>CM023946.1:39163884-39346487 GCA_013407115.1 Glycine latifolia
GATATTTAAAGTTTATGGGGGGATTTTGTTAGGATAAACATTTAAATAGATAGTTAGTTACGTAGTTTGAATTTTAAATATGAGAAAGATATATGAGAAGATATGGGTAGATAAGATATGAGGATAGATAAGATATGAAAAGAGATAATATAGAAAGATAATAGGAAAGATATTGTTTAGATTTGAATTTGAATTGTTTAGGGTTTTGGTGCTTATAAATAGCACATTATGTAAAAAGCTCTGTGTGGCTTTGGCAGACTATTATCAATAATATTAGAGAGTTTCCGCCCCAGTAAATTGTGTGTGTTTGTGTTTGTGTGAGTGCACCAGTGTGTGTGTGTGAGAGTGGGCCTGTGAAATATCACAACGAGTGAATTTCTGATATCATACTATACTCCAATGAGGTCCCTTTGCATGAATGCGCAGTATCTTCTGTCACTCCAGGTTGATATTTGATGATGGCTTCAGCTCATTTAGTGATAGTTAGATGCTATGCTGCAATTGAAAAATGCGTACAATTTGATTGGAATGTGCAATTTTAAACGCCTTTTGATTTTGTGGTTTTGCATATAACTACACTGATCGTTGAAGCACTTACTTGGAGCTCAATGATAACTCTCATCCTCTTGGAAACAAAGGTTTATATCAGACAATTTAGATGGTTGGTGCGCTTTGGAGTTATATATGTTTTGGTGGGAGATATTGTAATGCTTTCAATTTTAAGCCTAAAACCTTGTCTTTTCACTTTTTGGTCAATAATATATTGTATTTCATACTGTTTTTTCTCATATTCTAAGCAGTAATATAAACAGTAAGCTTTTATTGCTTTAGTAGCATCATGAGTTTTTCTTTTTCTTTATCTGAAATAATTTACTTTAATGTGATGGACATACCCAGTGAAATATGTCTGTTAACAATAAGCCTGTTCAGTATATTGACAATAGTCCTGGGAAGGAAATTAAGGGTTACCAGTTTGAGATTATTATGCATGGAAAGTCAACTGAGTTTTTCAATTTACAAACTATATATATTTTGTTTTCTAAATAAAAAACTGTCAGTTGTTTGTGTAAAAGTTTATGACTTTCAGCGTGTCAATGCCACAGAAGAGCAAATGAATTTCGGACTTTTATTTGAAATGAATCAGAAGAAAAGAAAAATTATACTTCATTCTAGATGGTATATGCAGCAACATACTCCAGCTTTCATTTCTTTTTTGCAGATCTGATCTATTTCGGTACATTAGCAGTTTCATCTGCCAGATGAATTTCTGATTTCCTCATATTTTAATGAAGTTCAAAATAATCTTCACGATACATGTATGTTGATTTCAATTCTAGACTGCAACTTTAAGAAGAGTGTCGTTTTATTAAAGCTGGTTACTAAATTAATATTTATTGTATAATTGTAAGCCTAGGCCAATAATGATTATATGCATTGTCTAACAGTCTTTTAGAAAACTGGATGCAATTCAGCCTGGATTTGTACTAGTTAGTTTGTGCTTAGAAATAAACGGACCCAATTCGTAGTTTAAAATCTAGCAAATACGGTGTTTGTTCTGTATATTTGGGTTTGAAAACAGTAGCTTTGAAGGTGTTGCTTTAACATGTTACATGTGAAACATTTAATAGGTTGTGCCAAGTATGATCCTGCACTAGCATGATATGCAGGTACCAACTTGTAAGTTAATGCAGATTGGGATGGAAGAGCGATTAGTGTGTTACATTTTTGTTATTTAGTTGACCATGAAACAGCAGGACATTCAAAGTTGCTATGTCACTGAGTAACTCAGATACATCACAACGAACTTATTGTGGCTACTTTTCTGTGTAGGTGTTGTTTGGTACCTTACTTTTTGTTTACATTCCGGATTTGGTTCCTTATTCTGGCCATACAACAATGCAAGTTGAGCTACCTGACCATGGTGAATATGAACCTCTTTGTGGACATGATCAAGTTTTCCCTGAGAGGAAACGTATTCTCTAGTGAGTAGTATTAACAATTCAGAGCTTTACAATTTGCTGTGTATTTTTTGGTTGTTTTCCTTTTTTGTGCAATTAGGTAGTCTCTATCCTCGTAACTCTATTAACTAGTGATGTTTTCTGCATTCTGTGTAGGAATATGTTTCGGATGGATAACGCCACTTATGAAACAAGGCTACAGAAAACCAATAACTGAAAAGGATGTTTGGAAGCTAGATGAATGGGATCGAACAGAGACATTAACTGAAAAGTTTGTATATTTTCTCCACGATTACTGTATGGTTCTGTATGAAATTCTTACATTCTGTATATATAATTTAAACTATTTTTTGGTTACCACAGGTTCCAAAAGTGTTGGATGTTAGAATTTCAAAGCTCTAACCCATGGCTTTTAAGAGCATTGAACAGTAGTCTGGGGAAAAGGTGCATATTGACAGCTTTTTATGATACTTTTGTCTTTCCTTAGTTGTTTCGTCTTTATTTGGACTCTACAAATATGAACTTAGTAATATTACGGTCTCATTTTTAATTTGATTTGGTTTCAATGTTTTGTTAGGTTTTGGATGGGAGGCATGTTTAAGGTGAACATTTTGACCCCCCCATTTTTAACTTAATTGCTTCAAATTCAAATTAATCAGTAAACATTTTCCCATTGCAAGTTACTTCTAATTGCACATTGAGAGGTTTATTTTGTCACTACAATTTAAACTTCAAATGTAATTTAAATTGATAAAATCAAAATTAGCTAAGCTTAAGTCATTAGCTTTACCAAATGAAAGAAGGACAAATGCTACTTGTCAAGAACTAGCAATGCCAAAAGCTTAAGAAGTTAGGTGAAGGCCTAGGAATGGTTTTATTACACTGAAACACTCTCGCAAACGCTCTTTGGGCATTAGAATAGTCAGTGTACATGGCTGCAGCCTGTTGTTCATTTTATAGTAACCAGTACTCACACTAGAGTTTAACTCATCATGTACAAATACTTGCTTTGTATATAGAATTATATTCTGTGTATAGTTTGCCGAAAGTTGTACATCAAAAGGCATATAATAACGTTGTGAAGTTTTATGTGTGCCGACTCCTGTGGAACTTCAAATTTTTTAATGATCTTTGCAGATTGGTAATGATCTTTCTCAGTTTGTGGGACCTATTTTGCTGAATCATCTCTTAGATGTAAGTTTATTTCTCCTTCAAACCAAATTGGATTGATGTGAGAAGAAAAATAAGATTGCGGAGAAGCATAATCATGTTATGATAAACCCAACAACACATGCATACACTGAATAAACATGATAAATAAAAGAATGGACACACAACAATTAAAATATGTCAATTCACAAGCCTATTTGTTTTGAGATCATATCATCCTTCACTATAGAGAAAAACATTATGTATAAAAAAACAATGAAGATTGTTTATGATTTCAAACTCCGATTTTAATGTGTTGCATATAGTAATTTCCTGGTTCACACTTCAGAGGTATTTGATTGCAAATAAAGCATTATTGCAACCAAGTCACTTTAGGCTTACTTAAATCTAATCTTGACCATTCATTTAAGATTAAATGGTCAAAATTAGTTCTAATCTTACCTCCTTCATATATACAAGTTGCCCTTTTCAAATGATAATTTTGTTACTATGTTTATGATTTCATTTCTACAAGTATGTTTATGGCTTGTTCTAGCTACATTATCATTTGTGACTTATGCTGAATGACATGCAGTCAATGCAAAGAGGAGACCCATCTTGGATTGGTTACATCTGCGCCTTCTCAATATTTGTTGGAGTGGTATGGCTACTGTCTCTTATAATTTAAAGACCTTTGGTACAATGTAAAACATGTTTTAAGGGTTTTACAGTATATGAGTAGCATGAGTACATACTTTTTCAAATAATCAAATGATGTACTATAATTTCAGAACAAAAGATCAATTACGTTACCTTCTCATGTCAGTTTTTATTTTCATATTAAAATAACTAATAAAAACAACATATTATCACTCTTGGTTTTTCTATAGCCACATTTTCCCAATAGAACAAACTATGTTTAGAACTTTCCCTGAATAAGTGACTTGTACGAATATCTTTAATGCATGAAGAATGATAGAGCAGTATATATATTTTTTTCTCACAATGCATAGAGTTTGTTTTTAATATCATAGCTGTCTTATACTTTTAATAGCATTTATTAACATGAAGAAAAGAACAATTAACGAGTCGTTCAACTCTTTTCAGGCAGTTGGTGTTCTTTGTGAAGCACAGTATTTCCAGAATGTTATGCGTGTTGGTTTTCGGCCGAAATCAACTTTGGTATGATGTTTCTTTCTCTTAAGAGTCCAGCTATTTATTCCTCCAATCTAGACAGCCCTAAATAAACTTGTTTATCCTAATTTATTTTATTATTTTATTTATCAATACAGTTAATATGAAGTGACCATGTCTAATTATATATAGGTGGCTGCTATATTTAGAAAATCTTTAAGGCTAACTAATGATGGTCGGAAGAACATCCCATCTGGGAGGCTTATGAATATGATAACAACAGATGCCAATGCATTACAGATTCATTTGCTACTTGAATATTCATGTCTATTGTCTACTTATTAACTGAAACTTTACTTTTATTAATTAGAGTGTAAAAACACTCCCATGGTATAAATCTTATTGTTAATATTCCTTTGCAATGTGTAGCAAATATGTCAACAACTTCATGGACTATGGTCAGCACCATTCCGTATCACTGTAACTATGGTTCTCCTATACCAGCAACTAGGTGTTGCTTCACTTATTGGATCATTAATGCTAGTTCTCATTATCCCACTGCAGGCAAGTTTTGTCACTTCTTTTATACCTCAGACATGTGTATTATGGTTTGTGCTGTCTGAAAGACAAATATTAGGAAAGAACCCTGAGAGAACCCTTGTCTAGCAGCACTTGATATCTTTCTATTCTTTGTACAGTACATTATGGTACATTAATAATGTGATTCCTATTGGTGAGAAAGCTAAAACTCAATTAATTTTAATAAAGAGAGCAAATGTTAGAGAGTTTTGAAATTAGTATAGTTGAAACTGAAATATTTGGTATGTTGTTCCTTTTCTTAACAATACCTGCTCTCTTTTTTCTTATAGGTTTTGATCCAATAAATAAATAATTTTATTGTTTTTGAGAGCAGACATTTGTGATTAGCAAAATGCGAAAACTGACAAAGGAAGGACTGCAACAGACAGACAAAAGGGTTGGTCTCATGAATGAAATTCTGGCTGCCATGGATACTGTAAAGTATGAATTGTTAGAAAGTCCCACATCGCCTGCCTCAGTTCTTGGGGTGCAGCTTATATATCTGTTGGGCAACTTTACTTAGTGCCAATTGGTTTTAAGTTGAAATCTAACATGGTATAAGAGCCTATAGTCCATCTTAGTTCTTGCCTATTCCAGTAGACTCGCCTGTTTGGCAGACATCTGTGGAGTGGGGGTGTTGATATGATTCAGATGTTATGCATGGGAAACAAGCTTTCAGTCTAGAATTCTAAACATAATTTTAGAATTTAGTGTTACTCTATTGTTTCCATTATCCAGTCTCTGATTCACGGTGACAACTAATGGATTCCAGAAGTATTGTACTTAATGCGACATGCTTATAGGACCCACAAGTTCTTTTATTGGAATTTTGTATCAGTTTGTATTATTTTTGAGATATATTCATCTATCATTCATACAACATATACAATTACTTATTTCTGTATATGCATGTAGCACATGACTAAACACGTTGGTAGAAAGCTTGTAAACATTCTTATAACATAGAAATTCTCCTAGATTGTGAAAAATTATATATAGATATTATTTAACTACTTGTCTTCTGTTGCAGCTTAACAGTTTTATACAAAACAGCATCCCTGTTCTTGTGACTGACCTCATTTTGAATGTTCACTTTACTGGGTGGAGAATTGACACTGCAAGGGCATTTACCTCATTATCTCTGTTTTCAGTTTTGCGCTTTCCTTTAAATATGTTACCAAACTTACTAAGTCAGGTTGTTGTTGTCCCTTGCCACGTTCTGTTAACACTTGCTTTATTTGGCGATGTCAAATTGTTCCTTACTGATTTTTTTTCCAACAGGTAGCAAATGCAAATGTCTCATTGCAACGTTTGGAGGAACTGTTCTTAGCTGAGGAGCGAAATTTAAAACAAAATCCACCTATTGAACCAGGACTTCCAGCCATCTCAATTGAGAATGGATACTTTTCATGGGATCCTAAGGTGAATTTGTCTATGATCCTTCTATCCACAGCTACTAGTTTTTTAAAGCTATGTTGATTTTCAAAATTAACAGGCACAGATATGTTTACAATATAAGCCAAATCTGAGTCAACTGGAATAATGATATTCATAATCCTTGTAGGTTTTAGATTACCATGCTGTTGCTTTTGATGAATGAGATTCTATAGTTTTCAATTTTTTAGATACATTTTATAATTTCGATATTAGTAACTCACACTTCACTTCATGCATGAAAACTGTATTCAATTCACAGGACGAGAAACCGACATTATCAAATATCAATGTGGAAATACCAGTTGGCAGTTTAGTTGCAATCATTGGTGGTACTGGAGAAGGCAAAACATTACTTATTTCAGAGATGATTGGAGAGTTACCTCCTTTAGCCGATGGAAATGCTACAATCAGAGGCACTGTTGCTTATGTTCCTCAGATTTCATGGATTTACAATGCCACAGTGAGTTGCAGCTTGCTTATGATTCAATTTTTATCTTTTTTTTTAAAAGCAAATTACGTGAAAAAATACCACATTTATCATTCTGAATGCTTTCTTTTCTCAGGTTCGTGAAAACATATTATTTGGATCAAAATTTGAATATGAACGATATCGGAAGGTCATTGATGTGACTGCTCTACAGCATGATCTCAACTTACTACCTGTAAGATTGTTTATAAAATGTCATCTTCTCTATTGCTTCTCTAAACTAATGGGAATTTTCTTTTTATAATCATCTCATATATCTTCTCAGGGACGTGATTTTACAGAGATCGGAGAAAGAGGAGTCAATATTAGTGGTGGTCATAAGCAAAGAGTTTCCATAGCTTGGGTTGTATACTCAAATTGAGATTTGTATATATTTGATGATCCTTTGAGTGCTCTTGATGCTCATATTGCTCAAGAGGTATCTTCCTTATTTCTTATCAAGCTCTAGAAGAGAAGTCCATGTTATGGTATAAGTACCACCTATGGAGGCTAGGGTACATTGGTTGAAATTCAAAAATTACTTCCATCCTTAACATTTAACAAGTATAAATGATGTTGATTCAAATTGTCAATATTATGTGAGCAAGAATCAAATCCAACTGATTTTTATTATTAAGAAACTAATACAAGGAATGCATGCTCGTGGATTTTTCTTTCTTTTCTATAGTATAAATGTTTGAATTTCAGATATCACCATTAATTGTGACCATTTAAAAATTTAAAAATAGATATGATCATAGTTCATATAGTCTGAGTTGCAATTACCTTAGGTTTTCAGGAACTGTATAAAGGAAGGGCTACGAGGGAAAACCAGGGTTCTTGTCACCAACCAGCTACATTTTCTCCTTCAGGTGGATAAAATCATTCTGGTTAGTGAAGGAATGATTAAGGAGCAGGGAACCTTTGAGGAGTTATCAAAAAGTCGGCCTCTATTTCAGAAACTAATGGAAAATGCAGGGAAAGTGGAACAAGCAGATAATAATGAAGATAGAGAAAGTCATGTCACAGCTAAAGATTTACCCTTGAATAATGAAGCAATTGTGGAATTACTAAGTGATGCAAGCTATGAGAAACAAGGAAAATTACGAAAATCAGTATTTATTAAGAAGAGCGGGAGGCAGGTGTGGTTAGTTGGAAAGTTGTAATGCGGTAAGATTGCCATGGAACCTCAGAAAAGGATGAATCTATTTATTAAGAAATTGTGAATAAGATGATTTTGATTGTCAAATGATAAGGATTAGGAACACATGGTATTCCCTCCATTAAAATGACAAAATGTTGATTTTTTGTCTTTCCTTTTCCTTTTGGCCTTATGGACACTTATTTTCTGCTTGAATTAAATTAGATGCTCTAGTTTGGTTATGAGTTGTGATTATTTACAGGTACAAATCTGCACTGGGAGGACTGTGGGTAGTTTCCATACTCTTTGCTTGCTACACATTAACAGAAGTTCTTCGAATTTCAACTAGCACATGGTTAATTGTGTGGACATCTCAAGATTCCGCTGCAGATTATTATCCAGCATATTTTCTTTTGATCTATGCACTTTTCTCATTTGGACAGGTCATTGTGAAATCAGCCTCTATTTAATTTTCTGCTTGCTAATTTGCATCTTTCAAATTAATTATAAGGAATTGGTATCATTTGAGAAAATGTTCATCCTTCAAGAAGCTATCTGACTTACATAGGGTAACTCTGTACATTTATCAGCTTTTAGGAAAATGAAATGAATATTTCCTTTGCTGCATTCAGGTATCTGTGGCACTTGCAAATTCTTATTGGTTGATCATTTGTAGTCTTCGTGCTGCCAAAAATTTGCACGATGCAATGCTAGATAAAATCCTCCGGGCTCCTATGGTGTTCTTCCAAACTAATCTGGTTGGCCGCATAATTAATAGGTTTGCAAGAGATACGGGAGATATAGATACCAATGTTTTTAATTTGGTGAACATGTTTTTGGGGCAAGTCTGGCAACTGCTTTCGACATTTGTTCTTATAGGCACCGTGAGCACCATATCCCTGTGGGCTATAATGCCACTTCTGATCTTCTTTTATGCAGCTTATCTATATTACCAGGTATGCTCCATATCTTGTCTTTAGTTTTAGAGTTGTCTCATTAGATTATTCACATGCCAAGTTGGTTTTATCTACTTTTGCAATATGGATTCTCTTGAGATTTGGATAACTTGAAAGAAAGGGGTTTCTTTTTTATTTGTATAGAGAGATAGATGAATGATAGCTAAATAATGGACAAGTAAAAACATTTTATGGGTATTATATATTTTTCAGAACAATTTACATTGAGATATAGGATTTTCTTTTGGTTAAAGTCCAGGTTAGAAGTTTTAGTATTCTGTTGCACAGTATATTACAAGGGAAATCTTTCAGATATCTGAAGGTTAAAGTCCTTCTACATCCTCTGAAGTTTTTTTCATGATGCATAGTTTATAGTCTCCAAACTTCATAATTGAATCACAGTAACATTATCTCAGCAATGAAGGCCTGATTCATATGCACCCTACTTCCTACTATTTTCTCTGTTTTCTACAATATTGCTATTATATGTTAAAATTCTTTAAAGAAATTAATTTCTAAATAAACATGGAATTACTAGTGCAAACTGCAAAAGTATAAATTACTAACCACCATAACGAATGTGTCAAACTGGTGTTCAAGTGAAGGTGTGCCAATAGAAAACAGTCAAACACGCTTCTGGAAAAAAACACCAGAAAATTTTATTGATTTTTTGTTGACACTATGTTGTCATGGTTTGAGGAATTGATCTTTTCTATTAACATCTTGCCTTGCAGAGCAGGGCTCGAGAGGTAAAGCGCATGGATTCCATTAGAAGATCTCCTGTTTATGCACATTTTGGTGAATCACTGAACGGTTTGTCAAGCATTCGTGCTTATAAAGCATATGATAGAATGGCACAAATTAATGGAAAATTCATGGATAACAACATCAGATTTACTCATGAATATCACCTCAAATCGTTGGCTCACCATAAGACTAGAAACATTAGGAGGCCTCGTGATTTGGTTGATAGCAACATCTGCTGTCTTACAGAATGCAAGAGCTGCAAACCAGGCAATGTTTGCATCTACAATGGGTTTACTTCTCAGTTATACTTTGAACATAACAAATCTCTTGAGTGGTGTCCTCAGACAAGCAAGTAGAGCTGAAAACAGTTTAAATTCTGTTGAGCGTGTTGACACATACATAAATTTAGAAACTGAGGCTCCCGGTGTAATTGAGACACATCATCCACCACCAGGATGGCCAACATCAGGATCAATTGAGTTTGAGGATGTTGTTCTGAGATACAGGCCGGAACTTCCTCCAGTGTTGCATGGATTAATTGTCCTTTACAGTACCTCCAACTGAGAAGATAGGGGTAGTTGGAAGAACTGGTGCAGGAAAATCTAGCATGCTTAATGCACTATTCCGGATTGTGGAGCTACAAAAAGGAAAAATCATTATTGATGGTTGTGATATTTCTACATTCGGACTAGAAGATGTTCGAAAAGTTCTTACTATCATACCACAATCTCCAGTTCTTTTCTCTGGTATTTTCCATGAACAGAATTCTTGTTCTGTGCTAAATTAGACAACCAAATATGAGTTTGATTTTAATCTGCTGTTACCAATTTTTTATAATGTAATTGAAATCCACAATTGCAGACCACAATGGCAGGTATTGTTGTACCAATATGTCATGAGTGTAAAGGTATATACACTATCATCCAATCATGAATTAGCATATTTGAAAATAAAGAGTTTTAAATGGTTCTCACAATCAAACTATTGCAATATGTGGCAATAAATGATTGGATGATAGTTTAAAAAACATTGACAGTTAATCAAAATTAACTCCATGAATTATTTATATTCTAACTCCTAAATAAGCCTGGTTATTGGTACCTGCATTTTGTTTCATGGAAAAAAATACGAATTGTTTATTTTGGGACCTGCATGTTAATCATCAGGGAAATAGAACTAAAATTTGAAGAATTGTTTGCATTAGCAAACTGTCAGTCAGAAAGTATTATCTTTCTTGACCATATGAGAATATAGGGGTTAAGACATTATTATTAACATTGTATTATCTTAAATTTTCCTTTGGTTGTGTATAAACATTGTTTATTAGCTTCAGTAAAACTTTTCCCTTCTAAAAATTATCACTCTTTCTCTTAGGAACTATTCGTTTCAATCTTGATCCATTTAATGAACACAATGATGCTGACCTATGGCAAGCTTTAGAAAGGGCGCATTTGAAGGATGTAATAAGAAGAAATACATTTGGTCTAGATGCTCAGGTAGGTAACAGATTACGGTATAATTATATTAGTACCCCTATATGATTGGTTTTTCCTTGAGAGTTTTTTTTTAATTATCAATTGAAAAGATGAAACATGACAAGGTAATCTCTTGTACTGAATAAAGGTTTCAGAGGGAGGAGACAATTTTAGTGTTGGACAGAGGCAACTGTTAAGTCTAGCTAGAGCATTGCTACGAAGAACAAAGGTTCTTGTCCTGGATGAAGCTACTGCTGCTGTAGATGTTAGAACTGATGCGCTTATACAGAAAACTATCAGACAAGAATTTCAGTCCTGCACAATGCTCATCATTGCACACAGACTAAATACAATCATCGACCGCAATCGGATTCTGCTGGTCAATGCTGGCCGGGTATGTCCAAGTACCATTAGTTACAGATATTTAATTCCTACATGCATCAGTTATTATGGCTCTATAAGAACAAGATAAACAATGTAGATATGAATTGGACAAACTATATTTTTCCTCACTATGCATGACACTTTTTTTAATTTGGTCCCCGTTGGAGTATAAGTGTGAGGTGAAGTCCCACATCATGTAGAAATCAGAAGGTTAAACACCATATAAGTGAAGCAAAGACCCATAAACTTGAGCCTTATGATTTTGTGTTAAAGTATGATATCAAGTTCACTTATGTGGTTGTTCCATATATATGAGTGAAGAGAAAATTTGAGGATTCTGGATTCTTTTATCACAATCACTGATCTCAAAGTCAACATTGATGATCCAATATTAAGATTCATCTTCCTCTATGCTTTCCAGGTTCTTGAATATAGTTCACCAGAGGAACTGCTTTCTACAAGATGGTTCAAAGTACTGGACCTGAAAATGCTCAGTATTTATGTACCTAGTATTTGGAAAGACAGAGAATAACTCTAATGAATATAACAAGGAGTTGGAACACCGTGTGAGACAATTAGCTTCTTCTCACTGGACTTCTGCTACTCAGTTTGCCATAGCTGCTACCCTTTCTTCATTACACCAGCACCTTCAAGAGCCAAGTAGTGAAGAAAATAAAGATATCCTTCATAAAACAACGGCTGCAGTTACAACACTTCAAGAAGTTCTAGTGGGGAAGCATGATGAAGACATAGAAGAAACACTGTATACCATATTCCTACAGATAGATGGTGGTCTACTCTGTAAAGTTATTGAAGGTAAACACATAAGAATGATATTTTTTCTTTATAAAAAAGAATCCTGATAGGCACGATATGTCATTTTTCTTGGCAAGTATTCATGTTTCCTTTTCATATAATTCATGGAATTTGAGTTGGGATCAATCACTCATACGACATGTTTGGATAAAATTTTCAATAAGTACTTCTACTTTGATAGAAGCTACAATGAATTAAATTTCTCATTTAAGTTAAAATCAACTTATGCATTTTTTTTTATAGAATTTTTTTTGTTTCTTAAGAAAAAAAGTTTTTTTTTGTTTAACTTCTTCCAAAGCTAAGGTGCATATAAGTTAATTTTAATTTATAGAAGAGTTTGATTCATTTTGCTTTTTATTTTCTTCTCTTTTAAGTACTTAGTGAGAAGTTTGTTCAAACAAGGTCATACCATTTAACAAAGAGTTTAAATATTTTCAGTTCCACACCCAAGTAAAAGTATTTGTTGCTACAACAGTTTATCCATCAACCCAATACAAACGGCTGTAATCATAAAATACAATAACTGAATTAATATGACGTGATAAGTTTAACAGTAATGTTTCTGTAATTTTGTCTAAAACAAATGTTTCTGAAAATAATAGTCCATCTACTTTTTCTACTAAGTTATCCATAATTCGAGGTATTATATATAGTCAAGTTATACTTATTGGTTTATTTTAAACTTTTATGTTTAATTTGCTTCTAAATTTGCTGATTCTACATTCAATTTTTTCACCAGGTCTTTCTCTCTTGAAGAGGTTGCCTCTAGACAACATTCAACAACTAGAACTTGATTTTGAAGGGAAATCTTTTGACTAACATACATCTTGAGAGGTGTGAAGAAGAGTTTGCAAATGCAATTAAATCTGAGGGATAGTCACAATATAACAAGATTCTTTAGAATTTTCTCCCTCTTTGTTACACCATTTTCCTCTATGTGTATGTTTTAACACTTCCTCTTATGCTAATAGCTAGGGTTACCAAGTAATCCATATTCATTATAATTATTTTAGCTTCCGCCGGGCTAGGTTATTTTAAATTTTGCATTCATGGGTAACAATTATTTTAGCTCATTATAAAGTAACCCTAATTTAATTGAATATGGATTACTCATTATAATTATAAAGTAACCCTAATTTATATTTTAAATAGTTATAATGAATATTTATTTTAGCTTCATTATAGTCACAATGTAACAATTATTTTTTTATATTTAGGTCTACAAACATAATTTAATATGAACATGTAAATTGTGTAAATAAAGTAAAAGAATTCATATAATTTAATTTACCAAATTATTGTAGAATAACCAATGTTATATTGATCTGAGGGAAAATGAGTTTAGATTTTTTGAATTTGAGTCTATGAATAAAAAAAGGGTAGTGGAATGAGAGACCACCACTTTGATGCAGGCTAAGTATGGCAAATGCACCGCTTTGTCAAGTAGTAACTTGGTAAGTCCAAGGTCGAATTTCACAGGGAACTTGCTTGTACGCAGAGTTAATGTATTCCTAGTTTGAAGCGGACAAGAATTGAATTTGAAGTTTTCTAACTAATTGTGGAAATGTAAAATGCGGTGTAAGTAAAGATAGTTGAGCAGAGGAACAATAAAGAGATAAACACAAACACTTGGGGATGAAATGTCGGTTGATGCGAAAGATGATCACGTGTTGGAGCTCAACGAACCGAAACTACCATTGATGTAATATTGAAGATATTTCTTTATTCAACGATTAAATTCGCTCACACTCATCTACTAATATTTTCTAACCTTGATTCCTCAAGCACTAAAACCCTAAACCACTTGATTTCACTCCTGATCCCTCAGCAAACTAGGCCAAATAATTTGCATTAAGAGTAAAGATGATTCGTAACCTAGGCTAAACAACAGCACTCCATCCCTAGACATGACATCATTTAGAAGAGTTTTTCAGTTATAAGGAAACAACCATTTCCAAATGCATTAAAACCCTATAACAAAGCATGCATATGGGAGATCAAACCACACACATGAATAAGCTCAGAAAAACACAATGATACGAAGATAGCATTAAATAGATAGTTAGAATCATTACATCAAGAGTGTTTGGTTGTTGGAACCCCAACAATGGATGGGTTAGCTTCCCATTTCCATGAGAGAGCTTACAAATATGGAGGAAAAGAAGAGTGGAAGGGGAAGGAAGGAAATGGAGGAAGAGAACCCCAAAATGAGTGTGATCCTCCCTTCTCTCGTGCCCTAGCTCAGCCTCAACCTCTAAGAGTCTCCATGAGAGAACCTAAAACCGAGAACTCCCTTTTTCGTGCCCTAATTTCCCTTTTATAGTGGCCCAGGATCGCGGTTCTCGCTGAGCTGAAAAAGGTCGCGCTGAGCGCGCCCTCCTTTGTCCAGCTAGATAAGTGATCACACGCTGAGCGGGCATCTGACGCGTTGGGCAAGCGTCGCGCTAAGCGAACATATGGCGTGCTGGATGAGTAGCTTCAGACCCTTAATTCTTCTTTCATTTCCTTGCATTTAAATTTATACAAAAACACAACCAACACCTCATGAATCAACTA
Organism: Glycine latifolia; assembly: GCA_013407115.1. Classification (NCBI taxonomy): domain Eukaryota; kingdom Viridiplantae; phylum Streptophyta; class Magnoliopsida; order Fabales; family Fabaceae; genus Glycine; species Glycine latifolia. The sequence goes on from CM023946.1 coordinate 39,178,683, forward strand.
AACTTGGCATCTACTGGACAAAAGCTTAAAGAAAGCTAATTCCTATATTTTAATTACAAAAAGAAGCATTAAAATAAGAGAAGAAAAGATAATTGCTAAGTAATTAATATGTAATTTTACGTATGCTTAGCAATTATCACACTCCAGAGAGAAAATTTTATGTCGATTCTCGATTCTAGAACCCATGTAGAATATAGGCGTCATAAAAAGTTATTATTTTCTACATCGGGTGCAAAGTCGATGTAAAAAAACACCTTTTACAGTGGTTTTTAATTAACCTAACCAATATATAAAGTGAACACTACCTACATTGGTTAAGGCATTAATCAATGTAAACAATAAGGGTTTTTTTAATATTATTTCTATTTTAGATTCATCTAAACTTGTATATGATAATATACATGTTGTATGTTTTCCATTACTATCTATGCTATCAATTTTTGGTTCATACTTATCATAAATTATAAATTCAATATTATCATCAATAAAATTATTGTAAATAGGTGTCAAGATAAAAAGAAATACCAAAAACAAAGCCTTATTGTAAATAGGTGTTATCCCTCTTTAAACCTCTAATGATGATTCAACCAATGTCATCATATAAAGTGTTGTAGAATCACGATGTCAACATTCATGGATTTTACAAATAGTATCAGAGCATACCCCTCTCTAGTAAGGTGTGATTTGAGGACAAATCAAACGAAAGTTGGTGGACGTGTAACACCCCAAACAAATCACATCAAAATGAGATGGATCTATAAGTTATACAGGTATGAGACTAAAAAAATGACGATGATTTAAATAAATTAATTGATATTATTTATACCAACAATATGCATATACTTTTATGAACTTCATAGTTCAGCATGTTTAGTTTAGAACAATTATCGGATAAATGATCTTATGGAAAGTATGCCAAAAAACGTGAATGAGAACAAAACACAATGAAAAGTCTTGTGTTTTGTTTGTGGGAAAAAATAACTATTTTAAATTAATTATTTACTTATGTTCAGTTCTTTGTGAAAATTTAAAACATTGACAGAGCACTAACGTTTTTAACGAAAACAAAAGAAATTCTCAAAATAAAAACTTTCAAAATATAAAGGATCAAAATGAAACTTTTAAAGCTTAATGTACCAAAATTGAACTTTTGAAAACATAAAGGACCATAATAAAATTTTTAAAACTTAATGTACAAAAATAAAATAAAAAATACTAAAACATAATAAAACAAAAGTGACATTTACCCTATGACCATGTTTGACAAACCATTTTAGTTAGTTTTTTGCTATGTTGGGCAAAATATTTCAGTTAACTTCTAACTTTTTTATTAGTTGAAAAGTTTGTTTGACTATTTGGTAAACACGCTTTTTTTAGTAGCATCTAGCGTTTTTTGAAACGTTACTTGAAATAATGTTTTTTCAAACACTAGTTTCTAGCTTTAAGGTTTTGATAATTTCTTTCTTTTTTTTCCTTAATATATTTATCAAACTTTCTAATTATTATTTTTTAAAATAAATCACGATTTTATTACTTTTATGTCATTTTACACTTTGCAACTACTTCAACAACTAGTTTTACTGAACATGTATAATTTAATAAGCTTGTTTTTCCAATTTTCAGCTTTCAACTAGCTTTTCCAAGTTCCAACTAGTTTTGTTGAACATAATTTTTAATTTTTTTACTAGTTGAAAAACTTGTTTGAGTGTTCAATACACAAGTTTTTAAGTAACTCCTAGTATATTTTTAATAGTTTCTAATGTTTTTTAAAATACTACATGAAATAATTTTTTTAAAAAACATTAACTTCTACCTTTTTATATTTTATTCCCTTTTTATCACCTTTTTAAATATATAATTTATTACATTTTACATTTTTTAGTTACTAATAGTTAATTTTACCAAACATTTATATTCGACAAAACTAACTGAAAAGTTAACAAGAGTAAAATTAATTATTGAAATAGTTGAATAATGTAAAATGACATATATAACATATTTAAAAAGAGTAATAAGGAAACTAAATAAATATTTTAAGAATAAAAATGGAATAAAATATAAAAAACTAGAAATTAAAAACTAACATTTTAAAAAATTGTTACTTTAAGATTTTATTTGACCAGACATTTCAATTAATTTTTAGTTATTTTATTATCTAAAAAATTTATTTGACTGTTTGATAAACAATTTTTTTAATAGCTCAACAGTTAGTTAAAAGATGATAAAAAAAGTTTGAAATGACTTGTCGAACATAACCTAATAAACTAATTTTTTTGTCGAATATTACTTATTTAAAATAATGAGAAGAATACTTATATTATAGTTTTTTAACTATATTTTAACTAATGGAAAAAACTTATATATATTATACTAAAAAGAAATACAAATCTTGTGGGGGAAGCAAACACAACAATAAAAATTCATTATACAAAAACACACAATAAAAATATATTGAAAGACATATTTCTAATATTTTTTCATTTTCATAAAAAATACATTTTTTTCATTTATAATTTTGTCAATTCACTAACTTATTTTCCATTATATAAATTATTCAATTTGACGTAAAAATATAGTATTCAATTTCACCTTCAATAATCCAAATTTGGAAAAGAAAAAAAATCATTTAATTAATTCTTAAACAGCACTTCTGGAACGTAGTGCAACTCAGTTTTTAATGATGATAAAGCTTGGGAGTTAAACGACACAGTATTCTTAGGGCTTGTATTTTCTAGCCTAGAAGCTGGTGGAGTGAGGATAGGAACAAAATCAATTGAGAACTTTTCTTTTTCTCCTCTGTTCTTCAGATTGGAAGGTAAATTTCAATTTCTTGTCTTTATTTTCTAATTGCCTTCCTTCCTGTGGTTATACTTGTTGCGTGTGTAAAGTCAAAATCTTTACCTTTTTTGTCCAACTAAGACACCCTTTTAGCTCAAAGATAATAAGCTTTTGTTTGATTTTAAATTCAGTAGTTTTTTCAAGTCACAAGTTGATTATTTCCCCTTTTTATTTATTTATGCATATGTTTTACTCTTGGTTTGGTTTTTCCTTTTTGTTGTTTCTTTCTGTATATGATGCTTTTTTGTCTAGCTGTGGCGTTGTTGATGTCCTGCTAGCTTGAGTTTTTTCGTTTCTTTTGGATTTATTTGGCAAAGGTCATTCATTTATTCATTGGTTTTCTTAATATTGTTTATCTTTCCACTTGAAATGTTCTTTGATACATTGGCAAAAAGTCATGGGTGCTGCAAATATGTCTCGCAGAAGTTGGATTTTGTATCCTTTTTTATGCTGGCTTTAGTTTTGGAGTAGAGTTTGTGATTTGTGATAACATTTCTTTTTGTGTTTGCACGTTAATCATTCCATTTGATAAGCATAGGTTCCAATTCAACTTGATAATGTTTTGTTTTTATGAACTGCCTTTTTAATTCAAAGCTGACAATGGTTATTGTGTGCTTCCAAGTTCCAACTAGTAATAGAATGGTTATACTTGTGTGAAAGCAAGTATATTTTAGTTGTCTAGTTTGTTTGTGTTGCTTGATAAACTGAACAATTGAAAAATTATGCTAATTGACCTGAATCTGTTCGAAATGATTTTTGAAAAAAGGAGTGATCGGTTCAATTGATTAATGAGTAGCAGTAGGAGTATGGATTTGGTTCATTTCAGAGGAAAGGAATATGAGAGGTGGGTGGTAATGATACGAGAGATTCAAGAGAATGGATGCGGCTAAAACAGTTCCTCTCCTTTTCCCCCTCTAACCATTTCTGAATGCCCCAACATCTACTCCATAAATGTGCAATTTTGAGCATGCACCCATTGTTTCTGTTGCTGCTTGAGATCAATTGGAGAGAGAAAGAAACAAGTTTGGTGCCCACAATATAAGAACTGATGGTATCCACTAACTTATTTTTTTTCTCTCCTATGATTCCATGTGACAGCTGAAAATCCAAATTTCTAGCATTACAGGCTGTGCCTATGTTCCCCTGTACTTCCTAGTTATGTAATTGAGTTTGGTAAGATACTTTTGTTTTGATGAGCTATTCTGTTATAGTTTGCACGAGACAATTTTTTACGTTTTATGTTATCTTGCTTGCTTTCTTGTGTTTGGCAAATGCCTGTGCAGCCTGCCTGAATTTATGCCTGATTTTTAATTCTCTGTTGTGTTATGCTTATTTGATGCTTAAAATATTCTGTTGCTTGAATTGTGATTTGTATTGTATTGGCATTGCAGTTTGTACATGAATATTTCCAGTTATATCTACCTTGCAAACTTGCCCTTGAGGCTTTAGTAACCTTGGGATATAGAGGAGGATTCAAATGTTACTGCTTCTGCAACTGTTTCATTTGCAAATGAAAGCAGACTTCTTATAGATTATTTCATTGGTCCACTCGAGACTTGGACTGTGGTCATGCCCCACATTAAAGCTATTATATTGCAATGAACATAATATTAGAATTGCTGCTATTGCCTCTATTTCTTGGTAGAAATCGCTGTGAGGGCATGTATGTTCTAAACTTGGAGATCATTTCTGGGTGAACACAGGGGATTGCAAATTTAAATGTGGTTTTGAAACAGTTCATGGCCATGTCAAAAATACCTAACATCAAACCACGAGATGTAAGCACTACAAAAGATATATTTGTTTCAGCTGTTCGCTTTGCCATGTCTATTGAGGGACCATGTTTTCCTTTTGGAGATGAGCTGCGAATCTCTGCTCAAGAGCAAATTGACTACATGCTAGGAGAAGATGGAGATACTACAATCATCATGGCTGATGATGAAGTACAATCAATAGTAAGAATGGGTGTTTATAACATCATTCATTCATTTGAAATGGATTTGTCTTCCTTGCTTTTGGACCCTACCATTGAGCTTGAGGGTGTGTATGATAGGATAATGAAAAGGGTATCTGATCTTGAATGGATGTGTAATGTACTCCCAAAGATGGATCTAATGAAGAATTTTGTTTCTAATTGGGCTGGAATCTCAAGTAAAATTATGGGGATTATTGAAGACAAGAAACTTGACCATGTCATGTGGGGGCTGAAAGTGAAATTGATAGAAGTAGCATGTAAAGTTTTGGAAGCAGTTGGTTATGGTAGCGTGATTCTTCCAGCTCCATGTCGGGTGCAATTGCTAAAGACCTGGTTTCCATATGTTCGGAAGATGAAGCCTTTACTGGATTCAAAAGCCATTGAGGAGACTGGTTTTCCTTACAAAATGGGTGAAGATTTGAGTCAGGCCATGGAGGGAGCAATAGTGTCACTGATACTGACATTGCCATCAAATGATCAAGCAGACATCTTGGCAGACTGGATCAAAAACCGGGAAGTTGGATATCCTGACTTGAGCGAGGCTTTTGAGGTCTGGTGTTATAGAACCAAATCTGCCAAAAGGAGATTAGTAGAAGGTTTAGATGGCCATAGTGATGGTGCCGCCAGCAGCTGAGTTTGGTTCTGAAATACTAACCTTTGCTCTTTTCCTTTTTTAAACATAATTATGGATAAATTTAGCTTCAATATTGTAAGATTAAAGTTATGATGTATGATGGAGGTGTTGGTTCCTTTTATGACACAAGCTGAATAAATTGAGGTACTCAATCCTCCACTTTTTGTTGATTTAATTGTACTTAGACAAACTATCTGGCGAAAGTAGCATACGATAATCATATCTGAACATCAACATTTGGCTATTAAACCACCAGTGACTCCTATCATTTTACATTGTATGTGCAGGGTAATTCAGGATCAATATACTTCATTATTAATGTTATGAGTTGTCTCACAAGGAATATATTTCAACTTTGCTTGTGTGTTTTCTTATGGTAAAAGATTCGTGCCCGGGCTATGTGATGACAATTCAGCTAGCTGCATTGGGGAGTACCCAAAAGGCAATCACACACACTATTAAGATCAGTATTTTTAATTAATCTTAGGCACGACTGATTAGTCATCAATTTTTGTTTTACCTGTTATATTTTAAGCATGATCTACATGATGGAGTTTTTTTGTTATCATTAAAAAAAGTTAGATGCAAGTTATTCTAAGATAAAAGAAAGAAGTCAGATGCAAGTGTAAATGGACTTTACACCTAATAAATTGTTTAATGGTCTTATGTGTACAATTTACTATGACAGGAATCAGATTTGTAATTGTTCGTTATTCCGATGGTCTTGAGACTTGTGCATATCAATCTGCATTCATGCTACTTATCAAAAGAAAATTACAGTTGGTCATCACAAAAGTGGATTCCAGGGCAAGGCTTTCTTGGTCATCCCCTTTTTGAAGTTCTTTTGTTTTGCCATCAATGGAATGCGACTAGAAGAGTTGTGCTGTTATAAATAGATTTATGTTTTTTTGTTTTACATTTCTCCATAATGTAACATTAAAAAAAATGTTATTTTAAACAATTCTAGTTATGTTTCAGTCGAACACAAAAACTCAACGTTTCTTAGATAGATTTCACAACTTATTAAGCACCGCCAAGGGTCGCCGTCACTTATATATAGATAAAAGAAGAAAATATATAAACCGACTCATTGTAGGGACCGGTTCTTTAAAATGCCTACTATTTTCTTGTTTCCAATTATTTTTGTTTTTTCCTTACAGTATTTTTAGTTTTTCTAAAACCAAACCAACATTAAATTACTCAAGGAGAATGTGATGATGTAAGGAACAAGTACACACATACATGAAAAAAGTGTAATTTTGTGAGACAATGTCATGTACAACATGCTAAAAATTCAACTATGTATTTTAAAGCTAAACCATTATGGGATAGTAAAAATTGTTTATACATTTTGAGGTGACAAGTGAATTTGAATGTCCTTTCAAGAAGGAGGCAGAAAGGAGCATCATGCCCAAAGCAGTGTGATGACCAAAAATACAATGATGGCAAATCCAAGACAGAGTCCCACTGTTGGCATGAAAGCGTGGACAAGGTCAAATTAAATAACTCAGAACAATGAGAATGACAAAAATAATCAAAAAAAAGGTTTTCAATTTGAACTTACCTTCCCGTGTTTGAAACTTAAACTTATGAGTAAACCAGGAAAATCCACTGTCAACAAAAGGTGCCAGTGCCAATGCTCTGCATAAAAAGTAACTCCATTGTTGGAAATGGTTGTCATTGTACTAAGTACTAATGTTGATGTATTATAAATTACAAAAGGGCTTTGCCTAATTTAAATGTGAAGAAAATATGGAAACAACAAACATATGCACATAACAATGACAAGGTTCAATCTAGGATGGTAGAAAGATAACTTGTCGCTCCATAGACAGCTCTGATCCTTAAGATGCATGGAATTTTTAAAAGTTGTCATCATTTTTCAAACAGTTTACAAGCCAAATGCCAACTGTCATCCTCACAGCCAAAACTTTATAACAAAGTTACAATCTAGAAATAGAATGATACAGGAACATGTTTCTAACTAAATATACAAAATTTTAGGCTGAGTTGGGGCACAAAACAAGAACATATATACATGCATTACACAACTAACAATGTGAAAGGGTTCAGGTAGCTCACCCTCCTGCTCTTACAAGTTTAGTAATTTGACTACCAGCCCACACCATGGCCATCACTTTGAGAAATCTATACATCACTGTGAAGTTGTTAAACGTCATTTCAATAAACCATAACGGACAATACATGAGAAAAATAGCAGTAATATGTTTTTACCTTTTTACAGCTGTACCATAGCCCATCTTTGCAGATGCTGGAGCAATGTAAAACCTGACAAACATAGAGTGTATTCTTAGTTGCAGTCACCTAGAAATAATTTAGAAGGATCCAGAGATTGTGAATAAGGTATCCTAAGAAATAGTACGCAAGAGGCAGACTATGTTTTTAGTGAAATATATTTTAAATAATTAATTGAAAAACAAATAAAGTTTAGAATAGATATAATATAATACTCTACTCGATAAGAATAAAAAGTTAGTTTTAAAAGACTATTTAAAATTTATTTATGGATTATAATTTCATTTTTAATATAAGTAGGTATGTTCATTCCTGAAAGTTGCTATTACTATTATTATTATATGAAAAAAAATGTATGATGAATGGCATTTGTGCAAGTAATTTAACTCTTCAACTAATATTAAATTTGCTCAAATTTATCGAGTAAGTTTAATTCAGTTGGTTGAATAAGGTGAGTGAGTATTATAAATTTTTTGGTATCATGTTTAATTCTTAATAGTAAAAAGAAAAATTTGTTCAAATTTAATCAACAACTATTACAAAGTCTTATGTTTTAATCAATGATTATAGAAGTTTTAAGTAAATTTATTATATATGATTATTACAGAGTGTAAGTTTTTATCCATGGCTGGAAAACCTTCAAGTTAAATAGATGATTGAATAATTAATTATATAAAATATTTTACATCACTACTAGTTCACTCAAATTAAATTCTTACTACTTATTTTTTTATTATAAATTCTTACTACTTAATTAAGAGCCTGGACCATATATATATATATTAATGTTATTCAATCATATATTAAACTCCCCATATATAATCCACTCTAATTAAGTTCTTAATACATCTCATTTTTTTACATATCCGGTCCACTTATCATATTTTAAAACCTCCTTTTATGTAAGAAAATTGCTAAAGATGTAAGTAATAATAATTTTTTTTATCAACAAATATTAATTTTAAATTAATTAGTTTTTCTTAGTGGAAAAAATTCGAACCCATAATCTATCTCTTCCTTCCTTACCTCATCATCATCAAACCAACCTTATAGATCCTTGAAATAATAAACTCTTAATTATGGCTGGACAATGGTTAAGATCAAAATAAATGAATAAATTTATAGATATATGAAGTCATCAACATCTTATCCTAAGACGTTCGTCGTGCATGGGTGAAAAAATTTGTCATCTATAAGATATATATAAATATGGTGTACACAGATGTTATCGGACACAGGTATGATAAATTTTAAAATTTATCATATGACATTATATAATTAGGTTAAAATATATTTTTATTTTTTTATTTTTTGGTTTATATGTAAATTAATCCTTTATATTTTTAAAAATTCAATTCGGTCAATTTGAACTGAAACAAATCTTAAATCAAAGAAATAACTAATGTTTCAAAAAAATAGTAAAAAAATAATATTGTTGACATGATAAAATGGTATTATTAATTTAATTATTGTGATATTTTCATTTTTTTACAATAAAAAAATGAAAATCAAACATAAATCCTCTAGCATCTACCTTAACCTCCACCACTAGGTCAACTTCAGTGATTTTGTGATATTTTCATTGAAATTAGTATAAAAATTATAGAATGAAAGTGTCCATAAAAGCCGGATAGGTATCTGTCATATGGCCGTAACAAAACAAATTTGGCAGCACGTGATGATGACCTAATCATACAAATACCCAGCTATATAACAATTGTGTTCATTCAATTTTGACTTAAATATGCTTTTTTTTTTCCCTTTAAGTTTGTATTTTTTTTAATTTTTATTCTTGTAAAAAATTCTATTCATTTTTAGTTCCTTTAAGTTTCTGTTTTTTTTTTAATTTTTAGTTCCTTTAAGTTACTTATTTTTAATTTTGGTCCTTTAAAATATTTTACTCATTTTTAATTCTTGTAAATTTGCATTTTTTTTTTTTTAGTTTTGATCATTGTAAGAGTGAACTTATGATGATTATAAATAAAATAATTAGAATTTTAAAGGAACTAAAATTAAAAAAACTCAAACTTACAAGGATTAAAAATAAAAAAAATACTTAAAGAAACTAAAATTGAGAAAAATGCCAACAATTAGAAAAATAAACTTACATGGATAAAAAATAAATAAAAAACCAAAAAAGCCTTCAATCTTCAAGGAATTACAATACCTTGTCCAGCTCTTGTACGTGCAAAATCTCAATCAGTCTCCACTAACAGACAGAACCAGCAAAATTAAACAAATCTCTTGCCAACAATGTTACATTTCTTACAAAGCATAGGATTCATCGTAGACAAAATCTTCTTCAATGAATGAAACATAAAGTAGTGAGAAAATAATATAGTATTCACAAATTAGGCTAATAAATTCACCTCGCTTCTCATTAATTGGAGAGAGGTTCAGGGCCCTTGCAAGGATATCCGAATATGCTATTGCTAACACTCTCTTGTGCTTCAATGGATTCATCACTACCCTTATCTTCCGGAATTTTGTTTTAACAATCTTTATAAGTATCACTGGGTGCCAAAGAAAGAATAAATTTGGACGATATCCGTTCTGTTTCATCTCAATGTTCTTCCATTATTTATGTTTTGATAAAATTACAATATATAAAATGTTCCTTTATAGTTTTCCTTATAACTTTTCTTCTCTTGAATAAGTTTTGTTCTAATACATCAAACCCTTATACCCACCAAAGTTAATAGGCAATTGACTTCTGTTGGTAGTAGCCTTTGTTTTTCATCATAATTGCATCATATATGAAAAATATTTAAGCAAATTCTAAAACAATGCTATGCAATTAGTACTATTGTTGAAGAGGTCTAGGCAATGTACTCCACATAAAATTTCTTCATATACTCTTTTCTTTGTGTCGAATTAATAACTTGTTGAAAACTTGAATAGCAAGTCATTGAAGCCGATACATGATGACAACAGAAGCTGAGACTGAGAAGGTAGTGGTGATCCAGGATTCATCAAGAGATGTTAATTCAAATGCAATCCTAAGGGCCCTGGAATCGTTTTCTGTTAAAGCTGGTGATCAGCTTATAATTGTTGCTATCCTTGATTGGATTAGCAGTCCTAGTATGTTTTCTTTACTTCCAAGAAAGCGTTGTAAGGATTCGGATTCAGTTACATTTTCTATTTCCATGTTTGATCTGATTATAAAAAAAGAACACAGAAGGATATGTGAAATTAGATACTTAAAGAAAATTCATAATTTGAATATTAAGCCGTTTTACTAACTAATTGTAATTGATATTGCTAACTTTTTTTTTTCCCCTCTTTAGTGGGTTACATGGTCAGAGTTGATTCCAGTTCAATGATTTCAACAAACAAGAAAATAATTGAAAAAAGGCTTACCAAAATGAAGGAAGAATATCGTATGAACCAGAACATCGAGGAGATCTTCAACTACTGTAAATTGAATGAGGTTAGCACAATCCATATGCTTAACAAATAAGTCTGAAATATCGCACAAGAGTGTCTAACACTTAATACAGTTAGAAAAGGGGTTTGACAAGCTATAGCGCAGAAAAATTATACAGATTTCTGATGTATTTATATGATGAATATGTTTTATACATATATACCCTTAAATAATAATCTTCAAGATAAAATGAATAGACCTATACAGTGTCTAAGAATAAAATGGTTTATGAATTTTTTATTTGGAAATGATGTTTCACAGATTGGATGCCAATTAGAAGTACTTGTAGGCTCTACTGCAGAGGTTGCTTCTGATGCTGCCAAGAAATTTCAGGCGACAAGGTTGATACTAGTTAGGTCCGTTTCTAACTTCTAACTCTTTTTAGCCTTGCTGTATAACATGCAAGTGAAACCGAACGGCAATTAACTACTTAAGATGGAATTGTACATGTTGCTAAAACTAATACAAAATACCAAAAAAATTCCCACTTTAAGCAGAAAAAGATGATGTCTAGAACTATTAAATATAAGATCTTCCTAGTTTTTTTGTTTTAAAATAATTTCAGAACTCAGTTATGCAGATGAACTGGTAGAGTGAAATATAGGTGATAATGATAGAAGTAGCAATCCCAATGTTAGAACATTTCAGATCATAATTTGAGTGGCAACAGAAGTTGAAATGACAAAGAATGAAAATAAAATGAACACCAGCATTTTTTGGTTCTCCCAATATAAGTTACATCCACAAGCAAGTGAAAGAGAGATCAAACCAGAAAGAATGTAGTAATTACAACTACTCTCAACTTGTTAGGAGAGAACAATTATCATTCTCTCTATCAATAGGAGTAAAAACACCTTACAATCTCTCTCTAGAAACTATAAAGAAAAGATACACAAGATAAGAGAATGAATAAAAGGAGATAATGCAAAACATCAATCAAGCCTCCCTTATAATTATTTAGGCTTTAAGAGTGCTATTTGACTGCAAATTAAATTTGGCTAGAATCTTCTTCAGAAGGATAGTCATTCATTTGCTTCTTGGCCATCATTTATTTAGCTACTAACAATTGATTTTCCAACATTTCTCCCACTTGAAGACTTTGATTTATAATCATGTCTTCACACACTTTCACACACTTTCATCCTTGCTATTTGTAATCATGCAATTTGATGTTGTAAATTGAGGAAATAACATTCATATTGTTGATGTGCTCTGTTATTAGTGTAGATTCACTCGCTTCTTTTTAAAAATATCCTGTTGTTAAGTGATTTAATCTTGTAGGATTTGGTGAGAGCATCCCAATCTCCTTTGCCATCTTATCTGAAATACTTGACAACATTGAATCTGTCATTGTTAGATGCAAATTGGCAACAACATTGTCATTCATGACTTTCCACTTTTTATCAGTTATCCTTGTAGGTTTGCCTTCAATTGTTGATTAGCAATTATCCCTTCTCACGACTGCTTCTATCTTAAACTTTCATAGGGAGCAATTACTGCCATTAAACTTCTTAATATCAATTTTTTCCACTAAAGTATTCATGACGATTTGTTTTATAGTTGCGCCAACTTTATTTAACCATGAAAAGTACTCACGGTGAGAATATCATCAGAAACTTAATGGCCCTGAATCCCTGATATCGCTGTTAGCATATTTCAGATTATAATTTAACTTGCAACAAAAGCTGAAGTGAGAAAGAGTGAAGATAAAATGAAGGCTAAGAATTCTGTGGCACTCCCAAATGAAGCTACATCCAGAAGCAAGTGAAAGATTGAACACACTAGAAAGAATATAGTAATTACAGCTACTCTAAACTTGTAAGGAGAGAAAATGACCACTCTCTCTTTCAATAGGAGAAAAACAATTTACAACTGCTTTCTAGAAACTATATAGAAAAGCTACACGAAAGAAGAGAATGAATAAAATGGGATAGCTGCAAAACATCATTCAAAACTCCTTATATAGGATTTAAGAATGAACTTTGACCGTGGATTATTTTTTTAGCTATTAACCTGATTTTCCAACACCTAATTATAACCAACATGCGACAGTTCAAGTGGATGGGACTTGGATCCGTTAAGCATATGGTCTTCGGTTCTATCCTATTCATGTGTAGGAAAAAAACAACACTGTTTTGGGGGGGGGGGAGGGGGGGGTTCCTACTCTTAAGCCTGACTGTATTCCAAGAGATTAGTCTCTCTGATTCTCATGTACTGGGTGCAAGAATAATGTGGGGCAATAAATCTCAAGTATAGCCTCTTTCTTGATAGGCATGACTCTATGATCAATACTGTTTTTATCATTGTTCCATGCAATATATTATAAGGGGAAATCAAACTGAAGCATGCACAACTGCTCATTTAAGGTCACTGTGCAAGGAGAATAAGTTTCTCCACCAAAAAATAGAAACTAGCTTATAATATCATATTATCCATAGACTACTTATGCAAGGTTATTTTGATACACTATGCTAAAGCTATAGCCTTTTTGCCTTGGATGCAGACAAATTCACAAAGATATGAAGCATTTCATGCGCAACCTCCCTTGTGGTATGTATAGGATAACAAGTGACAATTCAATTGAGAGGTTGAAAGATCCAAAATCAGCAGTCAGTACCAAACCATTTGCCGACAAGCAAGAAAATGTAAGCTATAAGGAAATGTTTCCAGGAAGTGAAGAGGAGGAACGCTCTCTTCTGAGTAAGTAATTTTATGCCATAGCAATATTGTCTAAATACAATATATATATAATTAATATTTCTTCACCGACTCCAATTAACTTGGGTTAAAGATGCTGTTGATGTTGATATAAAAACTACGTACCCTAATGCCCAAAGGCTCCACACTATACGCAGATAAGGGGGAGGGATCTTGTACGCAGCCTTACTCTTGCATATGCAAAAAGACTGTTTCCTGATTTGAACCCATGACCAACAAGTCTCCAAGACATAATTTTACCGCTGTTGATGTTGATATATAAATTAATATTTCTATAATGTCATAGACAGGTTATATGTTCTCTCATTCACTGCCTCTCATACTATCAACAAATCAGAAAGAATAACAGACCTCTTACAGAAATATGCAATACCCCACCTATAATGTCAAATTTTTATTTAGATAAACTACTGTAATACAAAGGTAGATGTGTGACTATACAAAGATGAATAAGATAAGAAATGAAAATAATCGACGAAAAGTAGCAGTAATACCGGTAAGTGAAAATATGAGGAAACATAAATTGAGGTGGTTTGGGCACGTAATAAGACGGTCCCTGATTGCTCTCGTAAGAACAAAAGTTTGTTACCAAGAGTTTGACACAAAGAGAGGTAGAGGTAGACCAAAACTTACCTGAAAAAATGTAGTTAAACAAGGCTTAATAGAGTTGGATATAGATTGGCGGATGGTGTGTCTTAGGACGGAATGGAGAAAAATTATAAGCTTGGTGGAGTGTTAGACTCGTTGTTATCTCTATGTTCTAAATGATCCTTTTTTAGTCATTTTCCTCTTCATCTCCCCCCTCCTTTCCCCCTTCTTTTCTTTTCTTTTATCTTATTTCCCCTTTCGCTTCCACTTTTGTTTTCCAACCTCCTTGTATTTATCATTGGGTTCATCTACCACCGACCCCAATTAGTTTACATTAAAGGTGTAATAATGCATTTCCATTTTGGTGTTAACTGAACAATTGACATCAGTACTCAAATCTTTGGACAAGTCATGAAGATTTAATGAAAACTTAATCAGATTATGAAAATCCATGCCATGAACAAAAGAAATCCTGGTGTTCTATCATATCCTATCTGTCAATCAGACTGCAAATATATATTGGAATAGTTAGAAATTTATGATGATTAAACAAATGATTAGTAAACAACATTCAAAGATGGTTCAATATATGTTAACTCTGAATAGCTAGTCTTTTGGTCAATTAATCCTATCCATTTCCAATGCACAAACTGCAGATTAACAATTTTTACACAAGAATCTTGTAAACAAAAACCATGGTGAAAGTTTATCAATGTTGAGTTACAATACATGTAGAGGTAATAATAACATGAAAAATCTTTGGCTACATTCACTGCTAAACGAAACAGCTAAAGAACCTCAGTGAAATCTCCATTACTTTAATGATATCTGTTGCTATTTAAACACCTATATATATATATATATATATATATATATATATATATATATATAATTAAGCAGTACAACTGAGATGATCAATGGTACATCACGCAGTGACTAGGTCTTCATCAAGTGATCTGTTGACATCAACTGCAGTTTCAAGTCAGTGGAGTACAGAAGTCTCCACTTCTAGTTTCGGAAGCTTGCGGCATGGCTGTCAATACCAAGAGGGAAAGTTTTATTCAAATATAGAACAAGAAACAACATGGAACCGATCACTATTTCACATTTCGGAGAATGAAGAAACAAGCCAAATAGAAGTAAATCAAAAGGAGCAGAACAGCAGAAATAACGAAGCATCTCATATGGAGGAAGAATTCACAAATCCATTTTGTTCTGTGTGCAATAATAGACGGCCAAAAATTGGATTGAAGAGAGATTTCAGTTATGCAGAGCTTCACACTGCTACACAAGGATTTTCTCCTAAGAACTTTCTGTCAGAAGGTGGATTTGGATCTGTCTACAAAGGACTGTTGAATGGAATGAAGATTGCTGTTAAGCAACATAAATATGCAAGCTTCCAAGGAGAGAAGGAATTTAAGTCTGAAGTGAATGTGCTTAGCAAAGCAAGACATGAGAATGTGGTTGTGCTGCTAGGTTCATGCTCAGAAAAAAATAATAGGCTTCTTGTGTATGAATATGTCTGCAATGGTTCTCTTGACCAACATCTATCAGGCAAGCAAACAGGCTTTAATTTAGTATTTGATTTCTATTTATGTTTTTCTTAATACAGCTTATAAGAGACTAAATTTTGTTAAATTGATGCAGAACACTCTCGATCACCTCTTAGTTGGGGAGATAGGATCAACGTAGCTATTGGAGCTGCCAAAGGCTTACTATACTTGCACAAGAACAACATAATACACAGAGATGTGAGACCAAACAATATCCTTATTACACATGATTATCAACCATTGGTAATACATCAAGTCTTGAATCTACATATATTTGCATGCCTATGATGCTAATTAAAACATGGCATACAGGTTCAAATTTGCAAATTTCAATGATGCATTCAGGACTGCTTTGTAAGATATTTGTCCAGGATACTAATTATGTTCATTTGTTGAATAATGATGGAACATTTAATAATTAATACATTATTAGCATTACTGTATGTACTTGTGCAAATAAGACATAGCAAAATCACATATTAGTCTGGGAGTACTCTATAAGCTCACTGTTAATTCCGTAAAAAAGCTGAACTTCATTGAGACTAACATTTTTCTTTCCTGGTGAATTTATTAGCTGGGAGACTTTGGATTAGCAAGAAATCAAAATCAAGACTCGATACACTCAACGGAAGTTGTTGGAACTTTGGGGTACTTGGCACCCGAATATGCAGAACTTGGCAAAGTGTCTGCCAAATCAGATGTATATTCTTTTGGGGTGGTTCTACTGCAACTAATAACAGGAATGAGAACTACAGATAAAAGACTCGGAGGAAGAAGTCTTGTGGGATGGGTAACAATCTATATACCATAAAATTTCAATTATCTTAATGCTTTAGTATAACCTCAGCTCATCAAGGCATCAATATGATTCAAATCAATTGCATACCTTAGTTTTTTATGTTAGTGTCAAGTCAAGGACCAGTGTTAGTGTGTTACCAATATTTTACTTTTTGAGTCACTTGTGGAAATTTTTTTAATCTTTAAAGACTTTTAGGCCGAATTGATAGTTCATTTATGATAATTTAGATGTATCTTTCTGTTGATCTTTAAGTACATGAATAGCATCAATTACAATTATGTTCTTTTTCTTTTGACTTTATAGAAATAATAGTTAAGCTTTGCTTTTTATTTTGGTTTTGGAAGAACTATGATTCATTTTGATACAAAGCAAGTAAGTTGTAACAAATTGAAGGTTTGGGGGGAGGGGGCTGTGGGGCTACATTACCGGATAATATAAGCTTTAACTTCAACATTCTGATAAATAACATAATTAAATATCTTTATTAGTTTGTCTATTAAAATTTCTTGCAGGCAAGGCCACTTTTAAGAGAGAGGAACTATCCAGATTTAATTGATGAAAGGATCATCGACTTTCATGATGTCCATCAACTATTTTGGATGGTTCGAATAGCAGAAAAATGTCTAAGCAGGGAGCCTCAAAGGAGACTAAATATGGCGAAGGTAGGCTACATATTTGGATCATTTCTTTTGGAGTATTTTAATGGAGAAGGATTTAAAATAATGGAGAGCAGTTGATAATAAATAACGTATTTATATTAGCAAACCAACAAAGTTCTTATTAGTTTCATATAACTGTGTTACTAACATTTCTCAATTGAGAACCTTCCAGCAAACATTCTCATTAGGAAACATGCTATGAACAAATTCTTTTGAATGTTATTCAGCTACAACCTCCACGTACTTCTGGAATTGTCTTTTTATTTTCTTTTTTTATATAAGCTTTGAACAAGTGTTGGATAATATGAAACACCGACATCTCTCTTGTTCGAAGTGTCACCGTGTCGAACACATTTCTGACACTTCTAATTAGGTGTCTGATTTAAAAATCATATTTTGTTGGCTTGAACACTTTAGTCGTCACCTTTACCCAACTAATACACTTAACAAAACATAGAAGGTTTGTTTAAAAAGATAAATATACTATCAACACCAACAACACCTTTAACCCAAATTAATTGGGATCGGTGGTATATGAACCCAATGATCAATACGAGGAAATTGAAAAAAAAAAGGAAAAATAAGACAAAAGAAAAGAAGGGTGAAAGAAGGAGAGGAAAAATGAAGAGAAAAAGAACTAAAAAATGATCGTATAGAACATAGAGATAAAAACGGGTCTAACCTTTCACCAAACTTATAACTTTTCTCCATTCCGTCAATAGACACACCTTCCGTCAATCTATATCTCACTCCATTAAGTCTTGTTTAATTACCTTTTCCTAGGTAAATTTCGGTCTACTTCTAACTCTCTTTGTGTCGAGTTCTTGGTAACAAACTTTTGTTCTTACGGGAGCATCTAGGGCCCGTCTCATTACGTACCCAAATCACCTCAATCTATGCTCCTTCATCTTTTCACTCACTGGTACTACTACTACCTTTCGCCGAATATCTTCATTCCTTATCTTATACATCTTCGTATAACTACACATCCACCTTAACATCCTCATTTCTGCTACATCTATTTTAGGTTCATGTTATTTATGTGTTGGCCAACATTCAACTCTATATAACATTACAGGTCATACAACTGTTCTATAGAATTTTCCTTTTAGCTTAAGGGGAATTTTGCGGTCACATAAAATCTTAGATGCACTCTATCATTTCATCCATCCTGCTCTGATTCTATGATTTACATCCTCGTTAATCTCTCCACCTTACTATCATTTTAGATATTTTGTTATATCATTTCAGTAGAATCTCTTTGTTTGTGTTTATATGTAGTGTTACCGTGTCCTATATTTTAGATATTAGTCATGTCGAAGTGTCTATGTCTGTGTCAGAGTCCATGCTTCATATGTCTATAATAAAGAGTGTTAGAGAAAGTACTAGATTATATGAAAAACAGGCATGCATAGTTTTTCATACATTCAAGGTCAAGTTAATAAAATGTATGACCAGATTCTAAGGTGATACGTTTTATTTTATTTTACTTCATCTTTTATGTCACTACAGGTTGTTGATGCTCTAACTGGCATAGTGGAAGGCAGAACATGTGACATCAGATTAAGGGATTACTCCCCTGCAAGGTCAGATTCAACCAATAGTGTATCAGACTCTGATGAATCTGAAGATGAAATGCAGGAACCCTTCAGGTTTGAAGAGAAGTTACTAAGTCACAGTTCAGAATCCATAGAAAATAACAATATAAGTCAGATGATGCAGATGATTGTAAGACAGCCACCATCCCCTCCAATTCAGAGCATCTCTTCATGTAGCTCAAGCTCATATAAGTTTTATTATGAGTCAACTAGTGATGGTGAAGCACAGAATGAAGGGGAAATAGAAATATCAAATTCGAATGGAGGGTTACTATATTCTTAGATGCTAGACTTAGTATATAGCTGAAATAAGGGAGAATATTTCAGTTTAGTTCCTTTAAAAGAATAAAGTTTGCACTTGTTAAAATGGTTATTTTGTGGCAGAATATGGTTACTCAGTTGAGATGAGTTTTATCTTATGGGATGAAATTTAGTTATGAATAGATTTAGTTTCATCCTCATGCAGCATAAAATGTTTTATCCTATCAATAAACTCTATGGTATCAAATGTTAAGGGTATTTTTCTCAAGAACAACTATCAGAAGTCTGTAGAGTAACCTATCCCCAACAGACACCCAAACATGTCTATTTTTTTTTATAACTATGTTTTTAATCTCTCAAAGTAACATATCATCAACTAGTATGATGTCATCAACTGATTTGAGAAATTAAAAACACAATTTACCAAAAAACAAATCACCCTTTTTAAGTTCTTGATAATGTGGCAAGTCATTATGTACCAAAAAATGAATCACCCGTGATTGCTAGCATCTCTGTCATATCATATGTTAACTTTGTTAATTGAAAACGGGATAGAAGTGACTAAAAGTAGTAACAGAAAAAAAGTCCAGGAATTAATCAAACTTTATATTAGGAACTAAAAAGATAAATGCAAAAAAAGTTTAGGGACAGAAAATAGTAAATCCAATTTTATACTAGCTATCTATATATACATAACCTACTAAGATGAGTGTAAGAGTGAAAATTTTGTATAGTTTACCGAAGAGTTTTGGTTTAAACTTCAGTGTCAGCACTTGAAAAGACTATACATACGTTACTAGACTTTTACATTTACAAATTTTATACAAATAATCTCTGTAAGCTCTTAATTAACTTTTAATTTTTACCAATTTTTTCATTTAATTAATTATAAAATGGGAACTATTTTCGTCAAAATAAAAAACAAGAGAAGTGGAACATTTCAACATCAGAATATAAAGAGTTTACAATGATATTTTCATATGACTTACTTACAGGTGAAAAATCAACAATGGAAATTGATCTTGTAACATAATTTGAGTAAACGCCGTTATATTATCTGTTGAACCAAGCTAATTAGCAAAATGATACTAACTTTAAACATTATGCCATTGTGTAAACTGAAAACAGAACCCAAGGGATCGCAGCATGGTAATATGTGAAAGAGTTATCTTAACCAAAGTTACATGTAACCCATCAGCATGGTAAGTTGGTAATTAACCACCAATTTGAATAACACTATTCTATTCTTACATGTGATGTTTCTTAAGCAGAGTAATACACAGGATAGCAAGATTACTTTTGGGAAATTTCAGCCACAAATTTATATACATTTGCTATGTACAATTTCTAAACATTGGCAAGTTGCTCTCCCTCTAAAATTCATATTTGGACAGATATGGGGAAGGTTATTAAAATGGGTATAATTGCTCAGAAAGTGGAAGTGTGGTTATAATATTAAATAGGATTATTACATTTTTCAATAAAAAATTTCCATTTGTAATATTTTTACTATTGCCCTTGAGGGAATGGTTTTGCAAAACTGATACTAAAATATGACCAAGTTGCTTCCGCATTGTTGCTTGTTATTAAAATATATGAAAAACTTACAAGTTGTGATTTGGAAACTACAATTATTCCTCCTTTCTGTAAACGTGTCAATCTCTTTTACATTGTTTTTCTAATCGATTCCAAAACTTATCTTGAATTCTAAATCAATTGTTCAACATTGTTGCCTCTTTTAGTCCTTTACGATTGACAAACATTTCAATCCAAAACATAACCTAGACAACACTCCTCTACTTTGGAGTTGTCTAGATCTGTCTTCAACTTTGTTGGTTTTAGAATATTAACCGTTAAGAGATTTTTTTTTAAATTAAAGCAAACTTCAAATTAAAACAGATTTTTCCAACAACTGTCAAAACAATGAGAACATTCAAAGAATTCAGGTATATTCATAATTGGGTGGAAAACAATCTAGAAATTCAATTCCTAACAGCTAAGTCATATGGTAAACATAGTTTCAAAGTCCTAGAATTAAGCTCCTCAGTTGCTATCAATTTCAAAGTCCTAGGATTAAGATCGTCAGCTACAAGTGGCGATGAGCTCGTGTCCTTAGACCCTTAAACAAATAATTAAAAGTTCAAATCCTAACTCTTGTATACAGAGAAAACCTAGTTTAGAGGGGACAATTCACCTATGAATGCTTTCAGATCCCCAAAATATTTTAGTCTTGCCTAAAAATACTATTTGCAATCATGTGTATAAAAAATAAATAAAAAATCAGTTGCTCATCTACTAAGTAAACCTTGGAAAAGTCAATGCCCCAACATACATATAATCGTACAAAAGCCAAAATTTTTGGCTCTAATATCAAGGCTAAAGGAACCATTCAAATAGAGATCATTACATGGTACTAGTGCATTATGCATTCTCTTTCTCTGTGCTCAAGGGACAGGTTAAACAAAAAAATGTCTCATCCACACACACAAGTTAAACAAGAAAAACAACTCATGAATATCCAGGAAGCACATGAAACGATTGCACAACCTGTGTGCTCTGTGTGCAACAACACAAGACCAAAATTGGAATGCAACAAAAAGAGAGACTTCACATATGCTGAGCTGCATGCATCCACACAAGGCTTTTCCCCAAAGAATTTTCTGTCTGAAGGGGGGTTTGGTTCTGTCTACAAAGGGATGTTGTATGGACACAAGATTGCTGTTAAGCAACTTAAACTTATGTGTGCAAACCACAAAGTAGAGAAGGAATTCAAGTCTGAAGTTGCTGCACTCAGCAAAGGAAGACATCAGAATGTGGTCAAACTGTTAGGATCATGCACCGAAGGGAATCATAGACTTCTTGTCTATGAATATGTCTGCAATGGTTCATTGGACCAACACTTATCACGTATGATGACAAAATTAAAACCAAACTTAGATATATAAAATAATACTAAGAATAGTAATGTGTGCATCTCTTGATATTACATTATTGAGGTACTAAATTTTGGCCTCTTCTATGCAGAACATTCTCGTAAACCTCTTAGCTGGAAGGACAGGGTGAAAGTAGCTATTGGAGCCGCCGAAGGATTGCTATACCTGCATGAGAACAACATCATACATAGAGACATGACACCAAACAACGTTCTTCTTACACATGATTATGATGTATTGGTAATAATATGCCCAATCAATGCTTTAGGATATATATTATTGATATAAACAAAATACATATACATTTTACCTGGTCATTGAAAAAATGGAGAACTAATTTAATTTATTAGCAATGCTTCTGCTGCCTTTGTAGAACTGCAGTATCTAATCTCTACCATGCAGGCTTTCATTTATCATGGATTATAAGAAACACTAGTCTTCTATACGTAACATTTAATTGCTACATGTTAATGATGGATGATCATTTAACAAGATCTTATAGTTCATTGTAATTTGGTTCCACAGCCACTAGATTCTTTACCTCATGAACATGAAGTTTGAATAACAAGTTATTTTTATGTTTTATCAGCTAGGGGATTTTGGTTTGGCTAGAATCGTACTTGAAGATTCCTCATACTCCACAGAATGTGTTGGGAATCTGACTTATATGGCACCAGAATATGCAGAATTTGGTAAAGTGTCAACTAAAACAGATGTGTATTCTTTTGGGGTGGTTCTGCTACAGCTAATTACTGGAATGAGGACCACAGACAAACGAGTTGGAGATAAAGGTCTAGTGGAATGGGTAAGAATCCGAGTAGTGAATAGAGTAAGCTTGATGCATATAACTGAGTGTCATTTCTTCTTTCTTTTCGGCATTACATATTGTTTCGATCGGCTTAAGTCTCCCACATACATTGTATACTTGCATTAGTTATTATCAGAAAACCTACCACTTGATGAGGCCAAACATCATGGAGTTCAAAGTAGAGAAGAGGAGTACCATAGAAGATACTCATTGTATTAAGTAAAATTGATTAAAGATACATTGGCAGTAGGTAAGTGTTTATATATAGAGAGAGAGAGAGCTTATTTCTAACAAGCCAATATTACTCTTATCAGTTATAGTTGAAATTTGTTAGGAATGTTTCATTAGTTTTTAATATCTCTCTAATTATCTCTATAAATAGAGCTCGTACTCAACTCTCATTTGTATTTAATTAGTTGTATTAGTTAGTTGAAATTTGTTAGGAATGTTTGTAGTTGTTAATTACCTCTCTAATAAGCTCTATAAATAGAGCTTCTTATACTCACTCTTATTTGTATCTCGTATAAAATCAATAAATTCAATGAGATATTATCCTCAGAATTCTGACATGCGTCACTGGGCTCACTGTACCCGATGTATTATTTGCTATGCCTCTTGTAGGTCTTCATGATTTTGTCCTTAAAAAGACGCCTCAAGAGTTATGGGAAGAGGGTGTTTATGATTTGCCTTTGGTCTCGATTCCTAAGGAGTATGAGACACTTTTTAATGTGATGGAACACATGTAACGCTTGTGATTGTATTTATCTAATTCTTTTGTTCATTTTAACTGGTTTTTGCCATTCACCATGTACTTTGAAGGAAGGTTGCATGTAATGACTATCAGTAGATGTAGTATTACAAATTCTTATAAAAGCATAACAATGCAAATTCCAAGGATTTATTTTAGTTGGTCTTTTTTTTTTTTTTTTGCAGGCTAGACCACTACTAAAAGATTGGAAATGCCAATCACTTATTGATGGAAGGATGATAAACTCCCATGACTGCCATCAACTCTATTGGATGAGCCGTCTTGTTGGAAATTGTCTCCACAGAGATCCTCAAAAGAGATTGAATATGAATACAGTAAGTCTACACTAGCTACAGTAGCTAGTTCTTTAACATTGGCATCAAAAGTTGTCATATTTTGCTGTTTTAGATTAGAAACATGATTCACGCCTCGTGTCATCTTTATCTTCAATAGGATAAAAAATGCAGACTCATACTCAGGGGTTAGTGTTAGAAGTTCATATGACAATCAGGCGTATGTAGTAGAAATTAAAAGAGTGATATATCTATGGGTTATCTATATATATATATATAATCTATAATTTGAAAAATCATGTTAGTTAAAAAAATTTGAAAACCAATTCAACTGCAATGGTCTAGTTTGAATCTGAAGTAACATGAACCAATCAATAAAATCAGTTCTATTAGATTTAGTTTAGATTATTGCTTTCATTGAGTCAGTCTATTCCAATAAAAATCCTATATTTACTCACATAGATATTTTGTATATAGTGAAGACTAAACATCTTATGTGATAGTTTGATTTTGTATATTATCATAGGTGGTCAGAGCTTTAAATCAGATAGGCCAAGGTTGTAGCTGCATTGTGCGGATAGACCATACGCTTGCCGAGTCAAGCCATTCTATTTCAAAAGATGATATACAGGACTCTTAAGAATCAGAAGGTGGAAGTGAAACTATTTGGATAAACTTCAAATACTTCTAAAAGAAAATAAGAAGAAAATATAAAATAAACTTTTATATAAACTAAAATTAACTTGCACATAAATTAAAAATCATGTTTTAGAAAAACTAATATGAGAGAATTTTATAAATTAATTTATGGGCATAAGCTAATTTTAGATTATGAAAAAAACTCATTTAATTTTACTTATGTAATTTTTTCTTCTTATTATTTTCTCTTAGGAATACATAAGAAAAATTTATCTAAACATGTCCATAGGAATTGTGGATCGCATAGGTAACACAAGAAAGCAAAATAAAATAGATTGTGGATCGCATAGCTGAATGCTGGCTTCAAGCCTTCAATCCCCTATCCCCAAAACACAATGCCTTAAGAAGAGTTTAATTATGTCCTATAGTTTCTCATTGCCAACATCATTGTTCAATGTTTTAGTTCGTATTAAGCTGCTAGCTAGAAAAGTTTGAATTGATTCTCAATATCATTCATCCATGTTTGATGTAACAATTCCTTACGCAAATTCCACTATAATGTTAACGTTAACATACCATATTCATAGCATGACTTTGAAAGATTGTGGCTGCTATATCTTTCTATCTGCAATAACAAAGATAAACCACATGCCAAACTACTGTTGAAACTTAAAACTTTTGTTTCTTCTGTTGAAACTTGAAAAGCTTAACACGTACGTCTGAAAACATTAACTAGTGTCAGAATACTACTTCTAATAATTAAAACCTTTGATTTTCTACCAAAATCCTAAAAAGCTCAGGGCTTTTAAACTCTCAAATAACTTTCTTCGGTCCCATATTTATTTTTTTATGCTCTATCCGGTCCCCGAATTTAGTTCGTATCTTTTGAAATGCTATATTGGCACTTGTTTGATCAAATAATGCGTTTTTTTCTTTACCATGATATTGGTAACGTGATATTCGTAAGAAGTAGTTTTCGTCATAGACTAATAGACAGTGAGCATACACAAGATAGATATTTTTCTTCCAATACCATTTATTCCATACCCAGAATTAATCAGGATTCGAATCTTAAACAACTTGATTAAAAGACACAAATTACTAGCACTTGTGTTAATCATTGTTGATTGATCAAATGTGTTATAGCACCACTAAGTTCGTTTCTGTCAGTTAATTGGTTAAGTCAAAAAGTTTATTTTTAATCTCTTTCTAAGCTAACCGTTATTTTCGATCTGTTACCTTAGTTGTTATTTCTTTTAACAGTTTTTCAGTTATGATTGGCTAGCACTTAGCAGTTAGTTTGTTGGTTGTAGAGGTTATAAGTAGCTACTCTGTATAGCTTCCTCGATCAGTGATTCCAGAAATCCATTGTATTCTCGTTCTTTCTCTCGTATCACAGAAAATCTGTGACTAAGTTGAGAGAGATTGTTATCACATATATAAGAGAAGTTGAGATCAATAATAGTGGCTGTTTTTAAATCCATTGCTTTGTTCAAATTGTGTTTGTTATTATCAATTCTTGAAGATTAAAGTTTTAGTGAATTCTCTATTCTTGACTTCAGTTTCGAGTGACACTACGATGGACAATGAGAGACAAGAAAACTATATAATTTAGTATATTAATTCCTCGATAAACTATATAAAGTTCACTATGAAAGTTTATAGACGGACAAAATAAAGATTAAATTCCTAAAACCAAATATAATCTAAATGTAAAAAAATATCACAAATTAAATATAGTAAAATAAAATCTATAAATATGAAATCAAAATTAATTAAATTATCTTATCTATCTATACTACAAGTCAATCCCTAAAAGAAAATTCATTCAACACGTATCAATCATTCAAGCACAATCTGTCACATGTCACCTTATTAAGCATCATTTGCCACATGTTAGTGTATTACTATCTATATCTATACTTTTCAAATAGACAATTAATAATTTTAAATTTCAAATTCTTATTCTTATAAATATTAGATAATTATCTGTAATAAATAATCTGTATTTTAGAAAATTCTTAATTATTATGAATTATGCCAAAAAAACAACACGCTATCATGGTCTTTCATCTTATACTAAATTACTAGTTAATGTATTTCAATTACTAAGATATAATAATAATCAATATCTTGGTATGATGGTCTGTCGATCAAATACTAATTTATTTTAAATTATTATAATTATAATGGCAAGCATTTAAAAAAGATAAATAATATTAAAAATATTTATTGACAAAATATTTTAAAATAATCCTTGATAGAAATATTTATTTCTAATATATGGAAAATAAAATGGATACATTTTTAATCACTATTTCCAATGATCGATGATCAGCTTGTATTCATGACTACTGTTACCAAAAAAAGAAAATCAATTGTGGCTAGAACGCATGTATACATTTCAGGAAACAATTCAAGTTAAAATGGAAATAATAAAATGAAATTAAATACGAAATCAAATACATAATCTTCATTTAATTATAGAAATAATTTAAATCAATCCTTGATATGGCAATTATATGTTCTTCAACAATAAAATAGAAAATTAGGAACATATTTTTGGACATATTTTAAATTTAAATAAGATAATTAGTGCAAAATAATTTATTATAGATTTCTTTCAGGAATATACTTAAAAAAAATTCTTTATGGCTTTATGGCCGGCTTTCATTGTAATTTTGTGCTTTCATGTGCCTATGGTTGGCTAGATACTCTTGTCGGTGTTGTGATGTAAAATGAGCGCATGTAATCCCTTTTTACTATTTTAATTGAATTTTTATTGTTGATTTTCTCAATTGAATTATTTCATTGCATTATTTGTTCTAAGAAGTGATCAAATCCTAATTTTAGTCAATTGGTTGTTAGTCACTATCTTCTTCCAATTGGTATAACTATAAATTAAAAAAGTCACCCAAACAATTTTTGGTAGTAAAAACTGCCAACAAATTAAACTCATTAATATATTTTAAAAGGTGACACATGACGGTCTCAAAAGATATCATGTTATCATTTAATAATACACTCTAAATATAAAGATGAAAAATCATAACGACAGAAAATTTAAAAGACATATTTGACCATTCAAATATTTGTTTAGAGACAAAAATTCAAAATGATGTTAACCCTATTAATTTTAACACTTTCCATCCATATTTATTCCATTTGGTTCTTCATCAATAGACTCCTCTCCCTCTCCAACACCCTTTCAAGAACCTTGATGACCCAATATTCCTTAAAAGAAGACACCTACCTTCCTTCATTTCAAGCCTTAAGGACATGCATTCCCAAGAGACAACTAAGAGCAGTTTGTGATCTCTAAGGAAGGAAATTAATGCTCTCTACAAGGCATATAGTCCAGTTAACGGCTCTTTATTTAATTTGTATATTCTCCATGCACAAATAAATTACTTTAGAAAATTAGTTTTAATTTCCGGAATGGGTTCTTCTTTAGTTAATTTTTATCTAAAGAAATATTTAGAATTAAAATTAATGGCTCTCACCTACCTTATAATGCTACTTTGTTCACTGTCTATTGTTCAACAGAAACCAAGCTCAAGACAAACAAGTAAAAGCACCTCCCCTCCCTTTCAGGATGCGAATCTCAGCCAAAGCGTTCTTAGCGTAACATTATCATAAATTTACCATAATTAATATTAACTTTGTCTGTTTCTGTCTATCATTTGCTTGTTTTATTTATTGATTTCTTCTTGTTTATTTTAACTTCATACCCTGGTTTTGTATGCATATATATACGAACTACATTACTTGAACCATAGGGTCAGCCTACTGACGGGATTTGGAATACTGTGCATGAGGTTTTAGGTTTAAATTTCAGTGCAATCATTAACAAAAAAAAAAAAAAAGAACTCCATTACTTGTTT
The DNA here is from genome assembly GCA_013407115.1 of Glycine latifolia. NCBI lineage: Eukaryota > Viridiplantae > Streptophyta > Magnoliopsida > Fabales > Fabaceae > Glycine > Glycine latifolia. The sequence goes on from CM023946.1 coordinate 39,207,294, forward strand.
CCTTTGATTTATTTATAATGATGCCGCTGCTCTGGGTTCACATTATACATTCTAACCTGTAAAAAAAATAGGAAAATAAAATGTTCTCGTACAACTAAGAGATATACAAGAAGAAGAAAAAGAATATAAACGGAAATAATTTAGAGGTTTCGAATCTTGATATAGCGGTAAAGTTGTGTTTTTGTGACCTGTTGGTCATGGGTTTGAATATCCTTCTCCTTACCTACACATAGCGTAGCCTCCGCATCAGGACATGCAACATGTGAATGCATCTGGTTGAAAGCCAATTTAAGCACAATCACTATATCTTTTCTCGTTTTCTCTCTTTCTCTCCGTGTTATAATCGTATAAAGCAACAAGTAGTGCTGTGCTTTATATAGTAATGTCAAAAACATTCAATTTCGTTTATCCTCCTTCATGTAGTGCAAGTCCAACTTGTTTATACAACACAATTTAATTATACTATAAATCCCATTAATATTGTTGTGTTTATTTTTTTAATATTATTGGAAATTAGATAGAGGTTTTTAAATATTTTATAGGGCTAAAATATATGAATAGTCGTTTATGTTATTTTATTTTTTCTAAATTAGTCCCCTAATTTTTGTAAGTTCTAAAATGGTCTTCTTAATTATTTAATTCATGACAAATTAATTTTTTCAATAAATTGATTATTTTTTTTAAAAAAATTAACATGACTCTAGAAGAAATAACTTTGAACAAATAAACCAACTTATTTCTTTTAGTAATATTTTTTTAGATTTATAATTTCTATTTTTGTTAATGATGCATCATACTTAGTTAACTTATCTAACATTTATCACATATAATTCATTTAACTAAGAATTTTTTATTGTGACTCAAGTATCTATTTTGAATAATATGTTTTGATTATTATGAAAAAAAATTCACAAAACATAAATGAACTTTTTTCTACTTTCTTTTTCTTTTACTACTGATTTTTGGACGCTTATACGTTGGTTGTACTTATTGAAAGATAATTATATTTTTTTCTCATAAAAATATTATTTATATATTAATGTTTTTAATAAATCTCATGCATATAATATTTTAAATATTTTTTTATAAGTGGTGATTTAGCAATTTATTGGGATCTTGTTGCAATTTTTCTGTGACAACTAATAAATGTTTAGTTTCAATTTTTATAAATTTTATAGACTTATTTTAGAAATTTCTCAAAATTCATAATTTACATATTTAGGCTTAAATTGAGTTTTTTTTGTCAATTTTATGATTGATTAAGGTTGATTCAATTTTTATACTCATTTTCCTCTATAAAATTGATAAAAAAGACAATAGCAAAAATAACAATATTTTTTTACATGATAAAAAATTATTTATTTTATTCCATTCATCTAGAGGTATCCAAATTTTGATAAATTTTGGCAAGGAAATTTTATTTGTTAATTATTAATTAAATAAATCTCTCTTATTTTCTTAATCATAGTTATGTAAATTTTTCATTTAAGTCATCAAAATCACTAACTAAATGCAATTAAAATCCAAAATATTAATACTTAACAAATTCTATTTTCTTATTTAAATCAATTAATATTATTATTGCCCTCCTTGTCCACATGGGACAGAGCTGAATGGGGGAAAGAAAACAGAAAACTAATCACACCCCACGTCAGTGAAACGACAATGCGTTTAAGCTTTGGAAATGTAGAAGAAATAGAAGAGAGGAAATACGAAGTGTCTCTTCTATTTCTTCTACGTATACCGTGTTACTGTTAGTTAAGGCTTACTGAGTTGCAAGATTCACTTCAAATTATGCGTTTCGCTGATCGGTTTCTTATCCAATCAAACGACGTCGCAGTTCATCGCAGTTCCTTGATTATTTCCTTTTGTTGATCCGCGGAATCGCGCACACGGTACCTCTTGAATTTCGTTTGATTTCGGTGTTTAGGGTTTGGGAGGGGGATCACTATAGGATTGGATAATTTAGGAAAAAAGGGATTGAGTGTGATTTTGAATACCCAATTGGTCGTTTAGTCATTTTGATTTGTTTTCTGGGGTGAAGATCTGTGAAATCAGGAATGCTTTTTTTTGTGTGAATGCTGCTAATTTAGGGATTGTAATGGTGGATTTGTGTTTCACAGGTGTTGGTGTGTGCAGTGAGGTAGATAGAAGAATCCTAAATTGTGAGCAGCATGGTGAGTGTTGTTTTGTTGTGTGTTCATGTTTTGGTTCTGATCTTGTTGTTTATTGTTCTAACCTTGATTCACTTGATTTGGTGTTGGTTGTGACCCTCTCTATTCTCATTTTCCTTTTTGGGGGAACTAAAACTTGATAACAAAACAAATAGAATTACCTTCTTGGAGCTTTCAAGCCTGCATGTAATGTCGTGATCACGTTTAACGACGGGAAGAACCGAAAGCAGGTAAGCAACCACTTTTATTTTTTGTTTTTATAATTTCTATTATGGGAAGTAGTTGTATGTTCACATTGTGGCAATTGTATTTTGTAATAATGTTGCAAAAGGCAGAGGTTGATTCTAGTGTAAATTCAGGGTGGTGGGAGGGGAATTGTGGTCTTTCTGTAGCTCGGCTTTTCGTCCCGTCATTGTAGTGTAAGATGTATGTTCGTTTTGGTTGATATCCTTTCTTGTGGGTTTATAGGTCCCTTTTAAAAAAGAAAATGGTCAAATGGTTACAGTCCCACTTTTCCAAAGTCAAGAAAACATTGCTGGGAAGGTATTTTATTTGTTAATGTTCATAATTTTGTATAATTGAGTTTAAGTTAAACAGATGATGTTTTCAAATAACTTGATATATTGTCAACCTTACTGTGTTGAGTTTTTATATATCTGCTGTCACGTTTAGATTACAATAGAACCAATGCAAGGGAAGAAGATTGATCACAATGGTGTAAAAGTTGAGCTCCTTGGACAGATAGGTTTGTACTTGACTAATCTTTTTAACTCTTATGTGTCTCGAAAGTCTCAATGGAGGAAAACAAAAGGAAGAAGTAGAATAAGTTGTAGTTTAAATTCCTTTTTGTCAGTGTTATGAAACTAATTATGATAGCAAAATTCTATTGTACTTTGTAGAATTTTGGTGCACTTGCTTAAAGGAATTTACCTTGTCAATTATCATTCAAAATATATGATCCTCCCTTTCCCCTGAAAGGAATTTTTACATTATCTATTATTTTGTCTATTTGTATTGTATCACATGTATTAATTTTGTTCAATTATGATTGGAACTCTTTGGCATGTCACATTGTTATATTTGGATTGCAGGCAAGATAGATGCATGATTTTCTGCATCTAATTGACCTTCATACCTTTAATAAGTCTGAAATCATTTAAAAATTCAGTCCAGCATTGAGGATGTATGCTACTCTGAAATTTATATTCATTATTTTGTTTTAAATTGCTATTGAGGCTAAATATTCCAACTTGATAATACACAATCGTCAGCTGGATTGTTGCTTTTCTGCTTAATCCCTTTGACTTAGGATAAAGCATAAAAGGATATACATCTTAGGGAATATCAGCATAAAAGGATACACATCTTAGGGAATATCATTGATTTATTATACTAAAGACTTTCAGTCCTATAGGCTATAGCTGTACAGGAAAAAAGATGGACTGTCCTTATTTAAGCGTTCCATTTCAGTTGTTAAAATAATTTATAGACAATGTTTTCTCTGGATTTGTACCCACCCTTTTTTCTCTTGAGCATCTACAATTGAAACGGATATGATCTTCCTGACATTGATGATCTTATTTCAAATTTGAGCACCTAAATATTAATTTTACAATGTAACTGTTAAATTTTTCTCGGGTAATGACCACCAAAGAAATAAATTTTCCATTCATCACTTGCTGTAAACATACACCGTTGTTGCTTCATTATTGCTTTGGGACTATTTTTTTGTTGTGACTGTTATCTTTTTTTTACTTTATTACTGACACAGTTCACTTTGGATTTTGTTTCACTGTGCAGAGATGTATTTTGACAGAGGAAATTTTTATGACTTTACTTCCCTTGGTAATTGAATGTTCCATCACTTCCATTCCTGAATGAAAATATTCTACCTGGTTGTAGTTAGCCTTTCATTTAATACAACTAGTGTGATTACCCATGAAATGCTTACTTTTGCTGTTATGTAGTAATATATTTTCATTTTATTGTCTTTTGCAGTACGAGAACTAGATGTTCCTGGAGAAATCTATGAGAGGAAAACATATGCATTTGAATTTTCTACTGTTGAAATGCCTTATGAGACATATAATGGGGTGAATGTAAGGCTTAGGTAAGATATCTTGAATATCCATGGACTTGTCTGTTGTTATTTTTATGCATATGTTTTTTGTTTATTGTCTTTCTGGAATATTTGCTTTGCTAATAAGAGGATGGAGAGCTTAAATATGATATTATTGTGCATTTGCAATTTCCAGATATGTGTTGAAAGTGACCATTAGTCGTGGCTATGCTGGAAGCATAGTAGAATACCAGGATTTTGTGGTAAGTTCTCTATCAGTAAATAGAATTTGTGATTTCTGGTATGAGATATCGAATTTAATGTTATTTTATCATATCTCTGCATTTCATGGATAATATTGTGTTGGATGTAGTTGTGTAGTATATACTTTACACTTGTATACTATTCCCCCCACCTCAAAAAAATAAGTTTGTACTTCTTACATTTGGTTAAATCTGTTGAAGCTTTTGTGATTCTTTTACATTAACTTGTATGTTATTCTTTTATCTTCATCCATCAGGTTCGCAACTATTCTCCGCCTCCACAAATTAACAATAGCATCAAGGTGAGCACAATGATATTGTAATCAAATTTTAATGCTCTCTACCCCATAATATATTCATTTTCAGTGTAAAAACTGTAATTGTAATTCATTTTCAAAATTTTCCATCAATTAAAAACAATAATGACTCAGGAGCAATGATAATTTTCCATCAATGTCATCAACCTCAACCATTTCCTTTAAATAACCATTGTTAAAGTATCTGCAGGCACATGTAGTTATTACTTTGCACTTCACCTTGCAACTTTGTTGGCTACTTTTATTTCTTAACTATATTGCATAATATTATACATTATGCCTTGCACAGATGGAAGTTGGAATTGAAGATTGTCTGCACATCGAATTTGAATACAACAAAAGCAAGTAAGCTGAATATTTTGATCAGGAGTGCTACCAACATAATCTCTAATAAATCCTTCTAACACACTCTCTACATAAGCTAAATTTTATTGGAAACTAAAAAATCAGGATTAGGGATCATTAAATAAGAAATGAGATCCTCAAAATTGTGCTTTTCAATAAATTTTAGCCAATAATAATATCCAAAAGTGTGTGTTGGAGAATGTGTTGCTAGCATTTCAATAATTTTGGTTGACCATTTAACTGGAATAGTGTCTATTTTTTATGTCGCCTTTATCAGGTTGTTTATCATAATCATTTAGTTGCCTGTCTCCTATGGAGTGTTTCTGTGTATAGCTTGGAGTGTGAAATATATTTATTGCTTTATGTTGTTTAGTTTATTGGCCTATGAATTTGTTTATTCTCTTGCATACCGCCTATCTTGTTTAGAGGTACTGTGCTTTTAGTATTGTATAGAGCTTTTGTGCATTTGGTTGAAGAGAATATTTTTCTCTATAAATTTATATTTTATTAGGGCAAAAGAGTTGTAAATACTTATTAGGATATACAACTTTTCAGGTATCATCTGAAAGATGTCATCATTGGCAAGATATACTTCTTACTTGTCAGAATCAAGATAAAAAACATGGATCTTGAGATTAGGCGTCGAGAATCCACAGGATCAGGGACCAACACCCATGTTGAGACAGAAACATTGGCTAAATTTGAGTTGATGGATGGTGCTCCTGTTAGAGGTAGGTTAACTTTGTAATTGAATGATACTTTTGGTAGTTTCTATTTGCATATTTTGGTATCATAAAAATAGTTTAGATCTATTTATCATCTATGTTTTGATATCCTTTCAAGGGGAACCCTCCCTTTTGTTTTTACTGACTTTTAAAATAATATTTGTTTGTAAGCAGTAATATCTCATGTTTATACACATTCCTAAATCTTTTTGTATCCACTCTTCTACCAAAAAGGTGAAAATGTATTTTAATTGTTTTGTATTTCTAACATCTCATGCTTTGTTATTAGCAAAACAAATTAGTTAAGGCAAAAATCTCCAACCATAGATGTTGATTTTAGTTACATAAAAATCTCGCATTTTTTAAAGTAAATATAAATATAAATTACACTTGATAGATTAGTAAACTACACTGCATTCCGCTTTATTTTAAAAATGATTAATTGTGAACTTTTGAAGAATAAATGAATATCATAGGTTAATTTTCAAAAAGCAATGGTAGGGATGTTTAGAACTTCATTTCATATTGTGAACTTCTGAAATTAGTATTGAAGCTTCTAAAATTACATTCTAGTGACTATGAAAGTTGCAGAGAGGATATATGTCATTAGGAGGCTTGATCATAGTTGTCATCACTGTTAAGAGGTTTGTTTATGTTATTATGGGCTAAATTTTAAGCATCTCTTGACGGAAGACAGTGTATCAAAATACAGAAAATTGTCAAACTTTACATAGTGGGGTCTCAACCCTAGATAAAAGATGGTTATCTTAAGTAATTGATAGACAACTACAATTGTCAAACTATGTCAAATAGCATTACTCTAAATCCCTAAAATAATATATTTGTAAAAATGTGTTGTTTTTGTACTTTAGTATATGCTATGATTGAAGACTTTCAAATAATTATGTAAAACAGAATAGCAATGAGAAAAAACTAAAAAAAAAAAAAGGATGCATAGTATGTTTTGCTTACAGTCTAGGCAAAAGCTTCTGCAACAGATGTTGATTTCACCTATATGAAATGCATTTTACCTTTAAATTAATGAGTTAATTTCAAAATAGTAACACAAAACTGATCAGCAGTATAAAGTAGTGTTAACACTAAAGTCGTTTTTCAATAAATTTCTCAGTAAGTACTTCTTGAAGAAGAAGATAAGAAGGTAAAGTGAATTGAACTTCTCTCATAAGTTAAAATTACTTATGCACTTCAACTTTTATAAAAACTCTTCCGTCTAACTTCTCCATAGCTTGAAGTGATAAGTTGATTTTAACTTATAAGAGAAATTAAATTCATGTTACCTGCTTATTTTATTCCCTTACAAGTTCTTATGGAAAAGTTTATTCAAACAGTCCATAAAATGTCTACATCTCATGTAAAAACTATTTTTCATATATGCCAATAAATACATTGACTGGTGTGTAATATGATTTTACAGGTGAATCAATTCCAATCAGATTGTTCCTCAGTCCCTATGAGCTGACTCCAACACATCGTAACATTAATAACAAATTCAGTGTGAAGTACTTTTTAAATCTTGTGTTGGTTGATGAAGAGGACAGGCGATATTTCAAGCAGCAGGAAATCACAATGTATAGGCTGCAGGAAGAAACTTCATGATTACTTATCATTCGGGGAGTGAGTATTAGGTTTGGTAACAAATAAAAAAGATTGTGATGGACATTGAAGAGCTCTTAAATCAGGGAATAGTCTCGTGAATCCTGTTCTCTAAGGTGTAAAATGGCTTGGTATAGCATGCTTTGAAATTCATCACTTTCAGTCATGTATATCGACAGATCTATCATTCATGTCTTGACATAGTTCTGTAATTTTTACACCATTGAGGGAAGCATCATAAGAAATGTGTTGGATCGTTGATACCCATGAGAAAATGGGTGACTGAATGTATACTTGAGTGTGATATCTGTAGTACTTTGGTTGTTGTTATCAAATTTTGCTTGGTTTACATGATGAACATAGTGATATCCTTTTTCAATTCTTTTGAACAGAAAAAATCTGGGGCAGGACTCTAATTTGTTTGCTATGCATTTGCATATTTTATTTTGTGTTACATTCAAATTAGTAATCATAACATTGCATTGTTGCTAAATGTTATAATCTAAGTTGTGTTTTTGGTGATTATCGATTTGCATTTTCAGATATTCTTTTTTAATTTTCTCTGATTTAGGGACTAACGTAACTGTATTTTCTACTTTCACATACTAAAGACTGTATACTCTATAGAATGTATACAATGTTGTAAAAACCATTGACAAATGCAATCACTGTACATTGGACATTGAAAATTTAAAATATACTAATTAGAATGCTATCATGCAGTTTGGACCTATCTATGATTTATTTGATCACCAAAAAATATTTTACCAAAAGTCGGATGCTAGTAGATTTTATCACTCTACTGTGTTCAAAACAAATTGACTGTCAACAGTCTATTTTGTTTATTCAGTGATCATTGGTCAGGATAAGAGGTAGAGGCTAATATTTTCTTTAATTCTTAATTAAGAAACTGCGAGAGTTGAACATGCATAAACGTAATAAATTCGGGTACACCAGACAAATTGAAAAATTCCACAGCTTATGAGAATAGTAATTTTAGCCCAAGTTACTGCCAAGCTAGGGAACCGAGTTCAGTTGTCATATTCATAATCTTAGTGACCAACTCAGTTGATGTTTTTTAAGGTCTATTTGGTAAGGTGGAAAGAAAACAAGAGAAGTTTGAAATTTAAATAGAAGGTAGAAGGAAACAATTGAATTTTTATTTATAGAAGTCAACTTTTTCCCCTTTTCTTTTACTTTCTCTCCAATCAAACTGAAAAATATATATCATTAGCTGTGTTTTATTTTCTCTCTATTTTCATTTCTCAATAAACATATAATCACTTTTCAAGCTAATTCTGTAGCTAAACACTCCTTTAGTTCATTCCTATTTCACAGCTCTATAGATATAACTAGTGACAAAATATTCTTGTAATCTTTAGTCAACAATATTTTTTTTATATTCCCATAACAAAGCTGGAAATAACCCACTGACTTATGTCAGCCTTATCATGAGGTTGTGCAATTGCTGGCTGACCTGTGATTCTCTAAAGGAACAAACTCCAAAGTTGCAAACATCACTTTTCTCTATCAAACTGTTTGATTTGTTATACCTGCAAGGCACATCATGCAGTTTAGTCTATTTCTCATAAAAGAAAATCAAATTGAGAATAAATGATTTTTGTCTCAGTGATTTTCCAACAAAAATGATGCATAACCATGTATCATTATTGTATCAAGGTTTTAAATTGTAGACCTCATCGCATGTTGCAGCCGCAGTATTGTGGTTGAAGGTTGATGACTGATTTCTAATTTCTATTAACAATTTTACATGTGACAGCCAAAAAAAAGAACCGTCAGACCACAATTGAGTGATTTGTTATATATTTTGCATCTTTTATGTTGTGTTATTTATCATCATTTTCATATAATTCCTTTTATATTTTCGCATCTATCTATATTTATCAAGATATTTCTGAAAAGTAGTTTACAAAGTCGCTTTAATTCACCTCCTTTAAAAACATAATAAATAATAAATTTAAAATTAAATTATTTCTCAATTACATGACAGAAACAAGTTTTCGCTGTATATATCCATCATATACACAACGATAACTATGAACAAATTTTTCATTTAGTAGGAGATGTGAAAAAACATTGCAAAACAAAATGTTGTTTTCATTATGTATAAACACAATTACACAATGGAAATAAATTTCTATTGGGCATAAGTTAAGGTGGATATATAAAATGAAAATTTATTTCCGTTGCGAAGAACATTTCTGTCAACATAAAAAAAAATGCCAACTCTTGAGGGGTTTAAATAGCAACGAAGAGGAGCCAATAGCAAAGCCCTTATTAAAAACATGGGTAGATTTTGAAAGAAAAAGAACAGTTTTAATTGGGTTTGAATCTGTTTACAAAAATCCAAACAAGTTTTACATATAAATTGAAATGGTTGCACCAAACCACCCTTTTCAAAATGAATATTTTTAACCATGCCCACCCCTTGGTTCCTTTTATGTAGTAAAAAAAATTAAGAAAGGGAGATATTCTTCATTCTAATGTCAAAGACATGTTGAAAGCTTCGAGTAGAGCTTAGCTTACCTTGATACATACAATTGATCTTCCAACAAAGACTAACCAACAAATACTCATTTCCACTAGCAAAATTATAACCAACCCTCATTAGCTTAGAAAAAAAAGGAGGAAAATTGTAACTCCTCACCCATCTAAGAATGATTGGTACCCTTCTTTCTTGATATAAAAGAGCCAATCTGCCACCAAAAATATTAGCCAGCAAAGGTGTTTCAGGTTAATTTATCTCAAATGTGTTTAACATGATTTTATAAGGCTCAAATGTGTTGAATATGTAGCAACACTAATGAACCATTTCTAAAAGAATATGATCAAATAGATTCTCATGTTAATTTGTTATCTATCCTTCCTTTGAAAAATGGTTAATAACCTTAATCTAACATCTGCTGTTAACTGCGCAAACCTTTTACCTCTTTTGTTGTTTTAATCAAAACACAAGCTCTCTAAAATGTAGAGAACTACAATTTCTTGTGTTTTCTAATTAGAAGGGAAAAAATATCCAGAAGCTATCAAATGTTTCTGCACTTTCAAATGGAACCTAAAAGAAATACAAGACATTTGTCACTGCATTGAGCTGCATGCTGTCCAAAGTTTCAATTGCAATGTTATTCTACCAATTATTAAAAAACCTGTTAAAGCAATTTGTCCTAAAGAGTTTGAGGACGGTGCACAATAAATGCAACAAAGAAAGAATTTATAAAGCTAGAATAGGAAGACAGAAGTTTCTGACCCATATTAGACTCTCAGAACAGGAGATGTTACACCAGATTACCCTTATTAAAGAGTAAACATAAATGGATAACAAAAAGTTTTGATTCATACATTCAGCAGTTTTCTAAATGAAGATCAGACAATTGCAAAAAGAAGTAATGTTAATCCAAACGCAAGAAAAATCTCCTGTACTTGAAGAGTAAGTTCCATTAACCACATGCTTACTGTCCACTGATATCATCACTTGCTTCAGTCATGATGGCTTGGTTTGTGCTATCGTGGTCAGAATACAGCTCATGCCAATCTGAAGTTATCAAGACATCTGGCAGAGTGAGATTCATCAGAGACATGGATTGATTTTCACTCTTAGGGGCCCAAACCTGGTCAATTGACTGCAATTTCTCGTTGTTGCCTGCAGAATTTTCTAACCAAATCTCAATATCAGCAAGGAATCACAATAGATATGTTACAACTGACAAACTTAACTCATGAATTAAGGGGAAAATCTACCAACTTTATTTTCATCAAAATTCATAATGAATTTCCTGTGAGACAAACTCTCCACAGGATAGAAAATTAGTTAATTCTTAATTTATTTAGGACGAGTCAACATTTTTATGATCCAGAATGTGCACGACACTATTAAGCTTTGTTAAGAAAAAGAAGTAATCTTAAAAATAATCAAGTTTTGCAGTGTCAAAGAAAAGATATATGTGGATGTGTGCAAAAATCATGAATGCTTTTCAAATATCATCCTTCATCATACCACACTAGAAGGGACTAACCACTGAATGTCTGAAAAAGTTCCCATTCATCCCATGAGTTTCCATTGGTGCTAACAACAGGATGCTCATTTAGGATTGAAGTTGCTCCAAAGGGAGATAAAGGGTCAGCATAATCCTCCCATTCTGTCTCATACAAGTTCAAAGCAGAACTCTCAGCTCTGTCGCCAGGAGTTGCAACTGAAGAATTTGAACTCTTGTCAGAAGAATTATTCTTTGAACAACCAAGAATGTTTGCTTGATAAAGTAATGCATCAAGCAAGCCACTATTAAGTGGCGAAGAAGAACCCGAGTCTAGTGCATTAGGTGGTTGAGGAGAATGAATGAAAACATCAAGAGACTCATTCAATGGAGGTGGGGGAGAGGTACCCCAACTACCAAATTCGGTTTCTGGAATTTGGAGTGAAGGGAGCTCTGACTTCACAGCCTCAGAAGTCAGCTTAGAAGTAGAGGAATTGCCATTCGATAGTGAATGGCTGTAACAAATTGAGCCATGTGGGGAGGCACCACGACCAAGGTGAGAATACAATCCAAATGATTCTGAAATCTTATCAGAAGTATTATCCTTAATATGGTCAAATGGATAAAACCCATTGCTGTTCAATTCACTGGAACCAATAAAAGACATTGTTGACTCTTGAAGATGATCATGGTTAGGCAATGTTGATGGCAATAAATTACAATATGGAGGAGAACCAAGACCATTTGGAAGAAAGCTATTAGCAGAAATAGCAGGAAGGTCAGGCAAAAAAGGTAAGATTCCTTGATTTTCCTTCAGACTGTCAAATATTGCATCATGTATCTCATAATTGTTTTTCTTCAAGAAATCATGATGCCCTCCATCACCATCGCTAATTTCACCAGTACCTTGGCCATGCTTTCTCTCTTGAAATGCTTGCAAAAGTACTTCAGGAGGATAAAGTGGCAAGCCAGCGCGTTGCCGCCTCTTCATCCGGGTGTTCCAGTAGTTTTTTATTTCGTTATCTGTACGACCAGGCAACTAAAAGCAAAGGAAATCAATGAGTATAAATCATCATGGATAGAGAAAATGAATACATCATAATGATAACAGAAAAACAAATATATGCATATAGGGATTGCTAGCCTCCTCTTCCATTTGTAAGGGGTAGTTCCAGCTTCTCATTCAGACAAAAAATGTTCTCTGTTTTATTATTCTCCTCTTTAACTCATATCATTAATCGGTCACCTTTTTTATCTTTCAACTTACTAATTTCTGTCCTTATAAAAAAAGTCTTTAACTCCTCTGAACATTCTGGTTTATTTATATTTAGCTTTTTCTTTGGGTAGGGGGGTGGGGGGAGGAATACCAATATTGGAATCTACACAAAAATGGGAAATTTGCATGTGCGGAATCCCCCTCCCCCCTGGCAACAGCTGGTTCGTGATTTTAAAGGCCAGGGGAAGCAGTTTGTAAGGCTCACTGATAACATATAATTTTAAGAAAGAGAGAAGGTTTGTGTTTTGGACTGAATGAAAAGGTGAAGGAGGTCAGCAAGAGGCTGGTTTTTGCTGTCAATCTTGGGTGATATGCAAGAAAAGAAATCCACAAATTATTTCACAATGAATGCAATCTCAAGAAAAAAAATAAAAAAATAAATGTATTTTAAATTTGATATGATTGTCATTTTCTTAGTTTGGCATGTTAACTTACGTCATTTTTGTCGACAGAAAACGACCATAAAAAAAACACAATGTGACATAAGTAAGCTTTTTCACATTAAGAGTTTCTATCCTATTTTCAAATGTTTGTAGAGTAAAATTATGATTAAGCTAATTTGCAATAATGTTAGTGTATCTTCATATCTAATATATAACAAACAGTTATTTGTAGACAGAAAAACAATTCAAACAGGTGCTCAGAGATGAGTGTCATTTGGACACTATCATAATACTGATTACTTTCCCTTAACAGACATGATGATATCAAGAACAGTCTAGAAAGATGTTGCAAGGCTATCTCTTGAGAAAGATTTGCCACACTAATGTTGCAGCATTCAATGACATTTATCCAAAATGTTTTATGTTAAACACAGAATCTTACTAAATGACTACTAAACTGTATTATGCCACAATAGAGTCAGCCACTACATCAGTTCTTTTGATGTAACCATCAATATGAAGATCATTCTCATGAGCAGTTTCATTTGTTCAGCATATATTTGTAGTTGAATGGCGCTGAGATTCATAAATCTAACTAGCTTGTTTCATATTGTAAGGGACAAATCAAATAAAAAAGATGACACAGATGCCATATGAAGTCCCTTGTTAGACAATACAAGGAAGGCATAAACAGCACTGACATCACGAATGGCATATAGAATTAATGCATTTTAGCAAAAAGAGAAAGAAACAGAAAATTGAAACAAGATAACTTAATAAGGCAACGACAAATACACAGTCTGCTTACATGCGCTGCCATGCGTGCCCATTTGTTTCCCATTTTGGCGTGGAGTTCAGCAATCATCCACTCCTCTTCTGCGGTAAATGCTCCTTTCTTTAAATTTGGCCTTAGGTGATTGGCCCATCGCAGTCTACAACTTTTTCCACAACGAGACAGGCCTGAGTACTTCTGAACAGCATTCCAGTTCCCCTCTCCATGTTTCTGGACATAGTTCACCAAAACAGCATCTTCAGCAGCTGTCCATGGCCCTTTCTTCAGAACAACACCTACTCCCTTCCCATCATCATTTAACTGTGACCCAGTCTGATCATCGCAGTGCACATTGTTGTTGATCTCATTTGTCATTTGACTCATCTCTTTAATAATATTATCTGCAATGAGTTTTTGAATCACATATTAAAGTACTTTTTTTTACAGTCACATATTAAAGTACTAAAATATGCAAAACAAAACTTGGAGAAAAGCCCAAAAAAAAGAAAATAAATCTAAATTCGCGGTGCTAACCATTAAATTCCCTTTCATTCTCTTCCCTCCCCCGGATCCTACTTTGGTGCAGGGGATCGGGTTGTATAACACATCAACACACAAGTACAATGATATTCAATGATATAGACAATAAAGAAGAAAACAAAAAATGACCTTTTATCAAGGTGCCTCGAAAACCAACAGAGCTACCATAATTCTTAAACAGTAAGGGAAACAATTAAAACTAAAAGCACCTCCATCCTTTCATAAAATTGGAGATCAGAGGGTAAGTAAAGCAGCATGCATACAGTTTCTAACAATATAAGTTTCTACCTAATCGGGAAAACCAATGATGATCTCCTCTGAATCAGGAAAGCAGACCCCAAAAATGAAACCAAGTAAGTATGATTGTTACAATTTCAAATCATATTCACTGTTCTTACCCAATCAGAAATAATAAACATACAGAGGAACATAAGTTGCATAACCCTTTTGCTTGGAGAAGGAAAAAAAACATAAATTTCCATCTACAAAGTATATCCAAAACACAAAATTCACTTTCCCCACCACCCTAATGCTGGTTACAGCAATTATTACAAAATCACTAATATGATCAGAAGAGACGTTCAACACTTCAACGAAATTAACTGCCACATCACATTTCAACAACAACAATATCAATAATACCTGAACAGGACGTGAGAGAGTATTCAAGCTAAAATCCAAAGATTTTAGTTGAAATTCACAATAAAGAAGAATCTTTTTTTTTGCTGGCAGAGAAGCTGAACCAGTGTTATAAACCTTGTCCCTGAAATTCACAAAAATGAAAAACAGAAAATATAATTAGACCCAATAGAGTGATGCAATTGCATGCAACAATTACACACACACAGAGACACACTGTAAATGTAGAATGATGAATTGGTCTCAGAATTGAAGCTTCGGACATGATGATAATAAGAGTGATCATAATAATAATAATAAAATGGAATTGAGAATTCAGATTCAGAGAATGAAAAAAATGAGAAATGGGAATGGGAATAGGAATAGGAGCATGAAGAGGATCGGAGAGAAGAGAGAGAAGAGCATGAGATCAAAGCCTCGAACACTCACTCATGCCAGCACTCGCATGCAGAATGAGAGAGAGAGAAGGGTTAAAAAACAAAACAGAGAGAGAGAGAGAGTGAAGAAAAAGGAAAAGCCATCAAGTGAAGATATGATGAAATGAACTTTCAAGTTCCAATTTCTCTCTCTATATCCAATCCCAAACTCATAGTTGCTTGCTATGAAATATGAATGAGATAATTTATTTAGTTTGTTTAATCATACTCCAATTATGTAAGAGATTCATGAAACTTTTCAATGTATGACATGGGTCTGATATTCTCAACTTTATTTATTGTTGGATATGAATCATATATTCCCTTAGTTCAATTATAATTATTATATTTAAAAAAAATATTTATCTCAAAATAATAATTATTTTAATTTTTTAATATAGTATTAATTACTTTCTTTTATATCTCTTATAATATTAGACAATAAAATTTATAAATAAATTAATAATTAGATAAAGTTAATTTTATAAAATTATTATTTTCTTTTATCTATTTTTTATTTTTCAACTGTGTAAAATAATCTTAGACAATAATTATTTTAAGAGGAAGGGAGTAATTTTTTTAATGAATTACATTTATTATTCAATAATGATAAATATGTTAAATCAGAGTCTGTCAAAAGACTGTTATCAGGGATTTGATCTTACAATGTGTGCTGGGTAGAGTATTTAACCCAAATATAAAATAAAATATTAGAAAAAAAATTGTCCTTTAAAGTTTTCTAGAAATTAATTTCTAACTGAACTAGAGAATACTCTGAGGGAAAAAAAACTGTATTCGAGGTATAAATTTGATTGTGACTTTAATCTCTTATCTAATATGTATAACAAGAAAATAAATACTAGAAATAGGTTCTTTAATAAAATCATTTCAAACATTTTAAGTAGTGACTAAGATTAGTCTTTTAAGGCATTTGTCATGTGAAGCCTATCTAAAAAGAGTTGCGAATTTTTCAACTGTTTATAAAGTTTTAAACTTTTAGAAATGATTTTGTGTAAAGAGACTAACTCTACTTCATGTACTGGTATATTTATAACTAAACTCATATTATGATTATTGAACTTAGTTTAAAGAAAGTGTGATAGACTTTGATGAGCTAATCGTAGGTCTTAAAATTATAATTTACTAAATTTTAGCTAAGGAAACGATTCTAATTTTAGCTAATATCATAGATCTTGAATTTTAATCATGACAATAAAAATCTCTTTTAATGGATATTCTTCAATAAATCAGTATATATCTAAGTTTGTTATGGAAATGTATTTAGTTAAAAGAGAAATTTACCACAATACTTCTTGAACTTTTATCAAATTACATATAATTTTATTGTTTTTTATTTTTCTATATTAACTCATTTTTAAGTTTAAAAATATTACATTAACATCACCTTATATGTTTGAAAATATTATACAAACATTTTACTAAATCTTTCACTAATATTATAATAAATCTTAGACTAACACCCCTACATAAGATGTAAAATTAATGGTAAAAAAATAAAAATATTGATAGAATTACACGTAACCTCAAAGAATGTTAACCTAATTTACTCTAGTTAAAAGGTCACAAAGTTTAAAATCCTTTTCATATGTATACATTTTGATAAGGAATTAGGTATTATAGGATATTTAAATCCTAGATCAAGTAATATATATATTTTTTGGATTACTTAAGTGACTTGATTCCTCCTCCCCCATCTCCCCTTGAAAGCTAGCTTTTGAGGGGGGGGTTTATGCTTGGAATATTTATTTCTGTCTGCTAAAAAAGGACTATATACCGAAAGATCAACTAAAAAAATTGAGTAGGGTGTAGCCATTTGGGACATAGACTTTGAGGCGCGGTTTTATAATAGAAACTCAAGAATTACGAGGTGTGTAAATCCTATATTGAGTATCATGGAATGATTGTGAAGTACTTAAGTGGCTTGATTTTTTCATTAACAACTAGCTTTTAAAGAAGGGTTTCCCAAGTACTTGGGTACTTATCACATTTATTTATAATCAATATTTTAGCCTATGCAATAAATAAATGTTTATTTTTATAATCAAAATCTATAATAAATAAATATTTTAAATATATAAATTATATTAAAATTAAAATTTGTGATAAATAAATATTTCTAATTTTGATAAATAGTTTACATATGATACAAGATTACTTGATAATTCTTTCAAGAAAATAAAGTTCAATTTAGAAATAAATTTAAGAAGCATTAATTATAAGAGATAAAACAGTTAAAAAAAATATGAAAGTGATAACAACCTAACAATGTTTTTCGTAAATAATACTAGAATCTAAAACACTCTCACTCAAAATAGCAATTTTAATTTATAGATAAAGGTTTTATGAATTACGAAGTGCAAAGTGTGGTGTTCAACACATCAAAATTTTAGTTTTTTGCCATTCTACTTCTTGAAGACAACTTTTTGATATAATATATCCTTTAACTTTCATGATAACTCTATTTTAGTTTTCATTAATCTTTAACTTTCAATTCTCATAAATCTTTGTAAATGTTATCAATCTCAATAAATTTATATTATACTTGTTTAAATTGAAAATGATTTCTTTTTGTGCAAGGTACATTTAATTTTTTATAAATTATAATTGAATTTGAAATAAACATAAAATGCAAAATATTTATGCGGTTTAACATTCATGCATATTTATTGTTTTTTTTTTTACAATTTCAACCAATGAGAAATAATCTTAGGTGTGACTTTTGAAATATTTATTATATATAAAAATCAACAAATTTATCATACATGATATAATTGAATGATAATATAAAAAATCATACCATTAATACATCTTAATTAATTAATTTCATATTTCTATATATGGAACTAACAAAAAATTAGATGTTTGCGACTTGTTGAATCATCAATCACGCTGATAAAACAAGACACAAAATTATCAATTGAAGATCAATGCAAAATTATCAGTTGTAAACTTCTTATATATACTTTCACGATAAGTTGAATAATGTTATAAATTTACCCTTTTTTCAAAGTAAAATTTGAAATGATCTTCAATTGATACAATAATTAATCACAATAGTATTTTAAAATTTTCAACCTCGTCTCATCAATTCCAATAAATTTATCCTTTTTATTCAATTTTTTAACGTATGCGGACCAAAGAGCTACCTAATTAAAACTAATGCAATTATATTGTAGAAGGTTTTCATCCTTTTTCAAATCAGTTTATAGTTATTTTATTTATCCCAATTCTAACTATATCAGCTAGCCATTTGCGTGTACTTACATCAAATTATAAATAAATTGAGCCTAAACTTTTCAAAATGGATTAAGGCAAAGTAATTTCACTTCAAAACGGGGAGCCACATACTTATACTTATTTTATACAATTATTTTACATATTCGATGTGTATAACATACATAATATATTACACATATGACATTAATAAACATTTTTAATACTTACAATGCATATATAACAATTAATTATTTGACAATGAATAAATATATAATATATATAACAAATATCCTACTTTCATTATGTTTTTTTTTTTTCAATGTCCTGTTATCATATAGGGGCTGCATAACATTGTTTCTTGAAATGTAGAGAGCACCATATGAGTGTGAAGTGTTACAAGCGTAGATCGTGAAAATTGACATGCATACTTGAAAAGGAAACTAGAAAATGAAAAAAAAATAAGGGAAAAGTATATTTCCGGTCCTTACGTTTGATTTTACTTTTGCTCTTGAAATGTGTGTTGAGTTCGTCCTCTCAATCCCTACTTTCAGCGAGCAATGATGCAAGCAAATCTCAGAAGATTAAAGGAACGCAGATCATGTTCACATTGTGAAATGTGAATGCATGTTCAACGTGTAACTTAGCAATGCAATATTGGGATGTGTTTTTAGAGGGACACTTAACTAATTTTTTATGTCTTGTATTTGAATTTATATTAATTGGACTATTTAAAATCACATTCAAATATTAACATTTACGTTATTTTAGCCAAATATTCATATATTTAGTTGTACATAGAAGTATTGATAGTTCAAAATTGATTTTGTCTTATATATAAGTATAAATAAAATAATTTATATTATCAGCTAATTAAACTTATCATAGTCAACTAAATAAAATTATCATAAACTTTTATAATAATAAACTTGTCATAGATTTTTTTAAATAAAAAAATCTATGATAAATTTAATGATTTTTATAATAACAATTTTAAAAAATAGTTCTAAATTTATAAAAACTAAAGATGAAATTTGTTAAAAAAATTGAATATAAAATTTGTCCAAAGATTTAAAGGTTAAAGATAAAAATATAATTATATTAGGAATAAATTAACAAAAGATAAAATTTATAAGTTTCTTAAAAATTAAAAATAAATGTACCAAATTAATTTATTATATTAGGTAAAATTTACAAAAATAAAAAATTAAAACAAAGAATACCATTAAACTAAATTCTTAAAACTATTATTATAAAAATCATTAAATTTATCATAAATATTTATTTGGGGTCAACAAATAGAATGCTTGATTATAAGAGTGTATACTATAAGTACCAAGATATAGATCGAAGATACATGGCAAAGCCAAAAGGAACTGACGAAAGCCCTCAGGTTATTGAATATTACTATAAAAACGATAAGAATACTGAATAAGCCAAGGGATCAGTGATGGCATAAAGGCAAAGAAGAAGCCAACGAAGAAGAAGAAGAGAGTAGAGACATACAAGATCGATCTACGTCTTCAAGGTTCTGAAGCAGGTTCACCCTGAAAACTTTCATCAACGACATTTTCGAAGACCTTGCTCAGGAATCTTCTAGACTCGCCTATTGCAACAACAAACCCACCATCACTTCAAGGGAAATTCAGACCACGGTCAGACTTTTGCTGCCCGGAGAATTGGCCAAGCACGTTGTCTCTGAGGGTACCAACCGTCACCATATTCACTGGTTCTTGAACTTTAGTTATTCTATAATATATATTAAATTTGTAAATTTGATAGGTTCTGATAAATGGAAGGATTTGATCCAAATTCAATTCCAAAAATTAATATAGTAAGATTATATATTTTATCTTATACACTATTTTTAACCGACGCGGGATTAAGATTTTTAAGTTTGTATACTGCTGATGGAATTGTCTGTCAGAAATTTAGTTGATAATTTTCAATGGTAGCTTAAATGATCTTTATCGGCGGATTATTTTTCGGCAATTACTGATGATAATATCTGTCAATAATTACTGATGAATATTTTCTACGAATAATCTGCCAAAAATTACCAATGGCAAATAAAATTACTGCTGAATTTTTTTTATGACCAAATTCCCGAGGTAATCCATCAGAAATTCATATCTATTAACGGAATTTCAAGTTTACCGATGGATTTTGGCCGTTGGAAATTTGGTTTTTTCTGGCTGTGATATATATTGCATCTATAGTATGAGCCATGAATGCTAGCTAGCAAAATCTGTAATATCTTCCTTTGTTTCTGCATCGAAAAGTTGTCATATTCAAGCGTCCTAATTGCATATAGTGTAAAAGAAATTGGTTTATTTTCTTTTAAATGGAAAGCAAGAAAGCGATTACTTTATTTCAGATAAAAAAATATTTAATGTATAATTAAATGTATTCTATGTTATAATATTTCTTGTCGTTTCAATCAATTTCATGCTTTGTGCACCCTATATTTTTTTTAATCTGCACCTCATGAAAATTAAAAAGCTAAAAATATCTTCAATCTTATGTTATCCCCTTGTCACACTCCAATTGAACACTAATGTTGTCTCAATCTTAGGAGTGGAAGTAGGCGGACCGCTAGTTAGAAGCCTATCACACCCAACCCTTTTAAGGACTAAATTAATTCAATCGATCGACTCGTTCAGCAAAAAGATAAAACTCAAGCTTTTAAGAAAAAGCATTTTTAGTTAAAGAGATTCATAAAAAAAACCTATTAACTCTGACAGATTAGACTATTTAACAATATTATATTTTAATAAAAATATTATTATTAACATGATATATAATATTATAATTATTTTAATGAAATTACAAAATTATTTTAATGATTTAACACTTTGAATCACTTTAATGTTTAGAATAGGTTAATTTATATATATATATATATATATAAACACTTTTTTAAAAAACATATAGAATGTGTTTCTTAAAATAACCAAAAAAAACTTTAACCAGAAACAGTTTAGATAAACACACTAAAAACATAAATTAACTTGCTTATTTTACTAAAATAAACATTTATTTCAACAAATAAATTTAAATAAACTAGTCCAATTAGGGACAGAAGGCGTACTTATTTTGGAATATCGGATCTAAAATCACTAAAAAAGGTGACAAAGGAGCTCAAGAATGTAGGGACAAGGATGAGAGAAGAATTTATAAAATAGAAATGATACTTTTGGAATTTTAAAAATAAGGAGGTGCCTGGAGAATTTTTATGGTGTAGGAAGTAACCACGCCTTTTGGGTTTACTAAAATTCAAACTAATGATGTGGTCCATTAGATGATGCTCAAACCCACTAACATTGTGCTAATTTGATGATGGTTTTTGGATACCTAATGTAGGTCTTAACCTTTAGGTCCATTATTAGAGGTTCCTAAGGTTAATATATACTCATGGCTTGCTCCCCTTCGTCGTCATAGTGACTTGATCATTTGCTCTCTGACTTACTTCATCAATAGCTAAAATTGAGAGTGTGATTAGGCAAAGAAAGGCTTGACCTTGTTATCTACATGCATCTTTAGCTCCCATTCCTAACATATATGCCTTTGTACACGCTTTTATGGTTTCGATCTTCTCATATTGTTGTTTATTCTTCATCTTTTTTATTTCTTGACGTTTAAGTTAGATCTTCTAATTCTTGTGATTTGTTCCATAGCTAGCTTGTGTTGGTTTTACTTTGTTGATTTACATTTCTAGTTGGTTTGATCTTAATTAAATTTGTGTAAATTTTGGTAATTGATAAGCTTTTTACCGAAATGAAGATATCCAGAAATTAACAGTCTAACTATTTTCTTTTACATTAATAATTTGAATATCATTCTTCATTTGATCATAGAGATTTGTTAGTTGCAAAAAGATATTTTATCAAACATCAGTATTATATAATATCATGTTATATTAATATTGATTGATATTCATGTTCCTAAAATCATATGTATGCATAAAGTGTTTAATGTTATATATATTTTTTGTATATTTTACCGAAGAGTCTTGGTTTAAACTTCAGTGTCAACACTTGAAAAGCCTATACATACGTTACTAGACTTTTATATTTACAAATTTTACACAAATAATCTCTGTAAGCTCTTAATTAACTTTTAATTTTTACCAATTTTTCATTTAATTAATTATAAAATGGGAACTATTTTGGTCAAAATAAAAAACAAGAGAAGTGGAACATTTCAACATCAGAATATAGAGAGTTTACAATGATATTTTCATATGACTTACTTACAAGTGAAAAATCAACAATGGAAATTGATCTTGTAACATAATTTGAGTAAACGCTATTATATTATCTGTTGAACCAAGCTAATTAGCAAAATGATACTAACTTTAAACATTATGCCATTGTGTAAACTGAAAACAGAACCCAAGGGATCACACCACGGTAAAATGTGAAAGAGTAATCTTAACCTAAGTTACATGTAACCCATCAGCATGGTAAGTTGGTAATTAACCACCAATTTGAATAACATTATTCTCATCTTACATGGGATGTTTATTAAGCAGAGTAATATACAGGATAGCAAGATTACTTTGGGAAATTTCAACCATAAATTTATCGACATTTTCTATGTACAATTTCTAAACATTGGCAAGTTGCTCTCCCTCTAAAATTCATATTTGGACAGATATGAGGAAGGTAATTAAAATGGGTATAATTGCTCAGAAAGTGGAAGTGTGTTTAAATATTAAATAGGATTATTAAATTTTTCAATAAAAAAATTCCATTTGTAATATTTTTACTACTGCCCTTGAGGGAATGGTTTTGCAAAACTGATACTAAAATATGACCAAATTGCTTCGGCATTGTTGCTTGCTATTAAAATATATGAAAAACTTACAAGTTGTGATTTGGAAACTACAATTATTCCTCCTCTCTGTAAACATGTCAATCTCTTTTACATTGTTTTTCAAATCGTTTCCAAAACTTTTCTTGAATTCTCAATCAATTGTTCAACATTGTTGCCTCTTTTAGTCCTTTACGATTGACAAACATTTCAATCCAAAACATCACCTAGACAACACTCCTCTTACTTTGGAGTTGTCTAGATCTGTCTTCAACTTTGTTGTTTTTACAATCTTACCCTACCCCTCAAGGGATTTTTTTTTTTTTTAATTAAAGAAAACTTCAAATAAAAACAGATTTTTCCCCTTTTTTTAGGACTATAGCCCTCTTGAATATTCTTTACCATAAGTGAAACCAACAACTGTCAAAACAATGAGAACATTCAAAGAATTCAGGTATATTCACAATTGGGTGAAAAAGAATTTAGAAATTCAATTCCTAACTGCTAAGTCACATGTTAATCATTATTTCAAAGTCCTAGAATTAAGCTCCTCAGTTGCTATCAATTTCAAAGTCCTAGGATTAAGATCCTCAGCTACAAGTGGCGATGAGCTCGTGTCCCTTAGACCCTTAAACAAATAATCAAAAGTTCAAATCCCAACTCTTTTATACAGAGAAAACCTAGTTTAGAGGGGACCATTCACCTATGAATGCTTTCAAATCTCCAAAAGATTTTAGTCTTGACTAAAATACTATTTGCAATCATGTGTATAAAAAATAAAAAAACATCAGTTGCTCATCTACTAAGTAACCCTTGGAAAAGTCAATGCCCCAACATACATATAATCGTACAAAAGCCAAATTTTTTGGCTCTAATATCAAGGCTAAAGGAACCATTCAAATAGAGAGTATTACATGGTACTAGTGCATTGTGCATTCTCTTTCTCTGTGCTCAAGGGACAAGTTAAACAAAAAAAATGTCTCATCCACACACACAAGGTAAACAAGAAAAACAACTCATGAACATCCAGGAAGCACATGAAACGATTGCACAACCTGTATGCTCTGTGTGCAACAACGCAACACCAAAATTGGAATGCAACAAAAAGAGAGACTTCACATATGCTGAGCTGCATGCATCCACACAAGGCTTTTCCCCAAAGAATTTTCTGTCTGAAGGGGGGGTTTGGTTCTGTCTACAAAGGGATGTTGTATGGACACAAGATTGCTGTTAAGCAACTTAACCTTATGTGTGCAAACCACAAAAAAGAGAAGGAATTCAAGTCTGAAGTTGATGCACTCAGCAAAGCAAGACATGAGAATGTGGTCAAACTGTTAGGATCATGCACCGAAGGGAATCATAGACTTCTTGTCTATGAATATGTCTGCAATGGTTCATTGGACCAACACTTATCACGTATGATGAAAAAATTAAAACCAAACATAGATATATCAAATAATACTAAGAATAGTAATGTGTGCATCTCTTGATATTACATTATTGAGGTACTAAATTTTGGCCTCTTCTATGCAGAACATTCTCGTAAACCTCTTAGCTGGAAGGACAGGGTGAAAGTAGCTATTGGAGCCGCCGAAGGATTGCTATACCTGCATGAGAACAACATCATACATAGAGACATGACACCAAACAACATTCTTCTTACACATGATTATGATGTATTGGTAATACTATGCACAATCAATACTAAAGGATATATATTATTGATATAAACAAAATATATATTCATATTACCTGGTCATTGAAAAAATGGAGAACTAATTTAATTTATTAGCAATGCTTCTGCTGCCTTTGTAGAACTGCAGTATCTACTCTCTACCATGCAGGCTTTCATTTATCATGGATTATAAGAAACACTAGTCTTCTATACATACACATTTAATTGCTACATGTTAATGATGGATGATCATTTAACAATATCTTATAGTTCATCGTAATTTGGTTCCACAGCCACTAGATTCTTTACCTCATGAACATGAAGTTTGAATAACAAGTTATTTTTTATGTTTTATCAGCTAGGGGATTTTGGTTTGGCTAGAATCGTACTTGAAGATTCCTCATACTCCACAGATTGTGTCGGGAATCTGACTTATATGGCACCAGAATATGCAGAATTTGGTAAAGTGTCAACTAAAACAGATGTGTATTCTTTTGGGGTGGTTCTGCTACAGCTAATAACTGGAATGAGGACCACAGACAAACGAGTTGGAGATAAAGGTCTAGTGGGATGGGTAAGAATCCGAGTAGTAAATAGAGTAAGCTTGATGCATATAATTGAGTGTCATTTCTTCTTTCCTTTTGGCATTACATGTTGTTCCGATACGCTTGTCTCCTACGTACATTGTATACTTGCATTAGTTATTATCAGAAAATCTACCACTTGATGAGGCCAAACATCATGGAGTTCAAAGTACAGAAAGGGAGTACCATAGAAGATACTCATTGTATTAATTAAAATTGATTAAAGATACATTGACAGGAGGTAAGTGTTTATATATATAGAGAGAGAGAGAGAGAGCTTATTTCTAACAAGCCAATATTACTCTTATCAGTTATAGTTGAAATTTGTTAGGAATGTTTCATTAGTTTTTAATATCTCTCTAATTAGCTCTATAAATAGAGCTCGTACTCAACTCTCATTTGTATTTAATTAGTTGTATTAGTTAGTTGAAATTTGTTAGGAATGTTTGTAGTTGTTAATTACCTCTCTAATAAGCTCTATAAATAGAGCTTCTTATACTCACTCTTATTTGTATCTCGTATAAAATCAATAAATTCAATGAGATATTATCCTCAGAATTCTGACATGCGTCACTGGGCTCACTGTACCCGATGTATTATTTGCTATGCCTCTTGTAGGTCTTCATGATTTTGTCCTTAAAAAGACGCCTCAAGAGTTATGGGAAGAGGGTGTTTATGATTTGCCTTTGGTCTCGATTCCTAAGGAGTATGAGACACTTTTTAATGTGATGGAACACATGTAACGCTTGTGATTGTATTTATCTAATTCTTTTGTTCATTTTAACTGGTTTTTGCCATTCACCATGTACTTTGAAGGAAGGTTGCATGTAATGACTATCAGTAGATGTAGTATTACAAATTCTTATAAAAGCATAACAATGCAAATTCCAAGGATTTATTTTAGTTGGTCTTTTTTTTTTTTTTTGCAGGCTAGACCACTACTAAAAGATTGGAAATGCCAATCACTTATTGATGGAAGGATGATAAACTCCCATGACTGCCATCAACTCTATTGGATGAGCCGTCTTGTTGGAAATTGTCTCCACAGAGATCCTCAAAAGAGATTGAATATGAATACAGTAAGTCTACACTAGCTACAGTAGCTAGTTCTTTAACATTGGCATCAAAAGTTGTCATATTTTGCTGTTTTAGATTAGAAACATGATTCACGCCTCGTGTCATCTTTATCTTCAATAGGATAAAAAATGCAGACTCATACTCAGGGGTTAGTGTTAGAAGTTCATATGACAATTAGGCGTATATATGATATATGAGTCTGTTTGGATCTAAACTTCTTTAAAAACATTTTTAGAAGAAAAAAGTAAGAAGAAAAAAATGAAATAAGTTTTTCGATAAGTTAAAATGAGTTTTTCATTAACTTATTTGTAGATGTCATCATCTTTTAGATAAACTATATCGGTGAGTTTCTAAAAATTAGTTAATGGAGAACTTATTTTTGCTTATGGAAAAATTTATCTCATTTTCTTATTTTAGAAGTGTTTCTAAAAAAGCTTACTCAAACAAGCTTATAGTAGAAATTAAAAGAGTGATATATATATAATTTGAAAAATTATGCTAGTTAAAAATAATTTGAAAACCAATTCAACTGCAATGGTCTAGTTTGAATCTGAAGTAACATGAACCAATTAATAAAATCAGTTCTATTAGATTTAGTTTAGATTATTGCTTTCATTGAGTCAGTCTATTCCAATAAAAATCCTATATTTACTCACATACATATTTTGTATATAGTGAAGACTAAAACATCTTATGTGACAATTTGATTTTGTATATTATCATAGGTGGTCAGAGCTTTAAATCAGATAAGCCAAGGTTGTAGCTGCATTGTGCGGATAGACCATACGCTTGCCGATTCAAGCCATTCTATTTCAAAAGATGATATACAGGGCTCTTAAAAATCAGAAGGTGGAAGTGAAACTACTTTGGATAAACTTCTACTTTTAGCAAAAGAAAATAAGAAGAAAATATAAAATAAACTTTTATATAAACTAAAATTAACTTGCACATAAATTAAAAATCATGTTTTAGAACAGCTAATATGAAATTTTTTTATAAATTAATTTATGGGCATAAAGCTAATTTTAGATTATGAAAAAACTCATTTGAGTTTTTTCTTTTTATTATTTTCTCTTAGAAATACTTAAGAAATGTTTATCTAAAGATGTCCATAGGAATTGTGGATCCCATATTTAACACAAGAAAACAAACGAATATAGATTGTGGATCGCATAGCTTAATGCTGGGTTCAAGCCTTCAACCCCCTATCCCCAAAACACAATGCCTTAAGAAGAGTTTAATTATGT
Organism: Glycine latifolia; assembly: GCA_013407115.1. Lineage (NCBI taxonomy): Eukaryota > Viridiplantae > Streptophyta > Magnoliopsida > Fabales > Fabaceae > Glycine > Glycine latifolia. The sequence continues at coordinate 39,235,441 of CM023946.1, forward strand.
CCTGTAGTTTCTCATTGCCAACTGTTCAATGTTTTAGTTCGTATTAAGCTGCTAGCTAGAAAAGTTTGAATTGATTCTCAATATCATTCATCCATGTATGATTTAACAATTCCTTACGCAAATTCCACTATAATGTTAACGTTAACATTCATATTCATAGCATGACTTTGAAAGATTGTGGCTGCTATATCTTTCTATCTGCAATAACAAAGATAAACCACATGCCAATACTGTTGAAACTTAAAACTTTTGTTTCTTCTGTTGAAACTTGAAAAGCTTAACACGTACGTCTGAAAACATTAACTAGAGTCAGAGTACTACTTCCAATAATTAAAACCTTTGATTTTCTTCCAAAATCCTAAAAAGGTCATGGCTTTTAGTCTCTCAAATAACTTTCATCGGTCCCATATTTTTTTTTATGCTCTATCCGGTCCCCGAATTTAGTTCGTATCTTTTGAAATGCTATATTGGCACTTGTTTGATCAAATAATGTGTTTTTTTACCATGATATTGGTAAGAAGTAGTCTACATCCAAAATGGTAACTAATCTTCATCAAAGACGGTGAGCACACACAAGATAGATATTCTTTTTCCAATACTATTTATTTCATATCCAAGGGTTAATTAGGATTCGAATCTTGAACCACTTGATTAAAGGACACAAGCTACTAGCACTAGTGTTAGCCATTGTTGGTTGATCAAATGTGTTATAACACAACTAATTTAGTTCGTTTATGTCAGTTAATTAGTTAAGTCAACAAGTTTTATTTTTAACCTCTTTCTAAGCTAACCGTTATTTTATGTTACCTTAGTAGTTATTTCTTTAACAGTTTTTCAGTTATGATTGGTTAGCACTTAGCAGTTAGTTTGTTGGTTGTAGAGGCTATAAGTACCTTAATCTGTATAGCTTCTTCGATCTGCGATTCCAGAAATCCATTGTATTCTCTTTCTTTTTCTCGTATCACTGAGAAAATCTGTAACTAAGTTGAGAGAGATTGTTATCACACAAGAGAAGTTGAGATCAATAATAGAGACTGTTTTTAAATCCATTGCTTTGTTCAAATTGTGTTTGTTATTATCAATTCTTGAAGATTAAAATTTTTAGTGAATTCTCTATTCTTGACTTTATAGTTTCGAGTGACACTACGATGGACAATGAGAGGCAAGAAAACTATATAATTTAGTATATTAATTGCTCGATAAACTATATAAAGTTCAGTATGAAAGTTTATGTACCGACAAAATAGAGATTAAATTCCTAAAACCAAATACATTCTAAATGTAAAAAAATATCACAAATAAAATCTATAAATATGAAATCAAAATTAATTAGATTATCTTATCTATCCATACTACAAGTCAATCTCTAAAAGAAAATTCATTCAACATGTGTCAATCATTCAAGCACTTTTTTAAAAAGCATATAGAATATACTTCTTAAAATAAGCAAAAAACTTTTTTTAAGCAGAAACAGTTTAGATAAACACACTAAAAACATAAAGTTGCTTATTTTACTAAAATAAACATTTATTTCAACAAATAAATTTAAACAAACTAGTTCCATTAGGGACAGAAGGCGTACTTATTTTGGAATATCGGATCTAAAATTACTAAAAAAGGTGACAAAGGAGCTCAAGAATGTAGGGGCAGGGATGAGAGAAGAATTTATAAAATAGAAAGGATACTTTTGGAATTTTAAAAATAAGAAGGTGCTTGGAGATTTTTTATGGTGCAAGAAGTAATCACTCAATCAATTGTGCCTTTTGGGTTTGCTAAAAAACAAACTAATGATGTGATCCATGGCTTGCTCCCCTTCCCCGTCTTAGTGACTTGATCATTTGCTCTCTGACTTGCTTCATCAATAGCTAAAATTGAGAGTGTGATTAGGCAAAGAAAGGTTTGACCTTGTTATCTACATCTTTAGCTCCTATTCCTAACATATATGCCTCTGTACCCGCTTTTATGGTTTTGATCTCTTCTTCTAGTTCTCATATTGTTGTTTATTCTTCATCTTTTTTATTTCTTGACGTTTAAGTTAGATCTTCTAATTCTTGTGATTTGTTCCATAGCTAACTTGTGTTGGTTTTACTTTGTTGCTTTACATTTCTAGTTGGTTTGATCTTAATTAAATTTGTGTAGGTTTTGGCAATTGATAAGCTTTTTACCGAAATGAAGATCTCGAGAAATTAACAGTCTAGCTATTTATTTTTACATTAATAATTCGAATATCATTCTTCATTTGATCATAGAGATTTGTCAGTTTATCGCACAGTAAATCTTGATATGAGATTTCTTTTTTCTAATTGAAGATTTGATCATAAAAAATATTACAACATTACATAATGTTATAAATTAGATCCAAAAAGATATTTTATCAAACATCTGTATTATATAATATCATGTTATAGTAATATTGATTGATATTCATGTTCCTAAAATCATATGTATGCATAAAGTGTTTAATGTTATATATATATATATATATATATATATATATAGAGAGAGAGAGAGAGAGAGAGAGAGAGAGAGAGAGAGCAAAATATACAATATTTGATATTTATTTGGTTGATATTTTTTTATCAATTTTTCGAGCAATCACTGCTTTTAAAATTAGAACTTAAAACCATAGGGCTTTTTGCAGAGGAAGATTATGTAAATTCATAAGGAAAAGGTTCATTATTTTTCATTAGCCATGAAGAAAGAATTTCAAATATTATAGTGGTAGATGAGTTTGGAAACATATTTGGAATAAAACTCACCCTCTAATTGCAAGAAAAAATGTTATAGTTCAACAACGGAATGAACCTATAAATTGTAAGTTGTGTTCAATCCATTTTGTATCATGGGTTGACTCAATTAGAGCAAGAGAACAACCTTTGTTTGGCATCAAAGCCCACCTATGGCTTAGGGAAAGTGAAGGTGTTGGTGGGGTTTATGAGACTATTCTTATTATGTGTTTAGCATTATTTTTTCTTCGTATTTTTTATTTTTATAAATATTTTTTAATTTATTTGTTGCAATAAAAAAATGTGTGAAAAATAATACATTATATTATTTATTTATTTATTTTTCTGGATAAAATTAAATTGAAGAGAATGCTTGAAAATAGTCTTCTATATTCTAGATTTTATAGTGATGGCCACTTTGTCTAGCTAATGTTATACTATTGTTTTTAATATGTGATTTAAAAAAAATTATATCAAATAAATTGTTATTGAAATTTGGTTGGAATGTAATTGGTACATGACCACTATAAGTGTATGGGGAAGAGAAAAAGACTCATTTGGAAAAGTTTTCATTAGTTGTTACTGTTAAAGGGTAGGGGACTACTTATATTGATTTATGAATAAATATTGGTAATTAGGAATGATTTTGATCACTTTATTGAATGGCTTGCCTAAAATGGGGTTATTTTGTGCTGTGATTGAAATTTGACCAGGATAGAGTTATTAAAGAATGCACTAGGCTAAGGAATTTGTCACCCCAAAGGAAATAATTTTCCAAATCCAATACGTGTTCATGGATTAAGTTCTATTTGAGGTTTTGACTAAGGTTACAACCTTGGTTAGTGCCTTCTACCCAAAGGTAAATGTGTTATTATAATGGTCTCACTATATGTTGTTACATTCTAACCTATATTTTGTCATATTATATGTCTTTGTGCATTCATGTTTTGTCTTAGTAGTGAATTTTGAAGATGAGGTTGTTAGAGAACGCATTGGGCTTGGGAATTTGTTTGCCTAAAGGGAATAATTTTCTAAATCTAGTGTGTACTTACAGATTAACCCATCTAAGGTTTTGGTTAAGGCTACCACCTTGGTTAGTGTATTATGTCCAAAGGTGAATCTATTATCATCTTGACATCATTATCAATAGCATGGTATGTCCCTAATTAACTCTTTGCTTGATAGTGGTTCTACAATTCACATTCTTGTATCTATAATAAGGTTAGGAAACCTGAGCAAAAATAAACTAAAGATAGGAAACAATCTCAAAGTTGTTATGGATTCAATAGGAGATGTCAACTTGGCCATAGGATTCGAATTTGAATTTGTTTTAAAAGATACCTTTTATGAACCTTCATTTAGGAGGGCATTATGGTATATATGGTGCCATGAGGTAATATAAGGGACCATTTACTATATTCTTATAGGATTGTAGTCTAGTTTCACAATATACCAAGTTTTAGAAGTCTTGAACAAAATCGTGTGGTTGAAAGGCACGACTACACATTGAATGTCCTTGATAAAGTTCCTAATAAGTTTGTCCCCAAAATAACATTTGAATTATGGACAGGAATAAAGCCTAATCTAAACAATTTTTGAGTTTGGGGCTTCCCAATAAAAGTTAAGATGTATATTCCCTTAAAGAAAAAGAACAGTCTTTGTGTTCCCATTAAATGTGATTGATGTTCCTTTTGACCAACATCTTTTCTTTGTCATTGATAACCTTGATAACAATGTTGTCCTTATTGAAGCTCATGTTCCAATTGAGAATGTGATTGATCCTTATGTTATGGTTTAGGTTTTGCAACCTATTGATCTAGTTGAGAAGATTTTTGTAAAAAAGTGTATTGGATAAAGGCGACTTATTATTGGTGATGACTTAATGGTTTATTTTATTGAGTTGTAGCAAGCTTATAGACATTGTTTGCACTTGAAGTTTCATGAAGTGGTGACCTCCTTGGGTTTTGAAGAAGATTAAATCAGTAAATGTATATACCTCGTGGTCAATGGAAGAAAAATCATTTTCCTTATGATGTATATGGATGACATAGTGTTGGCTTGTAATGAAGTAAATGATAATTAGGTTCTTTAACACGAAGGATTTGAGTGAGGTTTTTTTTTTTGTATTGGGAATCAAAGTTTGTAGAGATATGTCATGTTGTGTGCTTGGGTTGCCTTAGAAAGCTTACATTGATAAGGTCATAGAGAGCTTTAGTATGCAAAATTTTAAACCTAAGGATGTTTTAGTCACTTTAGGTGACAAAAGAATGAGATTACGTGAGCATAAATGAATGATTTAACTTTCACTAGTGCCTTGGTAGACAATGTCATAGTTCATGCTAGTTGATCCCTTAACCAAGGGACTCAGGCCCACGATTTTTAGTAGTCACGTAGATAATATAAACATTATGAGTTCTTTTAATCTTTTAATGTGTTTGGTTAGTTGGTGTATGTGGTGTGTTTTGTCTTTCCTTATGTTGATAGATCTTATTATTTTGGACCTGTTGCTGATATTTCGTGTGATTTAAATTTCACTATATAGTTGGTATATATGTACATTGAATGTGAAAAAATTAAAGCCTAGTATTGTTGGGACTATTGCTTCATTGATAACTGAGTTTGTGAGTATGATCATGCAGAGGAAGGTTTGATCATTTTATCTACATGCATCTTTAGTTCCTATTCCTAACTATACACCTATGTATGCGCTAATGTGAGATCGAGTTATTACTCTAAAGATGTCTATTGAACAATTAATAGTTATATTTAAGTTTTCTAAATCTTGATTTATATTCTATTGATGGCTAAAAGAGGCCCAATGTGAAAATGTAAAAGAAGTTGCATTGTTTCTTTCCTTTAAAATTGAATGCAAGAATGGTGACCACTTTTATTTTAATTAAAAAAATTAAGATTGGATATATTCTTCACCAAAGTAATTTTATTTAATTGTCATTATCTACAACATAATAACTTCAGCAAAAAAAAAAAAATCTTCAACATAATGAGATTAGTTTTTTCAACATGATCATTTTTTTATATCATAAAATTTGAATCGATCAATTTGAAACCTTATATTAAGTATAGTCTAGACATGTATGATTTGAACTAATCACTAATTGATTGACATAATATATATAGATTGATATTTAAAAAAGACAACTTGTATTGTTTTAGTCATATATATATATATATATATATATATATATATATATATATATATATTCCTAATTAAGTTGTAGGCTTATAAATTGTTTTAATTATATAGTATTGCTATGCATTAAATGTAGATAAAAAAATATTTTATTTTAAACAAAAATGTTTTTTGCATTTAAAGAAAGTTGTATATAGCTTATAAAAATGAATGGAAAAATAGATTTAATATATAATATGGAAATGAGAAAAGAGATAAGAAAGAGACAATGGCGACTAAAAATAGGATGTGAAAATATAAGTTTGTGTGAGTCATGTTTGTATAAAATTATTAAAAAAATTCTTGCAATTAATAAGACCTTACCTTTGTCAAATCTTTCTTCACTCAAAAAAACACAACATCTCTTTCTAACTCTAACTCTCCCATTCATTCTCTTTATACTAGAGTCATACACCATGAAGAAAACAATTATAATGAAAGTACCTAGGTTGTGAGAAAGAATGAGTGTGAGTTCTAATAAGCACTAGCTACAACAAACACATAACGATGAAAGACAAATTAATATACTCCCTCAGGATCTCCAAATCGACAACATGAAATGCATTTAGGATGAAGACCTTTCAATAGTCATGTTCAAATCAAAGCCATGGAACAATCTCATCCTTTGTTCGTGTGTTCCATCGTCACCATCCTTGACCCTCCATTATCACATCTTTAAACACAGATACAATGTAGAAAAATACAAAATCACCCATACTTGGATCTACAACATAGTCAACACTATCACTCTTGACTCATTCTACGACATAGATTATCTCATCAAGTGGTGCACCAAGGTGATGTTAAATCCAAACATGTCGTTGATTCTTAAAATGGCATGCAATTGTCTTTCCAAACAACACGTTAGGTTTTATCCTTGCACTGTAAGAAAGGGTAAAATATAACCCATCTGTCAGCACAACTTGCTTCTACTTTGAGTGTGGTTAGTAAGTTTGTTACGATCGACGCATATGACTGGATTTCAAGTCAACCCAACACCTCAGGTTTTATCCTTGTTTAGTAAACAACAATCAATCATAATGTCCAATTTTGTGTATTATGGTTTTTGCCCAATTTAACAAAGGGAATACAGGATACCAAAATCTTATCATTCGTAACAAAGCACGCACAGTATAAAGATTATCACACTCACAAATCATATTAACCAATGCACATTATCAATTCTCTAGGTACATCACAACAATTTAAGTTTTATAACTTTTGTTGATTACTAGTACATTTAACTTGCAGGTTTAATTTTTCTTCTATCCCCATCAGCGCATTTGTAGTGTTTGGAAGTTTAATTTTTCTAAATTTGGCCTAAATAGTTATTTAGTCCCCTACAGTATAAAGATTTTTTTTACTGTTCTCTTAATTTTTGGTTCTTATAATTTTTAGTTTATTTTATTTTAGCTTATGTATTTTTTTCCGTTAAATTTGATGGATAAATCTAATGTAGACATCATAATTAAACAAAAAATAATAAAGATAAAAAAGATGAAAAATAAAATACTCATATATTATTGAACTAACAAATTATTTAATCCTTAGTAAAATAAAAGGTTTTAAATATATTTTTAATCTTTAAAATAGATTCTATTTTTCTTTTTTAGTTTCAAGATTAAAATTTACATTTTTTTAATCTCTCAAAATTTTCAAATATTTTTTTAATCTCTCGTTAAAAAATCGTCACAAATTTTGTATTTAAATTATTAAAAATCCATCAATAAAGATTAAAGAAGACATTTTAATAATTTGAAGATTAAAAAATATAAATTTAAATATGTTTTTAGTCCACTTAAGATAAATTATTTCCTTTTTAGTCCTTCAAATTGAATTTTTTTTTAGTTTCTAAAATTTATAAAATATTATTTTTAGTCCTTTTATAAATTGTGAGGTAAATAGAAAATAAGAGATTAACAATTTTTAACATGTTTTATCAACAAAATTTGATTTTCTATTTTATATTTTAAAATATAATTTTATGATGGTTTGAAATTTCTAGAATGATGTTAATAAAAAATTAGAGCAATTAATGATTTTTAAAAAAATTTCTGACTTAATTGTGATTGATTTTAACCATCAAAAGTATATTTTAAAAATATAAAATAAAAACAAATTTTAGCCATTAAAATACTTATAAATTTTAAATCTCTTACTTTGTGTTTGACTCAAATTATGGAGAATGACTTAAAAAGTATTTTATAGATTTGAATAACTTAAAAATAATTTTAAATTTAGAGGACTAAAATAAATGATTCAAATTTAAATGACTAAATATATTTAAGTCAAAAAATATAAACTTTAATGTGAAAACTAGAAAAGATGAAACCAAGATATGGAAATCGATCCCCATTTTTTATTTGGATAAGTGACAACTAAAAGTATTATTATCTCACCTAAAATTTGATCACGTAGAAATTAAGAATTAAAAATATATTTAAGTGTAAAATCCAAAATTAATTACGGCCCCTCTAAAAATTCACAATAAACGAGGGGGACTATAAACGATAAGTTCTTCTATAAACTGTAGCATCATCATCCACGTTATTTCTCTCTCTCACACACACAACCAAAGACGAAGGAAGAAGAAGAACAACAAAGTGCCACCTGCAACGACGTCGTTCTTTGCAACTTCCGGTTTCTTCTCTCTGGTTTCCCTCGATCCTGTAATATTTTCATCCTTTTTAATTCTTGAAATGAAAGAAAAAGGGTATTTTTATCTGTTGAAAAAATTGAATCTTGATTTTGATTCAATGTACCCAGTTGGAAAAATAGATGGTTCTAGAATAACTGGGGTACAGGGGAGCGTGCTAATTTTCTAAGTTCATTGGTGATGCAATTTTTCGCTTTATTACTACTTCCTAGGTATGAGGGATCAGGGGTTCTTCCTTAGATGTTGTCTTTGCAGTAAAAACTAAAAACTTTAAATTGAATTGTTAAGTTTCATCACGTAGAAAAATTGATAGTATTTACATCTGGAGTAGTATTTCTTTTCTTACTGCCAAATACACCATAAGGAATCACAGGTGAAGTTTTATTGGAATGTGTAGGATTTAATGTTAACAATTCACGTACCGTGATTTCTTATAAAAATCTTTTTATTTATTGTTTCCTTAATAATTGTTCTTGGGAGAAAACTGTTATTTGTTAAGGAAGTTTTACTTAAAATAAATTAAAACGAAAAATACAAAGATGTTGTTTTGATGCTTTGGCAGGTTCTTGTTCTTGATGAATATGACACCAGTTTGCCCCTTTGTCAAAGCTTCTCGCCCCGATGATAAAAATGCCTCTAAGAAATCTGGCGAAAACTCTATGAAACATCAGGTTGAATCTGAGAGTAAAGTGAAGAAAGAGGTTAATGACTCAGCTAGTACCTCACCAAAGTGCCCTTTTGGATATGATTCACAATCGTTTAAGATTGGTCCTCTTAGCTGCACGGTGTGCCAAGCACTTTTATTTGACACCAGCAAATGTGTGCCTTGTTCTCATGTTTTCTGCAAGTATGTATTGTGTACTGTGTTTATTTCTTGAATCTTTGATGCATTGCATACTCTATTTTTAGCTCATTTCCCATATTCTACCTGTCTGAAATTAGAGCATGCATATTGCGCTTCAAGGACTGCCCGATATGTGGGGCTGATATTGTGAAGATCGAGCCTGATGCTAATCTTCAAGGTGTAGTTGATCGCTTTATTGAAGGTCATGCAAGGATCAAAAGGTCTGTTAGTTCTGACAAAGGAGAAGAAGCAACTGAGAGTAAACAGGTCATATATGAGGATGTGTCTTTGGAAAGAGGTTCCTTCTTGGTGCAACAGGCCATGAGGGTAAGTTGGTCTTTTAAATGTTAATGTTAAATCTTTATACATGAATGATTAAATGGAGAAAGATAAAGATTCTTTAAAACTTTTGTCCTTAATGTAATTGGTAATGATGTTAATAATTCTTGATAGTGTTGTACTGGTATGCATGATTAGATGTGTTGGAAAATATCTTTCTCTAGGAGAGACATTGATGTTAATACTTAATAACTGTTGCTCTGCTGCAGCTACTGCCATTTGTTTTTACTAAGTTACATATTAAACTTTGTTGATTTTGTACTACTTGATAATGAGTATTTTGCTATATGCAATTCAAAAACAGGCATTCCGTGCTCAGAATATAGAAAGTGCCAAATCAAGACTCAACCTCTGTGCAGAAGACATTCGTGATCAGTTAGAAAAAGTTGGTAACACTTCAGAGTTATGTTCACAGCTAGGAGCAGTCTTGGGTATGCTTGGTGACTGCTGGTATGTTTTCTTGCCCTCTTCTACCCCCAGCCACCTGCGATCTACTGACTAATAGTCTGTTACTCTTATTTTCCTGTTAGTGCGTATATCTATCTTTCATTCAGTCTTCTCATCACTGAAGTTTGTTCTTTTGTGTTTGTTAGTTTGTGTAGAATATTATTGATATGTCCTCAGGTATTATTTGTGTAAGAGGTTTGTGCTTAAAGAAAAATGAAGAAATTTTGCATAGCTATAATATATCTGTCATGAGTCTCTCACTGATTGAATATAGAATAGTCTATAGTCTATAGTTAAGATACGAAGGAATTGGAGCTAAATAGTCTATAGTAATTAAGATACAAAGAAAATTATGAAAGTAAGCTCAAAATAAAAGGCCACGAGAACAATTTGAAACTGATATTAGAAGATAAAATCACTGATATTAAAATTGTTGAAAACTAATTAACCCCAAAAGCTTAAGCTCTTATGTGAAGACTCAATATTGGCTTTATATCTGTAACATATCCCATCTAGCATGGACAAAGAACATGCCTATTTTATCTTGTGCTAAAATTAAACTTTTACGAGAAAAATGGGGAAAGCAAGAATAAAACCTGAATACTTATTCAAGGAGGATTGAGGACCAATTGTCTCAAAAACTTGGGCTGTTTAGGGAAGTTTAGTTTAGTATATCTGATAGGAATCTATACTTTCCTTTAATGAATATATGTAAATCATCCTTTAATATGATTACATTTCTTAGTCTGAGGGTGGGGTTATTGATGTAATGCTCTATGTAATAGGTTTAAATACCTCCTGTACTCCCAATCCCATATAATAAAATTATATTCTTGTTCGATAATAATAATAAACCTTTAATATGATAGACCGAGGGAAGTAAATAGAATTGCAAGTGCATATTGAGTGCTATGAAAGAATCAGGTGAAATTTTGACAAAAATAATGGGGTGGAATTGAGGAGGGTGGGGTTATTGATGTAATGATCTATGTAATAGGTTGAAATACCCCTTGTAATCCCACATAATAAAATTATCTTCTTATTCAATAATAATAAATAAAATCCTTTAATATCATAGACTAACTGAAAAATGAGTTAGATGGGAAGATAGAAATTCGTGTATTGACTGCAGAATCTACCCTGAAGAATGTGTGGCGACACAACATAAGTTGGTAGTTCTAGGGGTTAGGTTCAACAAAGTTCTTAATTTGAGGAAGAGGGCTCAAAACCCAAGGATAAGATGGTGGAAGCTAAAGGAGGAGAAACAAATAGAGTTTTAGGAAAACATGTTGCGTAAAGGACCGTGAGAGTTTACTGGAGAAGCTAATGAAATATGGAATAAGATGACTATGTGTATTCAAAATGTAGGAAGGAGAGTGCTAGGTGAAAGCAAAGGAAACAAAATTCTTACAAAGGAAACATGATGGTAGAATGGAGAGGTGCAAGAGGCTATTAAACAGAAGAATGAATGCTTTAAATCTTTGCATAAATGTCCCAATGATGAGAATTTGCAAAAGTTTAGAGTAGCGAGGAAAGATGCAAAAAAAGCAGTGCGGGAAGCTAGAAGCAATGTTTTTGACGATTTGTATAAAAATCTTGGGAGCAAGGATGAGGAGAAAGGTATTTACAAACTTGCAAAAAATGAGGGATAAGAAGAGTAAAGACCTCACCCAAGTTAGATGTATCAAGAATGAAAATAAAAAACTTTTGGTAAGAGATGAAGATGTAAGTGAAAGATGGTTAAACTACTTTAACAAACTTTTTTATGGGAATGACGACAAGAGTGAAGTGGATTTGGATGACGTTTTTGATGATTTGAATAGAAGATTCGTGCGTAGAATTAATACACATGAAGTTAAGGAAGCTTTAAAGAGGATGAAGAATAATAAAGCTTTGGGGTTTGGTGACGTTCCTATTGAAGTGTGGAGGAGCTTGGGAGATGTGGTAATAAAATGGTTGACCAATCTTTTTAATAGAATTCTTCAAGCAAATAAGATGCCTGATGCTTGGAGGAAAAGTATGATTGTGCCTATTTACAAAAACAAGGGAGATATCCAGAATTGTTCAAACTATAGAGGCATCAAGCTTATGAGCTATATTATGAAGTTGTGGGAGAGAGTTATCGAACATCGCCTAAGGAGGGAGACCAAGGTGTCCGTAAATCAATTTGGATTTATGTCAGGAAGATGTACTATGGAAGCTATTTTCTTGATGAGACAATTAATGGAAAGATATAGGGAAAAGAAGAAAGACTTACATATGGTGTTCATAGATATTGAGAAAGCATATGATAGAGTCCCAAGAGAAGTCTTATGGTGGACTCTTGAGAAGAAAAAAGTAGCAGTAAAGTATGTTAATGTTATCAAAGATATGTATGATGAGGCTACCACATGTGTGAAAGCCTATAATGGAACATCAAGGTATTTCCCTATCACATTAGGTATCCACCAAGGTTCAGCTCTTAGTCCTTATCTCTTTGCCTTAGTGATAGATGAACTAATGAAAGATATTCAAGAGGAAGTGCCGTGGTGTATGCTTTTTGCAGATAATATCGTGCTTATTGATGAGACCAAAGATAGTGTTAATAGGAAATTGGAATTGTGGAGAAATACTTTGGAGTCTAAAGGATTCTCGATAAGCAAGAGCAAGACGAAGTATATGAAGTGTGAGTTTTCGCGGGTAAGAGATGATGATCAAGACACAGTGCATCTACTTGACCAAGAGGTACCCAAGAAAGATGTTTTTAGGTACTTGGGATCAATGTTGCAAAAAGGTGGTGAGATTGATGAGGATGTAAATCATAGAATTAGAGTAGAATGGATGAAATGGCGAAGTGCATCAGGATTTTTGTGTGACTGCAAAATTCCCCTTAAGCTAAAAGGAAAATTCTATAGAACAAGTGTAAAACCGGCAATGCTATATGGAGCAGAATGTTGGCTAGCACAGAGGCAACATGAGCATAAAATAGGGGTAGTAGAAATGAGAATGTTAAGGTGGATGTGTGGATATACGAAGATGGATAAGATAAGAAATGAGGATATTCGACGAAAGGTATCAGTGGTACCGGTATGTGAAAAGATGAGGAAGTATAGATTGAGGTGGTTTGGGCACGTTATGAGACGGCCATTAGATGCTTCCGTAAGAACAATAGTTGTTACCAAGAGCTCGACACAAAGAGAGGTAGAGGTCGACCGAAACTTACCTGGGGAAAGGTAGTGAAACAAGACCTAATGGAATAGGATATAGATTGGTGGACGGTATGTCTTAGGACGGAGTAGAGAAAAGTTATAAGCTTGGTGGAGGGTGAAACTTATTAGTAGTCCTATGTTCTAGTCGTTCCCTTGTTTTAGTTCTTTTCTTCCTTCTTCCTTTTACCCGTCTTTTATTTTAGCTTATTTTTTCTCTCTTTTGTCTTATTTTCGATTTATCATTGGGTTCATCTACCACCAATCCCAATTAACTTGGGTTAAAGGTGATGTTGATGTTGATGTTGATGTTGAATATCATAGACTAACGGAAGTAAATAGAAGTATAGAATTGCAAGTGCAAATTGAGTACTACAGAAGAATCAGGTGAAATTTTGACTAAAAGAATGGGGTGAAATTGATTTTGTGCTAATAGTAATGCTGGTGATTTTTAGTTTTAGTATTTGAGTTCATCTTGAGTGTTTGCTTTAGCATCGAAATAGGGAGGTCAGAAGCAGAATAGTTAGCAGTGGAAAATTGTGCTACTATAGCAGTGCCACGTGGCAGAGTGGCCTCTGGCCACTACAGGTTTTCTTTTATGTTCACTAAGGTCATGGAACAGTTGTTACTAAACAGGGACAAAATCCCTGTTTTGCTGACCTATTTTTTATAGAACGGTTTGTGATTCCATTCCTCCTTTTGTATTTGAAGGATTTTAGGGTTACAACCCTTTCATCCTTCGATAAAACCCAGCAGCCTTATTTCCCTGCTTGCAAATCCATGAGCTGCCCAAAGCCCAATAGCCCCAGCCTTCATTTGCAAGTCCCTGCTCTGTTCACACATCTTTCTTCTAACCCTTCAGTTTTTTTCATCTGCTGTCCACTTGGGGAAAGTGGATAGTTTTTCTAAAGTGGCATGTTATCAGATAGTCTACCTTTTTTGAGTAAAAAACACCTGTGTTGTATGGTTTAATACATTCAGAGAAAACTATTGCCTTTCCCTTTTTTAACTGTAGTTCTTCCTTTGGTCTTTTAGTGGTGCTTAGTTAATAGTTATTTTTGAATGGTTTTGGTATTGGACATTTAAAGAGATTGTTTATCTTTTTGTTGATTTTTTATTTTTTCTCTGGATTTGGCTTTGTTATTTTCGTTTCTAAGTATGTTACTCTCTGCTCTTAACTCCACTTGTTTCTTCTCTAATAATATTTCTTACTGTATCAAAAAAAAAAAAATATTATTCAGACATGTTTAATGGAGGCAGATCATAATGTACATGTTAACACATCATTCTTCTGCAGCCGAGCAATGGGTGATACCAGTTCTGCAGTTGCTTATTTTGAAGAAAGTGTTCAATTTTTGTCAAAGTTGCCAAAAGATGATTTGGAGGTTATTTCATTGGAACCTTGCTTTTGTAGACTATGGAGTGAAAAATCATAATTTCAACATCATTTTTTTATTTTTTTTGTCAATTTATTTCTTGAAATTTATTTTCCTACAGATTACACATACACTTTCTGTTTCACTTAACAAAATTGGAGATCTTAAATATTATGATGAAGACCTTCAAGCTGCAAGATCTTACTATTTTAAATCTTTGAATGTTCGGCGCGATGTTGTCAAACACAATTCAAATGTTCCATCCCAGGTTGGTTATTACTATCTACATACATTTATTTGAATTTTTTGATGTTGATGTCTAATTGATCTTCATGCAAGTCTTTCTCTTTTGGCTTGGTGCAAGCTTTCCTATGTTGGTTAGTAGGTTGTTATACATGGTCATAAGGTGAACCAGCAAATGTGGTTTATTTAAAATTAAAATTAGGAGAATTATGGGTGAAAATTGTGGAATGTTGCAACTAAAGGGGGGTGGGTAATGCTTTAATATGATGGACTTATATTACGCGGCAATACGAGAACAGCTGCACAATTTTGTTTCTGTTACAGGCATGCAGCAAATTATGGCGATTCAAACTAATCTAGAACAAACAGATTGTATTGAAGGAAGAGAATGGGAGGAAAGAATTAGAGGGAAAGAGACGTGCACACTGAGTAGGGAGAAACAATGAGAACCACTTTAATAATATCAGTTCTAAAGTGTATCTAGTAAAGTACATACATAATCCTTAAACTATCAATCCAACTCGATCAAATAACAATAGTTTAGAAACGTTAGCTCGATACCCAAGTTAATAGAAATGTCCTATCTATTTATTAATTCCTAAACAAAGCTTCCAATCGATATCCTAGTTATTTTATTATTCCATAAAAGCCTAAAAATACTTTGGGCATTTTGATAGAGCAATGAATCAAAGGAATGCATATTAATTTTCAAAGTCTCTTTTTTATCTATGAAATTGTTTTTATAAAAAAAATCTGGACTTAGTGTCACTTGGGAATGAGGATGTCTTTGGTTGGTGTGAATGTTCTGTTTTGCTTTTCCACTTATCCTAGTTTTACAAAAATGTCCTTTGGTTTTCACGTTATTTCATATATTCATTGTGTATTGTAAATGATGAATATAAAACATTTCCACAAGCAAAGCACATCCTTAATGTTCCTAGTTTCCTCATTTCTACCGAGTCCTTGATAAGTATAGACACTTTGCAGTTTTATTTTGATTCTGTTTTGAAACAACTAAACCATGTAAATAAGCAAGTACAAAATGGCCACTGTAGAACAATTATCTTGGCTTATATTGATACTAACCTTTTTTCATTGTTTTCTAATGATTTATTTTAGGTTTTAGATGTTGCTGTCTCTCTTGCAAAAGTTGCGGATGTGGACAGAAATCTAGGGGATGAAAAGTTAGCTACTGATGGATTTCAAGAAGCCATAGACTTACTGGAATCACTCACGTTGAAATCTGAAGCTAGTGGGGTTGAACAACGGGTAAGATGCCGATATACAAAGAAGTACTATATATATATAATGGATGTATCAAGTGAGATGACCATTTTTATTGAGTGACAAGTAAATCTTGACCATATAATCATACATGCATGAATAGTTTAGATTTACAAGTTACATAAATGTTATATGAGCATTGAGCACTTAAAAGATCACATGACTCTTGTGTTTTAATCTTAATCATTCATGGGAGATCTAATAGTTAAGATTTGCTCCTCCTCCACACACATACACATATATAGTATATAATGAGGAGCTAATTTTGACCATCCATATATGTATGATTAAAAGATTAACTCCTTTCACGTTTTCACTAGATATGCCACTGTATATAAATCGACAGATTATTTTGCTTTATGTTTCATTTACTTATTAGATCCTGGAATTAATTTCAATTTCAATTCTTCTCCAGCGGCAATCAGTCCTAGACTTCCTTAGAAGCCAACTTCCAGATAAACAAGAACAAGCTGAGGCAACAGTCTGAGATAGGTGGTCTACATGAAGAAAGGAAACACAGATTCCAATGCAATAAGTGGTTTCGGTATGCCACGGGACGAGTTTGTAAAATAAGCTCGGCTTAACAAAGGCACTACTAATGGAGGAAGAGGAGATTTCAGAGTAATGAATATTTCAGGCATTTCTGGCACTGCAGTATCTGCCTATGCCTAAGATTCTACAGCGAACCCTCTGTATTTTCTTGTGCACCACTCATATTTTTTTGTTTCCACCTCTTTGGTTGCTTATCTTCTGGGTGCATACTGACAATTGTGATCCTTGCATCATTGTAACTAAATATACTTCCCTAATTAACTAGAAACGAAGTAGCATGTACTATATAGGTTGTGTAGTTTGCTTTACAACTTGATGGATACAATTCTATACTGTGAAAAGTGAAATTTATAGATACACTCCTCTAATATTCCAAATACGTTTTCAAACATTGTTGCATTGATAATAATTGTTCCAAATAAAATCATAATGACAAAAAGCATAATCATGGGCTAGACATTACTGAAAATAGACAAAGGTGAATTGACCATGGCTATAAATATGGGCTAGACATTTTCTTCATCTCTTTTTCGCGAGACTGGTTTACATGCATTTGAAGCATATGATTCGATATATTTCAGGCTGTTGTTTCCTGTATCTTCAAGTTACTTTCTTCGTCTCTATTTTGGGTTCTGGATTGATCAATTCAGAATGTAAAATTATATATCGGAATGATTACAGATTTTGGCTTCCTGAATTGAATGGTCAACCCGGAAGGTAAAAAATACATTGTCAAAAAGGTGCCGGAAACAACAGCCAATATTTCATTTATGCTAAACCCTCATTTAATGGACCATCAATGCAGGTATTTGAAAACAGTATGCATGTTTATGCACTTTCTTTTCCTCTGAAATTTCCTAGAAACATGAACATTTGACATGACAAGACCATCTTAAAACTAATTTACTCGTGTGACGGCAATCTCTCTAGGCCCCACATATCCGCCACAGCAATTGTTTAAAGTGACTGCTGCAAAACTAGTGAATTGCCTTTTATAGGTAAGGAAAATATCTGGCAAATGCAAAATTATTCAGCCTAATAATTCAACATCTGAAATTTCCTAAAGGCAAGCTATAATAGCTTGTTTGGATAAAGGTACAATTGTTTTTCAGTGTTTTTCTATTAAAAAAAGTTATATATTTTCATTAGAGAAGCTTCCAAAAATATTTATAACTTGTATCCAAATAGGTATCGGTGTTTTTCATTCTGTTTGCTTAAGTTATCAGCCTTGCCTTGCGTGGGAGGGAAAGACAGATATTAAATAATAGTGGCGGGAGGATTTATGGTTATTCCTGGAGGTATATCCCCCCTGAATCATCCTTTCTTTATTTTGGTCTTTGTCATGTGGCAACCAAGTGGGTTTGGAGAATGTTTGAAGTATGATTTTGTGCCACATCAGTAGCTACAGATAGGTGTCATTTTGGACAGTTAGAGCACAAAACGGTATAGCTCTTACTCTGGAGACTCTGCAGATTTAGTAGCACCTCTTTCTCTCGTGTTCTGTAACTCATAATGTGCTACTGCTCATACGTTTTCATTCCCTATAGTAATAAAAATAAACACTAACATCATTTATGGTACTCTACGTTTCACGCTTTCATATTTTTTATTTACGCTTTTTAGTAAAAAATATTGTCTTAATAAAATAAAA
This sequence comes from Glycine latifolia, assembly GCA_013407115.1. NCBI lineage: Eukaryota > Viridiplantae > Streptophyta > Magnoliopsida > Fabales > Fabaceae > Glycine > Glycine latifolia. The sequence continues at coordinate 39,253,934 of CM023946.1, forward strand.
TGTCACTTTTTGATTTGAACGTAAATTTGCATAAATCCAAATTTACAATGATAATTTTGTAATAGTAATATTTTTAACATCGATTATTTTTATATTGATTATGCATATAATAACTTATGTAAAAAAGCAATACACGTAAATTCAGATATCCGAACTTTGCTCCCGACCTAAAAATATCACATTTCAATTTTATGAGTGGAAAACGTAATAAAAATTTTGCAGGGACGAATTTCAAATATTTTCATATGATGACGAAAGTATATTTTACCCTTTTCTATTATTTTTCCATCTAGTTTTATTATATTAATATGCATAAATCTGTTCTGAAACATGGGATGTGTAGGAACGATTCCTTCAAGATGAACGGGAAGATCAACGGGAGTTTGTAAGGACGGTCCTGATTTCAAGAAATCCAATTGTTGATCATCCATTCTTTTATGAATTCTTTATACAAATATTTCAATATTTTTTGGACATCGACAAGTTTTCAAATTTATCATGTAAATTGCTGATGCAGAAAACGGATAGGTGCAAGACACTATAATTCCAAACTCAATTACATGGTAACCAGACTTATACTAAAGGAGCAAAAGGCTCCCTAAGACTCTGTTGGACAGTAAAATAGAGTCTAAACAGATAACAGTAAAATACATGCTAAATGGTGGTTGTCTAAACAGCTCTTGTATCAAGGGGGAAATTAGTCTAGAAATAAGATCAATGTCCAAGACTAACTTCAGTTGCGAAAGGAACACCACTGAAGATCCCATCTCCTACATCAACTACCCATCAATCTCCATCAAAAGTAATACTTAATAGACATCAAGCAGGGAGCAAAGAGCAATCAGAAAAACATTACCAACATGAGATCTCTCAATGCCACACATACGGCAATGGTGCACAGTGCACACACCTGGGTGATCCGATGTCAAGGCCATCCCCAGTAAACCAGCTTTTACTAAAGGTGTCAAAGCATGTCATCCTATGATGTCCTTTCCATGGGAAAGAGGGCCATGGTGAATACATTTTTGGGTCTCTTAACACGGATTGATATAGATTTTACTCCTCTAAGTTGAACAACTCACTTTAGAAGGTAGAGTAATCCAAGTTATTATTGAGAAAATCAACCATTCATATTCCAACACATGCATGGTTTGTTATGCAAGACACGTAACATCAACTTATGATTTTCCCATCAAGGAACTGAGATTACTTCCTTCACCCACAGCGAAAGTGAGTCGCATCTGACTGATATTCATGTTCAACTGTATGCTCATACATTCACAGTCAATGTAGAACAATTTGGTACAGACAAACACAGGCGCTATATAAAAACATTAAAGAAACATACATAACCAGATACCATAACAAAGGTATTGAATTTCCCAACCGAAACAATTTCTGAAACCGACACACCAAAGCAAAGACAAGGTTATCAATTAACAAGAGCCTCCAACAACAAAAACTCCATTGTGTATCAATTCATCAACTGTACCAAATTCATTAAAATAGAGAAATGCTAGTAATACATTCTTCTAAACACACTCTTTACTAGTGATTTAAATGCACCACTGAGGATCAACCAGTAAATATTGTAAAGGGCGTTGTCATCCAATCAGAAACCATGCATATACAAGAAATTTGCTGATCTTCACGATAATTACCTTGAAAGTAATACTAACCATCCATAATTTTTAAGAGTAATACAATAAATTTTTTGCATTGTCAGTGTACAGAAGTTAAATTCTATATTCAATTTGAAACTTTTGGAACAATTGAAATAGCCTTCAATTCTGATCAACATAAAACAACAGGCAACAACAGCATATTTATCAATTAAAGCTGAAACTATCATCAACCATCAACTTGAAAGTCATACCAACAATGATTTCTGAGTGTAAAATTTTCTACATTGACAAAGGGTATAGAAGTTACTAAATTCTACATTAAATTTCAAACTTGTAGTTCTAGAACAAATTAAATACCCTTCAGAGTGAGTCTATTCATCATCATCACTCTCGTCACTGAAGTACCCACCCTTGTTCTTTTTCTTCTTACTCTTTCCAGCCACAACACTATCACCATCATGTTGATTTCCCGCCAACAGCCTCTCACCAGCACCGTCATCCACAACAGAAGCCCAATTATCATCCTCAAACCGCTCAGCCCCGCCGTCATAATCATCATCGTCACCTTCGCCATCATTATTGTTGTTATGGCGGTGGCGGTGGGGGTGGGGGTAGGGGTGGGGCCCACGGCGGGGGCGTTTGGGCTCGGGGCGTTGGCGGGGACCGAGCTGATTACGCGGGCAGTCGTACGAGAGGTGCCCTTGCTCTCCGCACTCGAAGCAGCGGTCGGTGTCGCGGTAGACGCGCTTGCGGATGAACTCGGGGGCGCGGCCGTTGTCGGCGGCGATGGAGGCGGCGAGGGTGCGGCCGTTGAGGACCTTCCCGTCCATCTGCGCGGCCGCATCGCACGCGTCGTGGCGCGACACGAACTGGACGAAGGCCACGCCGCGGCTGAGGCGCGTGTGGCGGTCCTTGAGGACGGTGACGCGCGCGACGCGGCCGAAGGTGGAGAAGAGCGTGTGGAGGTCGGAGTTCGTGAGGGAGTAGTCGATGTTCGAGACGTACAACGTTGATTTCGACGGAGCCAAGGAAGAAGACGAAGATCCCTTGTTGTTATTGGATTTGGGATTTGGATTGTGTTGTAGGGTTTGGGTTTGGGTTTGGGTTGGGTTGATGCTGCTATAGCGGTAGTAGAAAACGTCGTCGTCTTCATCGCTATCACTATTTTTCTTTTTCGCTTTGTTTTTCGACATGACGATGAACGATGAATGAACTCTACTTTGTATTTCTCTCTTGTTTCTCTTTGGATTTCGACTCTGACTCAGGCATGCGCTTCTCACTCTTATAGAATCAAAGAATCGAATCTAAATAATAAATTAAAGCACAATGGCTAAATAGGTATTTTTTTTTCTAAATCCGTAGAATATTGATAAATTTGTTTCTTAAAAATAAAAATTTAAATTTTAATAATTGAAATTGAAAAAAAAATAATAAATTCATCTATTAGTTAATTTATATTTGTTTTAAAAAATCTATATAACATAAAAATAAAAATATCACAAAAATTGGATTAAAATATTAATAAATTTTCATTAGATCAAAATATTTTTTAACTTTCATTAGATTGATCTATCATATTCTAATTTTTGTTTCACGTAAAAATAAAATATAATTTAATTTTTATATTAATCCATTTTTTTATTATTACAAATATAATATTATAATAAATACTTAAAAAAATAAATATAATATTAATTAATAAATGTAAATTATTTGTTGTTTTAAAATTTTTAATACAATAATATATAGTCTAAAATATGATATTCAAATAAAATTGTATTGTCATTAAATTAAAGAATAAAATAATTGGCCAATATTTTTTTAAAGTGGAGAACCTGGGTCTGGCCATCGGAATAAGGGTGGTAGGAGAACTTAAGGATTGTACCCTGAAGTCTAAACGTCTCATGCCAAAACTTGCTGAGAAAAATCAGGTCTCGATCGAAGACAAAGGATTGAGGATTGTCTTGGAGCCACAGACCTCTACTGCAAAGTGCGCAGCAAGGGAGGTGGTGGTGAACTTAGTTGGAAGACCCACAAAAAAGAGCATTATTTGTTAGACGATCGACAATTACCTAGATCATCGAGTGCCCACAAGAATTTGGAAGATGGGTTATAAAGTCCATACTGATGTCGGACCAGACTTGTTTGGGAATGGGTTTAGGTTGCAATAGGCTCTGGGACTTGGTGGGGAGATATTTGAATCGTTGGCAAATTTGGCAGCATTTAACATATTTTTTTACCTCTGCAAAGAGTTCAGGCCAGAAGAAGGAAGAGGCTACGCGAGCCACCGTGGGCTTGGGACCAGAATGCCCACTGAGAGCTGAATCATGGAACTCCTTGAGGAGGGTTTTGCACCAATCTTTCTCATCAAGTACATAAATCCTATCCTGAAACAAGATTAAATCACGACTGATGGTAAAGTGGGCATTTGTTGAAATTTTTCCATGCAAGTTATCCCATCAGTTGTTGTAGTATAGTAGTTGCATAATTCCGTCAAGAGGCCTACAATGACAGAGGCAATCAAGAGCAATTGCAACTCAGTAACTGGTTCCTCCGGATGTTGTCGGCGAGAAAGGGCATCAGCGACCCGATTTGCATTTCTTTGGTATAAGCTAAAGTGGTTTGCATTTGTTTGCATAGTTTCTTACTAAATTAAGCTATTGGATGTCCTTGTTGAGAAAGGATTGCTGCAATTGTCATAGAAGACGCATCAGTCTCCTAAGTCAAAAGCCAAGGAAAATTAGGCAATTGTAATATTGGGGTGCTTGTCATTGCTTGTTTAAGAACAATAAAAATGGACTTTGCATGTTGTGTCCAATTAAAAGAGGATTCACGTAATAAATCTATGAGGGATGAGTCTAGGTGCGCGTAATGATGGACGAAGCGTCTATAAAACCCAATAAGGCCCAGAAAACCGCGAAGCCCTGAAATGTTACGCAAGGGTGGCCAGTTCACCATCGACTGAATCTTCTCTGGGTCAGGTGATACCCCCTGTTGAGAAATAATATGACCAAAATATGCTATTGTAGAGACAACAAAAACACCGTAGGAAATAAATGATCAACCAAAGTGGTGCTATAGATAAGAATATCATTAAGAAAAACCAAGACAAACCGCCGTAGGAAAGGCCTAAGAAGATCATTCATAACTGATTTGGAAGATTGTAAGGGGCGTTGGTGAAGCCGAAAGACATTACCAAAAACTCGTAGTGTCCCTCATAAGTCCTGAAAGCGGTTTTATGAGTGTCCTAGAGAGCCAAACAGATTTGATAATAACCCAAATAGGGATTGATTTTAAAGAAAAATGACGCTTCGCGTAACTCATCCAAGGTTATATATATCGAGTCAATACCACCCTAAAACTACAGTTATAATCCATAACGAATACTACAGCTGGATAAAGAGGAATATACTATTACTTAATAATTTTCTTTTATTTGAAAATCTTTAAACTTTGTAGGTATTTTGGTGTTTCTTTTGGGTTGACCCTGCAACTCTGGCCCAACTCCCTTTATGGGCCTATCAGATTCGATGTATAGCGAGAGCACTTTAGCCTTCCCATTGCAAAAAAGCATGGAAACTTAGGATTGCTGTTGTCTCAAATAAGGCTCCTCTGATGCAACTATAAAGACCTTGGCAAAAGCATAAACCAACCTTATAAAGACAAAGACATTAACCCAATGCACAACACATGTATGATGAAAAGTTAGAACCAGCCTCCAGCTTAAAACCAATCCCCTTTCACTTCCTTGAAGCCATTGCATAGCATAATGTAAAACCCCTTCTAGTTGCACGAAACCCACCCCCTAATCACCAGGAGCCATTCTGAATTCAAAGCAAAAAGGGAGCATCACGATGTAGAAATGCTGCACAACAAAGGGTCTTTAAACCAGCTAGCCAGGGAACACGTACTACTTCCTCTGTTGTTAATCCATTGCCAAGACAAGAGCTTAACCTAATCAAGCATCTCCTTTGCCTCTAGATACTTCCCTTTAAAAACTTTTAGATTTCTACTTTTCCATAGAACCCAAATCATAGCAAACCATATCACCCTCCAAACATAGGATCTTTTCCACTGGGTCACCACCAAGCCTCTGAATTGTAGGAAATGTTGTACCAAGTTTAGTTGTAGTGGCGCCTTCAGGTTCCACCCATCCAAGCACAAACTTATTACGCATAACACAACCAATCTAAGAAGGGGGATAATATTTCTGCACACCAGATTCTTCTTAGAAGGAATACGGTCCTATAAAAGCTTCCACACAAAGCCTTGCACTTTGAGGCGAACTCTCTCTTGCCAAATCCAATTGTTGAACACCTGTCAATCTAAAATAGCAATATTTTAATTCGATTCTTAGTGGTATTCAAGTCTTGAATTTCTAGGAGTGGAGAAAATTTCCTTGAGCCATTCTAAATCATTCTTTGGATGCTTTAGAAATGCTGAGAAGTCATTCGCTCACAAATTTTATAAGTTATGGTGATCAAATAATTTCTCATTTGAGTGGGTGCTTGTCATTTGATGTGGAAAAATTGATTTTGAGATTGGTACGTTGATTTAATGTTGTGGTTTGATTTGTAGATACATTTTGATTTGATGATAGAAATGCTTTTGTACAAGATTAATTTCGTTGTTTATATTTCCATGTGTGAGGTAGGCGTGGTCAATGTGGATTCACGTCGGATAATGTGTAGGTTTTGCTTAGAAGAGGAATATGCCAAACAAAGGAAAAACACTCCGCTCAGTAGAATGTCTGAGTGTGAGAACTCAATATAAGATATGGAGAATGAGTAACTTGAGTAATCCATTCAAGTATTGAGTATGGAGTATATGATCATATGTGTTTAGAGAAAACATGGAAAGTTTTATTTATAGTGTGGAGTGTGGACTTTGAGCCTTTTTTTTATTAGAGATTTGTTGATAAGATAATAACAGATAATATAAGGCAGTTATCTAATTTAAATATAAGACAATGTGTACCTTATTAATATATTGTTACTTATAGATAAGTAACAACTTGTAGTAACTAATGAAAATATGATAAGATAAGGTGGTTACACCTGTTTGAATATCCAAGTATCTTGTAATAAAGAGATAATATTATTGGTGTTTGCGCTATTATAGCAGTCTTGTGTTCGTGCTCTTGCAATAGGGTTGACGAGGAGCTTGAACACGTGCGTCCAAGTTGACACCTAGAAGATGAATAAGCATTATTTAATGTGACGTGGAGGGTATCCACATGTACAATGACCCCACAATAAATGTCACGTGTCATCTTACTATTTTGGACTGTATAATATTATTGTTTAATATTTTTTAATGTATTAAAATAACATGATAAAATATTATTAATTCATAAAATATTTTTATCAAAATTAAATTATAAAATGAAAATATTAAATACTAACCTTAAATGAATACTTATTAAATATATGAAATTTATCTTAAATTTATATTTTTTTTTTCAAAATTAACCTTATCATTAATACTTTTCTCTCTCTTCTTTTGTTTGATATAAACTATTTAATCTCTTTTAATTAATTGTTTATCAGTACAATTAATTAAAGATATATAAATCTAAATTAGTTAATACAAAGATAACATGAATTGGATCTTAACAGAAGAAAAAAAATATAATTTTTTATTTGAGTTTTATAAATTAAAGGAAGTCTCATATACTATACAAACACATCACATCATATATCATCAGTTTGTTAACTACCTTAAAATTTATCATTTATAATATCACTTTACTTTATAACACTTTCTTTTTCACAGTGTCATAAGAGACAAACACAGTAACTTTATTACATTACAGCACGTGTTCCCATAGTACGACACAGAACAGGGCAATTTATAAACCATTTTCTTCGATACACGGTCTGAAACACACTCCGTTCTATACTTTGTACCCACAAAAAGTTTAAAACACACTCTCATTTTCCTCTTCTTTTTTCACTTGCAGCTTCAACAATCTCTTTTCATGTTTGTTTCAGGCTTCAACAATCAAGCGCCCCACAAGGTAACACCAACAAATTATTCTTTTTCATGCAAAATTTCTCTCTTTTGTTTTAAGGATACTGTTACTTGTCCTGATCCCTTTACAAATCGTGGGGTCTGTGTATTTTTTCTGTTAAAATTCTAACTTGATCTCATTTTCCTTGTGGGTTTTATCTACAAATCATTTTTCTTAAGATATTCTTAGTTGCATGACCCTTTTGTGCTCTTCTGCAGAAAATGATGAAACTTTTCAAGTTGGGTTTTGAGATGAAGTAGTGAATTTGATAGTTTTGTGTAGATTGAACTAAAGTGAAAGAAAAACAAAAGGTTAAGATGGCTTTGTTTGAGGGTAGGTGAAATGGGGGGATTTTGTAACAAAAGTAAAAAAAAAATTGGAAATTTTCAGCTAGTGAAGGTTGATTGAAAGGGGTTTCTGTAATGGAAGAAGGGTTAGGGCAAAACACAGTTCCTCCTCATGGTCCCATTGATAAGTCCAAGATTCTGGATATTAAACCACTGAGGAGTTTAATTCCTATTTACTCAATGTCTTCTCAAGCTCCACCTGCTGGCCAGTATCCTTCTGGTTTTTCTCCATTTTTCCCATTTGGTGCACCTCAGCAAACTCCAACTGGGGTGACAACAAGGGGTGCTGCCACACCTGCTCCATTAAGGGCATATAGCAGTCCACTAGGGGCAGGGGACACTAGTTCAAGAATGGAGGGGTTCAATGGTCAAGATACTTCTGGGAAGAAAAAACGCAGATCACCGTCGCGCCGTGCCAAATCATCCACAAATAAGCCTAAGAAAAGTCAAGAGCCACCTTCTGATTTAAGTGGTTTAGTTGGTATCAGCCCTGCCGAAAGAGAAGATGGTAGCCGTGAAGTGGTTAATCTTGTGCTCATGGCATTTGACGCGCTTCGGAGAAGGCTATGCCAACTTGAAGAGGCCAAGGAATTGAGCTCGGGTTCGATCAAGCGTGCAGATTTGAAAGCTTGCAATACTTTGATGACCAGAGGAATTCGGACAAACGCGAGGAAGAGAATAGGATCAGTTCCTGGGATTGAGATTGGTGACATTTTCTATTTCCGAATGGAATTGTGTGTTGTGGGTTTGCATGCTCCCTCCATGGGTGGAATTGATGCCTTGCATATCAGGGGTGAGTTTGAGGAGGAAACTCTGGCTGTGTGCATTGTTTCATCAGGAGAATATGACGATGATGCAGAGGATAGTGATGTTATAATTTATACTGGTCAGGGTGGGAACTTCTTCTTGAATAAAGATAAGCACGTGACTGACCAGAAGCTTCAAAGGGGTAATCTTGCTTTGGATGGGAGTTCGCGACAACACAATGAAGTAAGAGTCATCAGGGGCATGAGAGATGGTGTGAATCCAAATAATAAAATCTATGTCTATGATGGTCTTTATAAAATCCAAGATTCATGGATAGAAAAAGCAAAAGGTGGTGGTGGTGTATTTAAGTATAAGTTGGTGAGAATGCCTGGTCAATCTAGTGCCTTTGCTGTTTGGAAATCAATTCAGAAGTGGAAATCTGGCTCCCCTTCAAGGACTGGGCTTATTCTTGCAGACCTTTCCAACGGAGCCGAGGGTATTCCTGTATCACTTGTCAATGAGGTTGATAATGTGAAGGCGCCTACTTTTTTCAATTATTTCCATTCTCTTAGACATCCGAAATCATTCAGTTTAATGCAGCCTTCACATGGGTGCACATGTATTAAAGCATGTGTCCCAGGTGATTTGAACTGCTCTTGCATTAGGAGAAATGAAGGTGATTTCCCATACACTGGCAATGGCATTCTCGTGAGCCGGAAGCCATTGGTTCATGAATGTGGCCCTACATGTCAGTGTTTTCCTAACTGCAAAAATCGAGTGTCCCAAACCGGTTTAAAGCACCCCATGGAAGTGTTTAAAACGAAGGATAGAGGGTGGGGTCTTCGATCGCTGGATCCTATTCGTGTTGGTACTTTTATTTGTGAATATGCGGGAGAAGTTGTTGACAGAGCCAAGGTAAGTCAGCTTGTGAGGGAAGGAGATGAGTATGTTTTTGATACAACCCGTATTTATGGTCAATTCAAGTGGAATTATGAGCCTAGGCTTTTGGATGAAGTCGATACCAATGACTCTACTGAGGATTCTGCCATGCCGTATCCTTTAATTATAACGGCCAAGAATATTGGGAATGTAGCTAGATTTATGAATCATAGTTGCTACCCAAATGTTTTCTGGCAGCCTGTCGTGTATGAAGAAAACAACCAATCATACCTCCATGTTGCATTTTTTGCACTCAGACACATTCCGCCAATGACAGAGTTAACATATGACTATGGAATTGCCCAATCAGATCATGCTGAGGGTAGCAGTGCAGAAGCCAAAGGGAGAAAGAAATGCTTATGCGGATCATCAAAATGCCGCGGTTCTTTTGGTTAAAGTTGCTCAAGGCCAGCATGGTACTAGCAATGCTTTCATGGCTAAAAAGGTTTTGAGATCTCTTTCATGTTTCAAACCTCCCATAGTCATTCAGATTCAACATTGTAATAAACATGTGTGCCTCTCTTTGTCGCTCTCTCTCTCTCTCTCTCTATATATATATATATATATATATTTATTTTTATTAAAAAATCATTTTAAAATTTACCCTCTTTTGTTTCTTTCTCATATCATCTTAAAATTGGTATAATAAATAAGAATTTTATGGTTTCTCAACAACAAAATGTATGTTATATAGGTTAGATCTGTTAGCTTCCAACTTTACCAATACACTTGAGTTCTAGAACAGAAACATTACGCTAGAATAAGTGAAATGTAGTAATGTACAAATTCATGCATCATGTTCCATTGTTAGTTTTTGTTCCTCCTATTTTCTGAAAGTATTGCATAAGTACTCATTCCAAAGCTACTATGGAAGTATCAAAATTACTTGTCTGCAATTTTGGTACTGTTCCTTTGCACACTATTTAATTCAAATTTTTATTCTGCTTCTCTGGGGTTGTTGGCATGTATATGTTGTTAATTTCCATATTGGCTTCAAATTAACTAGGGCATGTAAGTTCACAATGCCTTGAATTCACTTAAGGTGTTATCATTGTTTCTTTACTTTGCTCAAATGTGTATTTGTGCATTATTTGAAGTTTTCTCATTTGTCTTTATCTCAAATTTTCAATTTTGGTTTATGGAGCTTTTCAAGATTTTGTGAACACGTTACTGAAAATATACGGACGAATTGCACTTGTTCTGATTTTCATCTATAGCACTTGCATATTTGTTAGCAAATGTTAACACTCACATTATCTCATCTAGGAAAACTAATAGCTAATTATTATTTCCATCTTTCTTATGTAGTTTTAACAGAGGAGGATGATTTTATGTTGAGAGCCAGATCCAGTTTAGAAGTTCAAGTTTAGTGGATGTAGGGTTCCAAATCAAGTTTAAGTTTGCTTGGCTAGAAATAAATCATGTGACTCTCTGGACCTGGCCCCTTTTTTGGATCCAATCAAATCATAAATTGTCAGTTATTGTATAATTTGTGTAATATTTTAGTTGGGAATGACCATGATGCGCCAGAGAAGTATATAACTAGAGCTACACATTGACATGTTTATCTCTGGCTTTTTCCTTTTTAGCGAATTTGTTGTGCTGTAATTTATGTAGCTAAGAAGATAAGATTTTTTTTTTTGTATTGTAGAAACCATGGCATGCATCATATTCAATGCTAATTGCATTGGTCTGAACTCATCTTCCAGTGCCCTTTTACTTCAGCTGCAACCATCATGACTCATGATTGAGTGAACTTGGTTTCGTATATGTTGTGAATTAATTACATTTAAGAGAAAAAGGATTATACATAGACACTTTATACTGTCATCTAATCACAACACATTATATATGATAAATTTGTTGATGATGAGTGTAAAAAGTTAATAGGACTTTTAAAGTATAAAATAAAATTAATTGTTTTAGTAAAATATTATAAAAGTCAACAAATGAAGGATTGTCTTCTGGGCATCCCAAATCTGGTATCACCTTGTTGAATCAGCAAATAGATATAAATTCTTTAATTCTGATTTGCTGCAATGGATTAATCTCAACCTCTCCAAGGCTATGGACAGTTCGAATATGGATTCCTGGATTTCAATTTGGACTCATGGTTGTGGAGGAATCAATTCGTGCATAATGATTCCTTTGTAGCTATTCCAAATCCGTGGCAATTTATTTCCCATCAATCCTTCATCTATGGGAAAATCTCATTCATTCCATTGAGACACCTAAAACTCTGACTTTTATTAAGTGGCAGTCTTCTAGTTAGGGGTGGATCTGCGAGCTCGAAGGCTGTTTGTGGAGGCCTTTTAAGGGATGCTATGGGGAAATTGGAGATGAGGTTTTGATAAGAAGAGTGAGACTTGTTAAGCCTTTGTAGCTAAATTTTGGTGAGTTTATGAAGGTCTGAAGCTAGTAGCTTTTGATAAAGGATATGATGCTCGTATTTGTAAGTGAAGGTTGATTACAAAGCAGTTATTGCTAGTATCATGCGGAGTTTGAATATAAGTTACAAATATTTTTTAGAATTTTTTTATTGAAAATATAATATTTTTTTTGGTAAGGAAACTTTCAAAAACATTTTTAACCTAACCTTGTATGTAAGGAGAATGTAAGTAGAGGGTGTCAGTGAGTTGAGGTTCATTGCTGGTATTAGACATCTTTCGGCTTCAATAGTGGACGGTTAATTTTGTTAGTATATTCAGGAAACCTAACCAATGTGCTCATGCTCTTGCCAACAAAGCTTATATATATATATATATATATATATTGTTTACGGAAGAGAAAAATAAAATAGTACAGGCCCATTTATTGTTTTTATTTTATTTCACTTATTTTCTGTCCGATTCTCTTAAACCAAATGTCTTATTTTCATTCTATTTTTTCCTCCTTTTTTGTTTTGTTTTACCAAACAAACCCTTTCACATATCTTTTTCTAAGTACCCAAAACCCTTCCATTTCGTGAGTTTTGTACCCATCCGTTTTATTATAACTGTTATTCTAGACTTTTTTTTTATATAGATTAAAAAATATTAATAAATAGACAAAAAAGTGATAATTTTATTAAATTAACCTTATTATTATTAATCTTTTTTTTATTGTAAAGGATACAACACAATGATTATTATTAGAATTACAATTTTAAATGTCTACTCATTTATTGAGCGTTTATCAAAATTTACTTAATAAAAATTTAATTTTTTTCCAATAAAAAATTATTTGTAACTTTAGAAAAAAAAAATCTAGTTAATTTTTTTACATAGAATTCTCATATATGTGGGAATAACACATACATTTTTTCTATAGATATACTTAAAATCTTTTGCTTAGTGCTCGATGATAAAAAATTATTATATCCAATTTTTTAGGAGGATAGAAAAAGTAATTAATATTAAATTAAAAATTAAGTAAAATAATAATTATTTTTGGGATAATTTTTTGTTCTCACATCATAATTATTTTTAAAAAAAGGAAATATTAGCTATTAGGCGTCCAAATACCCAAAGATCCCATTACTTTCATATGAGTAATTGTTGCAAAATTTTCTTGGTCTGCGAGATTCTTCACACTCAATTAAGTTTGGAATACCCCTCTCATGACCAAAACATTTGACCCTCCAAAAGCAATAATAAATAGAGGGAACTGAAACGCAGAAGCACCATTACACAACAAAAGATCCATTACATTACGAAAACTGAAGAAAGCGAAGAAGAAATCAAGAAATGATTTGCAATGATGCAGAGTGATAGTAGCAGTAGAAGCGTAAAGAGAGGAGACATAGTGTGGGTCAGAGTCCACTTCCCTCACAAATGGCACCCCGCACTCGTTCTTTCTTCCCGCGACAACCTCGGCGTCCAAGTCACGTTCTCCTTCTCCACAAACGACGCCGTTTCAGTTTCACCCGCCACAACCTACTTCGTCGAGTCCGAGGTTGTCCCCTTCGAGGAAGCCTTCCCTTCCGTCATCACACGCCGCAACGTTGACGCGCCGCCGCTTCACTCCGCGCTCCGGCTGTTGGGCCAGAGGGTCCTTTCCGGGCTGCGGTGCCACTGCCTAACGGGCCGGGCCCAGGCCCAACAACAATCGGCCCGCGAGTTCGACCCGGTTGGGGTCTTGGGTTTTGTTTTGGACGCCGCGGTTTCGCCGTGGGTGGAATCCCCGCGTTTCGCACACGCCGTTAGGGTTGTTGCTCAGGTTCACGCTTTTCGAAGCTATTGTTCTATGCAGCACAAGAAAATTTACAAACAGCATAAAAAAACAGGTAACTTTCTTTTTCTTTTTTTAAGTGATTTCTCAAATGAGTGTTGAGAAGTTTGGATTTTTAAGTTTTGACAATTGTGCCGATTTTGTTTTGTGAGATGGGAATTTTGATTGGGGTGTTTGATTATTATTTGGTTTGCTGGGAAATATTTAAATTAGCTGTGATATTACATTTTAATCGATCTGAAACTTTGGTTTTTGATCTAAATGTTTACATGCTTTGTGCATTCTAATTAAATTCTAAAGTTTATATTAATTTATCATTTTATCAAAAATGAATTAAAGAATTTCTGAGTTAGAGAATATTTATTTATTATATATGAAAAATTTGTTCTCCCTTTTCTTCCCCCCAAATTTAGACTCCAAAGCATACCTTAGTTGTAGGACTAATATGACTATTTACAGTTACTAAACCAACAAATAACAAATTGTACAGACAAATCCAAAAAAACAAGTTTTTTTTTTTTTTATAAAGTTTCTGGCTGTAAATCTATGACCTCTTTGAGAGGCTCTATTGATTGTTGTTGTTGTGATGATCGTCTGTGAATTCAAATGTGTAAACTTTGATGAGTTAAGGTTTTCCATTTTCTTGACATAACTAAGCTGCTAGTCATATGGTGAATAGTATCTCGAATTTAGAAACTTGTGTTAAATTAACTATGTTGTCTGTTCCATTGGTGTTGCTACCCGGTAGCCCCATATCATTTTTCGGAAAAGTATAGAGACCGTTTACTGATCTAGAGAGGCCATTTATTGATTTTGCCTAGTTATTTATTTTATTTTTTTATCAATATATTTTTCATAGGTGGTGACAATGTGAAGCTGCTTCCAAGTTCATCATTGAGTCAGACGGTGCACAAAGTTATTCAAGAATCTGTTGCCTTGGAACCCAAGGAAAAATGTCAGATCATATCCAAAAATGGGGAGAAAAACAAAGCTATTGGTGCTATAAAAAGATTGAACTCGACAGTTCCAGTTTGGGAAGGAAATTCTGCACACTTGTTTATGAATAAACATCTGATTATTTCACAGAATCTTGTGCACTCTCCTGCTTTAGATCCACTTAACATGGTGCGAGAAGGCCTAAAATCTGCAAGGCAGAGCCTTCTGGGATTCAAAAATAGATCAGACCAGGGCATAGTTGATATCTGCTTTGAAGACTTTTCTACTATGAGTAGAACTCACATCTCAGTTCCTTCCAATTTTATGATTCATTTAAGAAACTGCATTGATAAAAGAAAAGACAATGCACTGGGGCTTTGCTGGAGATTGCCTGACAAAGAAACCATTATATACCTTAACAGGGGGAAAAGAAGGCGACTAGATAAATCAGCTTCATGTAATGATTTTCCTCAAAGTAGTGAAGTTCAAGAAAGTGAAAGGGATGCAGATATCTCAAAACATACCACTCCTAGGATCTCAGACATTAAGATGGTTGAACCGGAAGGAAGTATCCAGAAAGGCCATGAGGCCTCAACATGCATTTGTGAAACTAATATGAACATCACTGAGGAGGTTCAGAAAGTGGATTCAAAAAGAAGTAAAAGATGTGAATCATTGTCTAACTTAGTCCAGTGCTTCCATTCTGATAAGTGTGAGGTTGATGCTAGTGAAGCAAAAGTTAAAGGTATGTTAGGATCTGACTCATCTGTTTACCAAGAAAGACTGCAATTGGGTTGCAATCGCTATACAACACCTCTCAAGTCGGAAAGGTCTGCAAGATACATATCAAAACATACCAGAACTAGGATCTCAGATATTAAGATGCTTGAACAAGAAGGAAGTATCCAGAAACACCATCAGGCCTCAACACGTGTTTGTGAAACCAGTATGAGCTTCACTGATGAGGTTCCGAAAGTGGATTTGAAAAGAAGTCAAACTTGCGACTCATTGTCTAATTTAGTGCATCGCTTGCATTCTGATGAGTGTGAGATTGATGCTAATGCAGCAAAAGTTAAAGGTACGTTAGAATCTGACTTATCTGTTTACCAAGAAAGGAGGCAAATTAGTTGCAATAGTGTTACAACACCTCTCAAGTCGAAAAGGTCTGCAAGAACAGAATTATCTTCTGGGGATTGTTTGGTGGAGGGTAAGGATTGCTACCAAAGTGTTGCTTCTTGTTCGATATTCAATTCAAATGTTGGACAGCTATCAAATACCTATGTCCCCTTTTCTCGTAAATCTTTGCTCATGAAGTTCCCCAAGAATTTCAACCTACCATCCAAGGAACATTTAGTAAAGAAGTTTAGTGTATTTGGCTCAGTAGATTCGTATAGAACAAGGGTCTTTTGCTATGCTGGCTCAGCTCTGGTGTCTTTTTTACAAGAAGCTGATGCAGTTGCTGCATTTAAATATGCCAAAAAGAAGGCCTTGTTTGATAAGGCTAATGTCCGGTTTTGGCTTGACCCATTTGAGCACAGAAGAAGAGGATTCAACCCATCAACAAGTAAACAAACAGGACCACCGCTGAAACCTTGTTTGAAATATTCCAATTCCATGAGTAGGGAAAACAGGAAGAAGCATCGCAGTGTAAGATTTATAATACCTGCTCCCGTGCCCCCATCAACAAATAAACAAACAGGACCACCACTGAAATCTTGTTTGAAAAATTCCAATTCCTTGTGTAAGGAAAACAAGGAGAAACATCGCAGAGTAAGATTTACAATAGAAACTTAGTTGACATGAATTTACTGTATGAAGAATGTCATCGTATTTAATTAACTTCTGTTGAGTTCATCTTTGTTCCTTCTTCTATCATGGCATTTCCTCATACAAGCGATGAAAAACAGCTAGCATTTAAATGCAAGGAGAAAAGTTATTTTGGTATATATGAAAGATCTATAGATTGAAATGTTGAATATCTAAAGTTATCTGTTGTGGATGTATCTTCTGAGTTCTGATCTTGTTGATAGTTCGTTAAGTTAGGGTCACAAATTAATAAATCCGGTTCCAGTTGAAAATGTTTAAATTTGATTTTTTACATGTTTAACTTGTATATTCTTATGCATAATTTTTTTTATATTCTTACACTATCAATAATTTTATGTAAAATTTAATTATTATCAATTTAATTGTTGAAATATAATTACATATCATTTAGACTATTTATGTCAAATCTTATAAAAATTGATTATCAATAAAAGAATAATTAAATGGTTTTTAGTTTAATAATTTTAAAATTAAATATTTCATTAAATTTGATGTACGTTAATTAGGTATAAAATAATTATTGATTAACATAAATTTTGTAATATAATATATATATATATATATATATATATATAATAAAATTTGTATTATTTAACAATCAAATTTGTGCTAATTTTTTTATAAGCAAAGAATTTTATTGAATTTTGTGATAAAATTATTTAAATAGAAATTCTTGGATGATGTAAGAGTGGTTGTATACATAAGTGAAAGTATGGTAACTTTTAGTTTGAGGGTTTATTTTTTTGTTTTTATTTTTATTTTTAAAAATAATTTTTATTTTAAGATTTAAAAAATATGTATCGAAAATATAGTATTTTAAGGTGTTATGAAGTTTTCACTTTTTTAGAAAAAACTAAAAATATTAATTTGTTGTTTTCAATTTTAGACGCTTTTTTAAAAATATTTTTTAAATTTTAAATAAACATATTTTTACTCTTATTTTATATATTTTCTCTTTGAAAATAAAAATAAAAAACACTCAAATTAAGCCCTATCTAATTTCTTGTATGCATGTGTGTTTAACTGTTTATACGCTTTTTATGAAAATAGAAAACACTTAAATTTTTATTTTATATTTAATATGGGTAGGTGTGCGTAAATTTTAAAGAATATTTATATGTATATATACACATCAACGTGTGTGCTAATTTTATTGATAATGAAATTGTAATTACATTTAAAATAATAAATAATAAATAAAATTAATTGTCTAACAAATTTAAATAATACTTGTTAAATATAATATTGAATGAGATTATTTAATTAAAAATTAAGTGGTAAACTATTATATGTTATTTTTGTTATAATTATATGCTTATACATTATTAAATCATTCTTTTACACATTCTAAAAATTTAGAATTTTAAAATATATATTAAATGGTATATTCAATTTATTTAATTTAATAAATAACTCATTGATTTTTTTATTTTTATTTTCTTTTTACAATAACATTAAATATTATATTGTATCAATACATGTGTTACATTTATTATTATTTAAAAACATATATGTTACCAAACATAAACTACATTTATTAAGTATTTATTTTTAATGTAACAGAACTTATATTACATTTGTTAAATTTTATAGATAATCTGCTTAATAGGAGCACACTGTCAGGATAAAATGTTTTTCATCGATCGTTAGGCAAATAGAAATCATCTTTGGTTTCAATTTTAAATTAATTTGTTAAAATTAAAAAATTTATCTTATATGAATGTTTGGGATTAAATTATATACATATACACACACACACATATATATATATATATATATATATATTAATTGACTATAACAAATATTAGGTACTATATTTATTAAATATAATATGAAGTAAAATTATTAAATTTTAAAATTATGAGATAAATTATGTATATATTTATCAATTTATAATACTTATATTTATATAAAATTTTACATTCCTATTTTAAAATATTTTCTTACAAAATAATTGTTTAAAACAATATTAAAGATAATATACATTTTATTATGTGTGTAATTTTCAATTTTTATTTTTCATAAACCAGCTCTTTAGATTACATGAACCGTTATAGATTAAAACCAACGTAATGCCCCATGCTAAAATAATGAACTCATTATTGTTTTTACACATTAATCAGTTGTACTTGTTAAATTGAATATTCAACCTCTTTTAATGCATATCGTTAATTCAAATTTTACCATTTAAAGTTACAATTAATTAGAAAGTCATCAAAATGGTGCACAACAGAAAAGTTTGACCAGCTTATAAAATTACCATTCATGTCTTAATGCTTTTCTATTATTCCCTTTAAAGTAAGAATTTTATCAAGTGATTAACATATTTGACCTCTTTAAGATTGTTAGTTGTAAACACACTTTCTATTTGTGTGACCAAGTTTCATTTGTATATAGAATAGATATAAATATGGACTAAATTATTTTTTAAGAGAAAGATATGGACTAAACTATTTAAAAAACACAAATTTTCAAAAGATATTAGGACAATATAAGTTGTATCTTCTTGGAAAAGAGTGTAATTTACTCGAAAATTAATAATATTTTGACAATACAATTTCAATCAAATTAAAAATTTCAAACTCAATCAATTGGCACTCAAACTTACACTAAAGTTCTTGTTCAGTATACATTCACCTGACTGAAAGCTCATTGAAATCAAACTCACATGAAATAAATATCCAACATAGCGCAATATAGTCCCAAAATTTATAAAAGGTATCAATTGAGTATCTCTGTAGATTTGTCTGACAAGTTTTGCTTATTACATCTTTCACTTAATTTCTTAACATCCATTAACAACAGTCATCCGTAATTACTCTAATCTCAACCTTTATGCATAAAATTGAACTTGAGATGCTTCACCCTTTATGCTAATTTTATTAATGTCATTATAATAGCTATAAGGGCAGTTTCTTTATTGTTAGGAATGGTTTGAATGTCAACAACACTCCAAGTCCTTCAACAACATTGAGAGAAAAGAAGATCAAATGTGTTCCTGCGTTTGAATGTATAATAGTGAGTTTCCAAATACAACTAATAAAAGAAAACATATTCCAAACTGTGCTGAAATTTTAGATTTTCTTTTTTGACAGAAAATGTTATATTCGTTATATAATAATTTATTGTCAATCATAAACATCTTCGATCTCTAAAAAAAAATAACTAACATGTGTAGAACAAGAGTTCATGCTAGTTGTAAATTTTTTTTGTTTTTTTTGTTTCAAGACACAAAATATTTATGCTATTAAAAAGACAAATAAGGCTTAATATTTTATTCTTAATGACACACCAAGAGTGATCAAAACATTAACAATATTACATTATTAGTGTATGTTTGAATCAACTTACTTTAAATAAATAATCACTTTTTTTAACTTCTTAAAAGATTCTTTATTTTTTTTTAGAAAAATGATATAATTGCCCAATTTAATGAAATAAACATATGGACTGAAAAATTCAAACTTCAACTCACAAAATAAAAACCAGCATACACATATTAGCAAGCTAAACAATATACCTGGGAGGAAAGTAGCATTTAACCGCTTTTGGGACGATGTTAATCTGTGTCATGTTGACCAAGAGCAATAGAAAACTAGTTATAAATTTTAATATATAGATCATTATTGTCAAAAAGTATTACCAATTAATATTGTTTGTCATGCTTTATACTTCTGGTGAAGCATTTATTATTCATAACTGCATTAAAAAGTGGAAAACATATATGGAGGAAAAGTATGAGGATCAAAATTTACAGAATAGGAGTTAAAATGGGAATTAAAATTATAATTTAGCCTATTATTTATTATTACTTTTAGGGCTGGTCTTGACATTTTACTGGCTTGCCTGTTAGCAATTACATTTTAATACATTCTTTTGAATATTATTGATTGAAATATATTAAAAATTATAAAACTATAAATCTCACTTTTAATGATTTTGTAATTTTTAATAACTTTTAATTATCCTTCTTCTTTGAACAATAATATTTGTGCACAGTAATTTTTAATTCAAATAAAAGCTGAAAAACAAACTAAGGATATATACTCACATTGCACCACCTGCAGCTGGACCAATAACTTTGAATGCTGACATAGCAGTCATAGAAATGCCATTAGCTATTCCCCTTTGTTGTTGTTCCTATTAATTTCCAAGTCAACGTAACCTTAATGTTGCATTCCCATTATAAAAATTCTTTTTGCAGGAAACAAAATAGAAAAAAAAATACGTATCAAAATTAAACCTTACCACTGCTCTATTTTGTAAAATTAATAAACAAGTTGTCATTATCTCCTATACATGTCACGCAAAAAGAACACAGTGAGTAGAGTTTAACGACAAAAGTCAAAAGGTAACATTTGTTTACTGAAATAAAGTGATATGTACTACGATTTAGTGAAGCCCATAATTATTTTATGCTCTTAGCCTATCATATCATAGAGAATATAAAGAAAGATATATACTTACAATAATCACATTGTTTAGAATGGAAGCAATATATATCGCTGCATACAGTGTGAAGCCAGACAACATTGTCATGAAGGGGTAGCTTTGCAAGATGGGTATAGATAACACCTATTTACATGGGGCCAAATAACCACACATATTTTAATTAAAATAAATAGTGAAAATGCAGGATTATAATTACAAAAAGTGTCACAAAAAAGGTGAAAGCTAACCCCTGAGATACGAGCAAGGCCAACAGGCCCACAAGTTTTTTGTATTGATTGGTATAGTCCAAGTTGAAAGATTAGAATAGCAAAACCTAATGAATAAAGAATCCAAAATTAAGTAACACACAAAAATTTACATACAATATAATCCATATGAGTTGCTCTAGTGATAGAAGTTTGGGTGGTTTACATGAAGTCTTAAGATTCTAACTTTAATATCATCATTTTACACAAAAATTGTACATCTTTATAATCATCGAAGTAATAGAGAGAGAGAAAAAAATTGTATAAATTATGTTATGCAAAGGTGTATGAATAACACAACTCTTCCAATTAAGACCAATTACAAAGAAAGGAGAAGTTATCATATGTATATAAAAAATAAAAAGTAAGCTGGCCGGTGTAGGGGTGGAGGAGGAGAATATGCATAGATTTGCATCCATATTGAATTGTCAATTGATCAAAATTCCTTCTGTTTATTTTGGAATTCCGATGGGGGCAAATTGTAAAAGAATTTCTACTTGAAAATCAGTGCTAGATAAATTCTCAAAGAAACTTGTTTCATGGAAACATCATCTTCTATCATTTGGAGGTCGGATTTGTCTACTAAAGTCTGTGTTATCATCTCTCTCCCTATTCTTTTTCTCATTACATAAAGCACCTAAAGGAGTAATGAAGGATATTGTTAAGCTACAAAGAAGATTCTTGTGGGGGCTAAAAGAAAATAAGAAGAAACTTTGTTGGGTAGTTGACAACAAGTATGTTATCTGAAAGAGAGTGGGGGACTGGGGATAATGGATCTGGAATGTTTTAAAAATGCCCTAGTAGCTAAATGGATGTGGAAAGAGGAGGAGGACTTATTGAGCAATCCGACAACTTCAGCATGGTGGAAAGAGGTACATAACGTGTGTTCCAAAGGTTTTGGAAGTCTTTAAGGTGGAAAATTGGCAATGGAAGTAAAACTTCTTTTTGGAAGGAATTATGGCTTGACCAAGAAGTCATAGGCAACAAGTTTTCCAGATTATTTGCTATTTTATTACAAGTTGACTGCACCGTTAAAGAAGTTGGGAGGTGGGAGGATGATGTGTGGATTTGGGATTTGAAATGGAGAAGAACTCTCTTTGTTTGGGAAGAGGGATTAAAAACAAATCTTATGCACTCTTTGATGGATGTGGTATTAAAAAGGTGTTGTTGAACGTGTCTTATATGCTATCAAGGCAGTTTTGATTTTTCATTTGAATTAGTCAATTGATAAGAATTTGCTGTTAGTTAATAATTTAGTTTTAAATTTCAAATTAGTTTCTGATTCTGTTTTTGAATTATCAATAGGCAATAACAGTTCTTAAAATAATAGAGCATGATGATCTTTTATTCAGTTATTTCAATGTATTTAAATGAGGTTTATTCAATAAAAAAGAGTATCATCAGTTCCAAATTAAAACTCACATTCTTCTATGATATTTTTCCTTCTCCCCTACGTTTTTTTCTCCTCAAATTAAAACAAACAAAAGGGATGAGGAGGATTCATGGTGCTGGGAGGATAATACTATCTATAAGGTGAAAGAAGCATATGAGATTTTGCATCGGGAAATAGACTTAACATGCTCTGACCAAATAGCATATTGTATTTACTGCAGGGAGAATTACAGATGAATTTGGGTTAGGGGGGTAATCTTTTGGATTAATTGGCTTGTGGTTACTATATATTTATATGATTACATTGTTAATATGAAGTAACCCAAGTAGTCGAATCCTTTTGATTTTAGCCACCTGTTTCATGTGTATATAGGTTGGGTACCCTTTGTATCTTTTCTTTTTGCTGATTAAAAGAAAATGTATAAAAAAAGTTTATGTGCTAGAATTTCATAGATGCTATAAAGGCGTACCTGAAACTACTAAAACATTACCAACGCTGTTGGTTGTAAAGTTTAAACCTCCCAACCATCGAGGACTGACAGCCCATAATGAGAAAACCTGACAAAAATGTACAATGCTGTTTGCTTATATATAGCTAAAGAAATTAATATCAGAATTGTAAAATAAAATAAATCATGATTTTTTATTTTTTTTTCACACTTTTATTTTTTTAACGCTCACCTTCATACTTCCCTCTATCCTTCAATAACAATTTTATTATTATTTTTATAATAAGGAAAGAGAATCCTTTCAATTATGTATGCTGTTATATAAGATTGTCAACATATAAGTCTCCAACCTAAAGTGTAAATGGAATAATACAAAAAAGTACCAAACACTTTTAATCCTTGTAGGATAAGATAATATGGAAGCACATTTGAACGTATAGCAAAAAGAATGAGAGAAAGTTATGAAATATTTACTTTGAAAAATATTAATTTTTTCTATTTTTGTCTGTCACATTAAATCTATTCCCAGTTTTAAAGATTAATTTATCCCGTAAACACTAAAAACAATTTTTTTTATGTTCTCTTTTTGTTGTACAGATCTTGGTAAATAAAAAATAAATTGAAAAAAAAGTGAAAAATTCATAATTAACAAGAAAAATAAAAATAAAAACAGAAAACATTTTCTCAAAATAAACGACCTTTAAACAGGAACATCAAGTAGGAATAGTACCTCTGAATAAGCATTGTCATGAAGTGAAAAAACACAATAAACAATTATAGATGACATTAGAGGCCAATTTCGGAAGACACTTTCATTGTTTTGGACCACCTTCTCTTTGTCGGGCCCCCTATTTGTGATTTCTGAAGCTTCGGTACTGTGGTTATGATTTGTCTCCTGTGTTGACACATATTTTAAAACAATTTCGTGAACAAGATCGAGAAGCAAAAGAATGAACCAAAGTAAATAAAGAAACGAAATAAAGACCTAGTCTGAACCACATGTTATATACATAAGGAGATTGTTATCATTTTATTCTTTCTTAACACTTAGTTGAAATTTATGCAAAAAAAAAAAAATCTCACTAAATTCAATAAGAATCAATTTAATGAAAAATGCGACCTATGCTATTTAGTGAACTTAACATGAATTTCACTTAATATAATGGTTGTGCTAGAAAATATTTATTAGAAAATATATTTGAACATTTCTTTGGGGAAAAAATGCTGCTATATATGTATATTCATATATGTAGTTATATTTATGTCAAAATAGAAGCACAAAACAATATTAAAGGAACAAACATCTTTGACTAATGAATATATGTGTTAGAACTAAAAATACATACCGGAAGCCAAATGCAAGCAATTGCTACTGAAAATGCAAAAGTTGATATCACCAAGCATGGCAAGAAGTAGGGAAACCTAGAAACAGATTTATGTTGACCAATACGAAAGTCAGGACAATAGAACAAAAAAGTAAAGAAAGTCATATGATCATTAACTTTTAATTAATTTTCACAATTCATAATAGTTATATCGTTCACATTTATAGTTTTCAATTTATATAACAATAAGATATATATATCTCACTTTATAAACCCTATATAAGCACAAAAGTCAGTTACATTTTTTTTCTTCTTCTTACAAGTATATAAATTGAAATTCATTAAGATTAAAAGAATATAGCTGAGCAATATCATAAGAAATGATCACAATATTTAGCACACAGAATCCGGTACATAAGACTCCCTTACCGAAACATGCAGTAACACTAACAAGGCAGGACAAGAGAGGTGCTATTACAAAAGCTATAGCAATACCAAAACAAAATCTAGACTTACCTATCCCAAAAGGAACCCTTTGAAAATAAATATGGGTATTTTTCTACTGGCTGTCAAAAAATCATAAAGTATCAGAGAAACAGGTCACATATGTTGAAAGAGCATGGGATAAGTGTTTCTAAATTTTCTATTCCTAATTTTCTAATTTTAAAATTTCTAAGGGACAAAAATGGAAGGGAAACTCACATGTCTTATTATTTCCATGTGAAAAATCCATGGTTTTTCTGAAGGTGTATTTCACTAATCGAATGAACAAATAAAAAACAAAAAGTTACCTGGGCCAAATAACCTCCCAATGCTGGGCCAAGTACTAAACCTACTCCCCAAGCAGCAGAGACCTGGAATATCGATCACTGTACGAATTATTTGAATGACATCCATGTGATTCTAATAGATCACAGTAGATATATATAACACTTGTTGGGATAAATTTTTTAGAAACAATTTTGAAAGAAAGAAAAAATGAAATGAGTTTTTCTATAAATTTAAATTAGTTTATAAATAAATTAAATAACATATGCAAAACTCATTTTTTTTCTTTATTTTTTTCTTCTACTATTATTTTTAGATAAACTTATCCAAATATGTTTATAGTTAGTGATGCATACGGTTGAGAGTCCCAGAGGTTGATATTCTTCTCGAAATATTTCAGAAGAAAAAGCCTGTTAAATTAATAAAGGAAATTATATATGATACACATAAATTATACAAATCAATTGAATGAATTGATATTCAAGTACACGAATTGGAAATTTTATAGAGTGTTGATTGGAACCTACCTTGATTGTTCCCATCACACCATTTAAACATCCAAGAAAAAGTCTTGTAATAACAGCCATCCAAAAACTTGTACTAAGGCCAAATAGTATGTTGAAAATGACACTGAAATCAAATAAACATATATAAACGTGATAAAGCATAATTGTTTAAGTGAAACATATAGTGTAACTTTGAAAGAAAACATGCATCCACCTTTTTGACTTGTATATACTTACACAGAAATAACACTTATAATCAGAACGGGTTTTCTACCATAGCGATCAGCTATCATTCCCCACAACATAGATGTCAAACATCTGCCAAGCATGAATGCCGACCCTACAACATTTTTCAGTCACATGAAGATCATACATAAAGTAATTTATGACGATAGAAGTATAGAACAAATCGAAAGAATGAAAATACTAAAAATAATTTTACCTATATAACCAGCATAGGCACTGATATCTTCCTCCCCTTCTGCAATATTAAAATCCTTCACCTGAAAAATAAGTATTTATTACATATGTATATCTCAAATATTGCCTCATTGAGGTTTCATATTATGTGGAGCAAATTAGGGCCATTCAATGACCAGAGTTTGACTTCATTAGTATTTCTTAAAAGGTAAAAAAAAAAACAAGAAGGCAAAAGCAGTAAAGTAATAAAAAATTGACATTGGCATTTCTCAAAGCTATGCAATAATCTATTAAAATATAAAAATATTATTATATCCAGAGTAATTGTCTATCTATTGAACTCAAAGTTGTGAAACCCTATTCAATCATTAATCCGATCGAGATAGTGAATTAGTGGTTTAATCGATGGATCAGTATTTGGTTCAGTTTGATCTGGTATATATTAAAAATTATACATGTACCTATTATATATAAGTATGTAACTAACATTATTTGAGTAAAAAAAAGTTCATCCATACTCCCAAACTCTAAATTTTAAAAAATTTAATTTTTTTTAAAAAATTAATTCTTTTTAAAGAAATCAGTCAGGTCGGACCAGTCCAACTGGGATCTAATGACTGACTCAATCAGGTTTGACTGGATCAATTACATACCGATCCGAAAGAGGAACCAACCCGATTAGGCCACTGGGTCTCGATTCGGATTGGGGTTTGATAACATTGATTGAGCTTTAATTAAGATTGTGACTACTCCTTTTAAAAATTCAGGAATACTAAATTTTAGGTTTAAATATATTTTTATCTTTTTAATTTAATATTTTTTCACTTTATATAAAAATATATAAACTTATAAGAATTAAAAATGATATTTTATATGGATCAAAATTAAAAAAGATACAAACTTATAAGAACAAAAACTAAAAAAATAAACTTATAAAAACCAAAAATAAAAAAAAATGTTAACTTATGGGATAAAAAAAATTAAGCTTAAATTTCATTAGAAAATAATAGAGTAAAATCATAAGAGCAGCTCATTAAATAAATAAGATACAAGATCCACAAAATGTGATTTTTCAATAGACATTCTATAATTATACTCTTTTTAATACATTATTTACTATTAATTAAAATTTATTAAAAGCTATAAATCAGTAGAGAAGTTCATTAATTAATTAAGATATAAGATATACAAAGATGAAAATTACATGTTCCTAATCCGTATATGGTGGGACAGAAAAGCAGACAGGTGATTTCCATCTACAAAATGATGTGATTTTTTAATAAATTTTACTAATAAAAAACAGTATGTTTTGAAGAGTGTACTTTTAACAATGTTTTTTTTTTGTTGTTGTTGGAAAAGTAGCTGTGTTAACTGAAGACAATTTAATGTTAACTTGATTTGTTTTTTAATTCGTTCATCAAAGAAGAGAGTATGCACCATGTTTTCCCTGGAGATCGTGGTACGCACGGATCTCATATGATGAGAGGCAAAGACAAATTAACTGGCACGACCATGGTCCCTTTAATCTTTTTAAAATGTGTTTAAATTATTGTAATAATAATTTTAAAACTCATCCTTTAAAATTTATATTAGAAATTATTGAAAAATTGATACATGAAATCACAATGTTAGTTGATACTTAGAGGATAAAAGAAAAGAAAGAGTGAAAAAAAAAATATTATAAATAATATAACATGATAGAAAGAGAGATGAAGAGAAATTATAAATTTTAGTGGAGCATTTTGTAATATTGAGATGTCCATATATCATTAATTAACCAAAATTATTTTATTCATCTAATTTAGTTTTTTCTCATATATATATATATATATATATATATATATATATATATATATCAAAATCAATAAAAATAGTTAAATTAGTTAATTTTAATTAAATAGCTTAAGTAGTGATTATATTTTTTTTATTGCATGTAGTGGTTATATTTAATAATGGCATCTTTAATTCAAGGAAAAATATTTAACTAATAAATAATTCTAAAAAGTCAATGAAGGCATCTATTTGTGAAATGATTATCTCTTTAATAAATTTCATAAATTTAAGCGTTTGTTTTATGTTTTACGTTGGCAAACATCTGAGCACTGCTCAATCTTTTGTAACTATTTGTTTGGTTCTTTAATTTCTTTGGGCAAATCTCCTGGCCTGTGCTTAAATTAAAGATCTCTTATTCATTAATTAAATTCTTCTGCTTATAAAAAACAAAAAACTAGACATATATGTCCATTCAAGATGCAGATAAAACAATTACAGATACAATTATCAACCTAAAGGATTAGTATAATGGTATAAAATTTAGTTAAGTATAAGTGAGATTGAAAGTATAAGGATTGAAACTATATTTTTCCCTTATAAGCCTGAATTGACATTTGAAGTGATCTCATTATTTCTAGAAATATTTATAAAATGTTAGGTAATGCAAACAAAAAGTACGAACCTTTTATCTGCATTCTGAATTATAAGTACAAAAGAATAAAATTTAAATTGAAACAAATCACCTGATTTCTTTACCCAAAAAGAAAACTAACTGTACCCAAAAAATCACCTGATTTCTGTACCCAAAAAGAAAACTAACTGTACCCAAAAAATCACCTGATTTATTCAGAGTAGTTAATCAACAAAAAACAACTGCACCAGAAAATTAGAGTATGCATGTGGGAGCTTACACTATGAAAACTCACCATGAAATAAAGGAAAGGATAGAGAGAAGAAACAGGAAGAGCTGCACACACAGAACAAAACAAATAATTGGCCATGAGAAGCAATTATTTATTTCTCTTGAAGTGAAAAATTTTACAGTACAATGCTTACCACCGCACAACACCACAATCCATATATGGACGAGATTTCGAGTGGTGACATCCTTTTTCAGCTCCTTGGCTCTATCAACCTTACAACCAGGGCAGTTCTCATAGTACTGTTTCTTTAAAAGTGGTTCTCCAATATTATTCTCCTCTTTCATCTTTGCCACAGAACAAAACCTAACACTTTGATTTCTCACAAACCTGATATGCAGTAAGTATATATATATATATATATATATATATATATATATATATATATAAATTATTTGTTTCAATGGGAAGTCTGGAATTGAAAACCCGACTTCCACACATTTTTATTTTTTAAAATAAATATTTTTCTTTGAAAAAAAATTAAAAATATATTTTATTAGTTTAATAATTTTTAGTTGTATTAAAATTAATAAATATTTATGTTAAAATAAATATAAAAGACAATGTGAATAAAAAATAAGTTGATTAAAAATAAAGTGAATATATAATTATCATATCTCAATTACATGATGAAATTAAAATATTAAAATAAAAAAAATACTAACAATTAAGAAAGTACAAATGACATCATAAATAAAATATATAAAGAATAATATTTCTCTAAGAAAAAATTATGAAAATATGTTAGGACAATTTGTTCTGGTATGTCCTTATTGTCGACAGATTCCACATTTTTCTTGGTATCCCGTTCAATTTCTTCGTCCATTTCAATGAAAATGCGATTTGAAACCGGATGACCTTTTGCACTCATCCTTTCTCTTGGATCAGGATCCCATTGTTCTCCTTCATATTCTTGTCACATTAATTCATGTGACAGTAAATCAAATGAATTGTCATAGATGTGTAATATATTCTGCAAAGTAAATAGCGGTGACACATAATTCATGTGATCGATATTACAGATTTACAAGATATTCTTGTCACATTGTTTATACATGATGTTATTCTATTATGTTTCCATTATTATATTTATTTATCTAATTATTGTTCTTTATTGTTGTTTTAAATGAGATATGATAATTATGTATCCACTTCATTTTTAATCAATTTAATTTTTAATCACTTTTCCTTTTTATTTATTTTAACATTAATATTTATTAATTTTAATACTACTAAAAATTATTAAATCAATAAAAAAAATTTCAAAAAATATAATCATTAAAAAACTTAGATATGTAATTGAAAATAAAATTTTATTATCTCTCATAGATGATATTTACGGCATGCACCAAAAAAATATATTACATAACTAGGTTGACTATTTATACATAATACAAATCATCATTTTCCATCAGAAATCGAGAACTTTTAATCTGCATTTTATTTTATAATCAAGTTCATTGTATTCAAAAGAAAGGTTTTATCTGTGCATGTTGTTATCTGACTCTCAACACTAACAGAGAACGTGTTGAAAAATGGTGGATTTGAAGAAGGACCATATGTGTCTCCTAACACATCATCAGGTGTGCTCATTATAAAATGACGTACAAAATGGTGTTATAACAAAAATATATTTATTTAATACATTAAAAATTCAAGAATTATTTAATATTTGTATTTATTATAGGAAATTAAGATTTTAAAAAAACATGTTATAGTTATTAAATATTAATATATGAGTGATAAATGTATCAACAAAATAAATAAATGAAGAGAAGAAAAATACCAATATCTTATGAAAGAAATAAATAAAAAAGAGTGAATGGCCAATTTAATTTTCGAAATTATAATGACCAGTTAAATTTGTCCCTATAATTAATGTTATTCTACTCCAATTCGGGATATCCTCTCGAGCTATCCCCAAAGGAAGCTACCCCAACTACTAAATGCTATATTCTACTCCCTATCATAATAAACAGACAAAAAACATGCAGCCTCAACCTCCCTCTCTTGGAAAAAATGAGCACCAATAGACTCCAACCATGCTATAAACTTACAGCTGGACCCTTCATGAGTTGATACATCATACATGCATGTATCGATATCACCAAACCCTAAATGCTTTACTGGACTAAAACTAGGATATATATATATATATATATATAGGAGCATAAAACAGGAGCTAACAGACACAAGTAAACCAAGTTGCCACACTATCAATTAATCACCATGGCATATGTTAAGTCTTCCACCATATTTTACGAGCACAGACCTGGGCTAATAACCCACTTCGCAAAAGAGTACCTGAAACTTAGAATTTTACATTTGAGCCATGACCAACCAAAGTGTGTAACATTTTGTGTGACCAAATTCTTTTCAAAACTACCTCGCCTACGTAGACATCAAATTCCACCAACTCAAATTCTGCAAATTATTCCCCTACATTCCATTTCAAATTGAAAAACAATTATCAAAAAAATTGAAAATTAGAGATCAAATTAAGGTATCAATTTTATTTTTGGCAACCATTGTAATTACAGTTTTTGGTTTCTCGGTGGAATTTTAAGATATTTTTACAAACTTTGGTCTTCCAGTCCACTATGGGATTAATTTTCAGTTCAAAATTTATTCACAATTAAAGTCCATCTCTCCCCAAGTTATCACTTTTTATTAATAATTACATATTTAAAATAAAAATAAAATAAAGCAGAAAAGGTTAAAATAGAAGTAACTAGTGTGAGAGGTTGAAACTAAATGTAGTGGAATAATTTGCATTATTAGTTTAGGAATAAAAATATCCAAAAAAAAAATACATAGAACTAGTTATGCTATTGCCTCTCTTAATATATATATATATATATATATATATATATACTGACCTCAAAAAATAAAGGAGTTATATATACCAGTTATCTCTTAAACTTTTTTTTTTAATTAAAGGAGCTATAAAACAACTAAAAAAGCACGAGGATCCTGCCAATCAGTCAAACCAACCCTAATAAACAAGGTATATGTTAAATAAAAGAAAACGTGAAAGATCTTATGGAAATTGTAGGTTATGATTGGATCATAGTGTTTCCCGTATGCTTTTTACATGTTTTTCATACATATTGATATACAATTAACCAATTATAGAGTTTTTATTTATTTAATATTACTTAGTATATTATATTAAAAATAAAAATATTATTTTATTAAAACTGATTTTCACACGATAAACCATTGAACCGTGAACTAATATTATTCGGCAACGATAGTGTGCAGACAACAGCATGTTGGATCTGACAAATTGCCTCAGTCACGGCATGGATTATGCATTGAATTATTATCACTTCATAGATTGCTTTCTAAATTGTCCATCACCTTTCATGTCATTCTTTGCATCAAGTAGGGAGTAGTTATTTTTTTTTCTTCTTGATGGTACTTTTTGTCATTTAGTTTTTACGTTATCAAATTATAAATTTGCAAGTTTTGTCACCTGATTTTTAGAATAAATTAATAATTACATATAATTATGAATTATCATATAATTAAATTATTTTTTATATTAATTATTTTAAAATTATGTTTTAATTAATTAATATTATCAAAATAATTCACTAATAATATATTCAAGGGTAAAGTAAGTTTTAGTCTCTCTTCATCCAGTATGTTAATTTTGTTTGCGAGTACACTTATGTGGCGGATGGAAATGGTGATCATAAGACATGTTAAAACACTGAATAAACATATATACTTGATTTACTAATAGAGTTAACTAATATATTGAATCAATAGTAACATGTTAAAATTTAAGAAAGACTGCAATGAAAAAGACCAATTACAAATTTTATATATTTTAGAAGGATGAAAATCATTGAGGGATAAAAAAAATTCTTAGTGGAGAAAGAAATAGTATAGGATTAGTTAATTATGCTTTTGTCTATTTTTTAAAATTTCACTTTTAGCCTCTAGCAATTTTTTTTAGTATTATTAGTCCCTATACTTTTACTTTATTAACGGTTTTAGTAATACGAATTGATAATTAATATTTAGGTTAGTAACTTAATGAATTGTCACGTTATAAAAAATTTGATAGAATAATCATATGTATATTTTTTTATTAAATTATATTTTTTATTTTTCATAAACTTATTTCACATCATCTACTAGTATGAAAATGAGATATTAAAATTTTACTATAAAAAAAACACGTGATTGCTCATTGATACGTGACAGCTGACAACAATTATGGTTATTATAGACTTAATTTGAATAATATGTTGAATATTATTAATAAATAGTATATCAATCTTTTTAGATTTAATTTGAATAATTTTTACAGTTTTAAAAAATTTATTTAGGTTAAAAATTTAATTTTTGTCTCTCTATTTTCTTAAATCACGATTTTAGTCTTATCCATTTTTCAATTGAGACATTTTATCTTCATTTTTCAAAAATTTACAATTTTAATTAATTTTTCATTTTTTAATTAAGTCATTTCACTTAAAAAAATTCGAAAAATGAAACGAAAAGGAGGGTGACAGACAAAGAAAAAAGCTAACTGCAGTGCAGTCCCTCGTCCTATACTTCTAAAAAAATTCACAGTTTGTGTGATCAATTCTCAAACATTGATCTTTATACTCTGTATTAAATATTGATTAATACATGTTTATTTATTAGTCACTTTGATTTTTTTTTAATTTTTTAATTGTTGATAAACTTAATTTATATAAAAACAATGAATTTAAAAGGTAGCAATCAATTTCTAAGATTGGTCGGTGACTAAAATAACTAATTTTTTTAAAAATAAGGGATAAAATGTTTTACATTTAAAAATGACAAGTACTAAAATTGTAATTTTTTTTAAAGTTGGAGATGAAATTTCTTGATTAAAAAAAATAAGAGTATTAAAATTCTGAGTTTAAGAAAATATAGAGACTGCAAAATACATTTTAGATGAGAATGAATTGAAGAAAATTTTCAATTCTTTCCTTCTGTCTCCTTCAAAATTGAGTTCCCTTTTCTTCTCCTTTTCTTTTTTTCCATATGTGTGATTGTTAGTGAAAATTAAAAGGAGTTGATGATTTAATAAGGATGAGCGTCTGTCACAATGCGAAGGTTGGAGACAATGAGGGGTGAAGCCGTAATGGTTCTTTTTGGGTAATATTCTTGTTGAATTCTCATTACACATTTCTCTTTCATTAGAATTAAAAATAAATCATCGGAATCGAACCTAGTTTGGTTGAGTTGTTTGTTGTTACCCTTTCTAATCCAACTTTCGGCATTTCGAATCCGAACGTCACAAAAGGTTTAAAAAGTTGCCACGACTGCAAGAATTATATGTGTTTGTTTTTATAATATTTGTGTGTGAAGTTGTGAAAAAATAAGACTTGGGGAATGTGAAAAGCTGCAACGAAAAAACGCAAAAGTCTGTGACTAGAACAGACGGAGAGAAAATTGGCTCGGCTTAGTGAGGGTTTTCGACCCGACCGGTCCAACCGTTCGAACCAAAGCAAGTTTGATAACTATGAATAAATAGTGTGAAAATTTTTGCACTTTGAACAAACTTAATTGCATATGTGATGAATTTTTTATTTGATGATATTTCTTAATGCATAACTTAATTTCTCAAAATATTAATTTTTCTCTCAAATATATGCATTATTTGATCTAAATATTATAAAAGATTAAAGTGAATTTTTTAAATTTAGGAGACCAAATTAAAACTTAAAATATAGGTAAAAAAGCTAAAATTCTAAATTTATCTTAACAAATAACTACCAAGACTAACCAACAAAAAACATAATTAACTTTCTAACAAGATAGGATTCTCTTGTAAAAAAAAAAAAGATAGGATTCTATACACATAATTTTAATGAAAGATTTTAAAGAACATATAAAAAAACTCTTGCATAAATTGCTACATAAAGGTCCAAACTTTAAGTAACTCTACTCATTAGACATTTACTCATCCATCCTAAAATCTCAATAATCAAAGTCCAAACTTACAGGATGCAAATGTACAACACACAATCATCTCTAATTATTTCATCATTTATAGTGGCTACGATCTCAAAACCAATGCACGCAATTAACCCACAAATGCTTCACCCCTTGTACAACATTTAGTGATATCAGTGTAACTTCTCTGATGGTATTTAATTCTTTACACTCAAGAATGGTTTGAACATTAACAGTACTCCAAGTCCTTCAACAATATTCAGGGCAAGGAAGACAATATGGGTGCCTGCAGTTAAAGGTAAAAGAGTGAGCTTCCAGCAATATAGCTAGCAAAAGAAAAGATTGAAATTAAGCATATATGAAGAGGTTAGACTAAAGTTCAAACTCTTTATTCTAAAGTTGCATTTTCTTTGTTTGGTTTGGTTCTAGGCCAAACTCTATGCTGTAATAGAAATGGCCTATTATGTTCTTTTCTACTTAAGGAAAAATAAGTGAACCAGAAATAACACTAAGATTAAGGATTCCCATATTCTGTATATGAAATATAAACCAATTCAAGCATATTATTTAATCAATATACCTGGCAGGAAAGAATCATTTATATGCTTTTGCGACCAAGATAATCTACATTGACCAGTAGCAATATTAGAAAACTTGACATATTTTTCAGTATGTCATTGTAGTTAGAAAGTGTTGTTGATCAATGCTATATGGCATACTCTCATCATAAAATATTTTATTAATGTAAGATTTGTTATCTGCAATTACACAATAAAGTATAGAGAGTAGCCTCAGTTAACTCTTAACAGACGGGGCTCAAAGTATATATTGACAAGAAATAGGCTAGGCTACATAAACTAATTGACAGTTTGGTTTGAAAGCAGAAACAAAACCTATTGATGTCAGTACACTTCAGGTTTTTATAGTATGTCCTTGTCCTGAAAAACCATTCTAAACTCTAAATAACAATATTTTCATATGAAAATCCCTTATTGATTAATGAAATAAAATGTTACAAGAACACGGCAGTGCCATCTTATGTAGCATCTATTCCGTACACAATTACTTGTATAGCTTTTATTAAATCCCTTAATTGTGTTCATAGGTTTATCCTTAATGCTGAAGGCACAATCTACTTGTAAGCCAAAATTTTCGAAATGTTATCCAACATTACCTCTTGTTAAGTCATTAAATTTTTCAATAATGTGCCTAAAATATGCCTATTATTGAATCACCAATAAGTCTGAAATTCTGAATTTTGGAAATCTAGAATACATGGATGACAGGACCATGTCAAATATGAACATATATAGCATGGAATTTCAGATGCAAGTTAATTAAGATTTACTTTATAATTGATCGTATACAGTGGATAAATTTCAAATGCTAAAGAAATAAAATGGACACTTACAAGGCACCGGCACTAGCAGGACCAATTGTTTTGAATGCTGACATACCAGTCATAGCAATACTATTAGCTGTCCCCCCTTTGGTGTTGTTCCTGTTTTCCAAATCAACATACCATATGTGCCACAATTCTATAATAAACAATCTTAACTTTTGGAAATAAATGAAAGCTGATGAAAGGAACCAAAGATTTACCACAGCTTTATTTTGCAGAACGAATAAACTAGTAGCAATTGCCTCCTAAATCCAGCAGCAATAATACAATTAGGCAAGTTCACAACAAAAATAACATTTTCTGTCAATTAAACTGATTTCTTTAGGTTTAGTGAAGCCAATTAATTCAATTCACTTCCATCCTCTATATCACTGATGATTGGCTATACAGGGAAAGAGTTTCACTTACAATCAAAACATTCTTCAGAATGGAGGCAATATTGATCACTATGTCCAGTGTGAAGCCTGATAACATTGTCATGAGGGGATAACATTGCAAGAGAGGTATGGATAACACCTACATATATATCATGCCAAATAACAAACTATTTTAAAACAAACAAAAATAAAATGCTAAATCAAAGTAGTTGCCACATGAGGTGGAAGCTAACCCCTGCTATACGAACTAGAGCAACAGGTCCACAAGCTTTTTGCACCGATCGGTACAGGGTAAGCTGGAAGACTAGAATAGCAAGACCTGATCAGTCGAAAAAAAGTCAGTAATTCAGCAACATATCTATTAAGTAATGCACAAGGAATACCTTGAACATCTTTGTTCCTATAACAATCCAAAGGAAATAAACTAATACAATTCAAAAGTTAATAGGAACAACTCCTATCTAAACAAGGTAGAATGATTATCTAAACAAGTATCCTTGTAGCTAACCGAATCTGGAACCTATAATTTTTTTTATATCGTGTCCATAATGCCTTAACTTGTTAGCTGATTATGCAATTTACTTGCCTAATTGTCATTATTCTTTTCTATAGAAAATGATTAAAGAACCATCTCAGTAAGGTTATTGTT
Source organism: Glycine latifolia (assembly GCA_013407115.1). Classification (NCBI taxonomy): domain Eukaryota; kingdom Viridiplantae; phylum Streptophyta; class Magnoliopsida; order Fabales; family Fabaceae; genus Glycine; species Glycine latifolia. The sequence continues at coordinate 39,291,198 of CM023946.1, forward strand.
ATACATATTTTATGTTTGGTATAATCACAAACATCAAAGAAATCTGAATAAATCTTGACCCTCTTAAAGTTTTGTTTGATTGACTTATTCAAAGAATTCAAAATGTATTGGTATCAGTAACTAATTCATCTTTGAGATCAGATTAATTCAACAACTAAAAGAAACATTAGATCTTGATATTAGCACAAAAAGATATTATATTGAAGACAAATAAGCTAACTGCATGAAATATACTAAAAGTTACAAGGCGACATCGCAAAAAAAGCACCTAGACTAACCAATTCGACTTCAAAAACAAACACTAAATTATGATTTTTATCTAAATTTGTCTGAAGATTACAAATTTGGAAATTCAAATAAGTACACTCAATACGACCAGTTTAAGTTTATAGGAAAAGCCATGGAGGAAGATACCATATGGCCTCTTGTCAATGCATAAAAAAAAATTATGTGCAATTGCAATCCTTGGAGATAGAAGGTTACAAAGGAAATGTGTCTGCCAAAATTAATTTATATCTAGAGATACATATATGTGAAAAATGTACCTGATATTGCAAGAACATTACCAACACTATCAGTTGTAAAGTTCAGACCACCCAGCCTTAAAGGACTGAGAGCCCACAATGAGAAAACCTAGGATATAAATGAACAGTAGATTATTAGAATCAGGAGAGAGACTCAAAACAGCCAAATCATTCAGTAGGAATACTACCTCCTGGTAAGCAACATCATGTAGTGAGAAAATACAGTAAACAATGATGGATGACATTAAGGGCCAATTTCGAAAGATGCTTTTATCTCTTTGGATTATTATGTCTTTGTCTGCCTCACTGCTTCCAACTTCCAAAGCTTCAACATTTTTAGTGGACTCGATACTATCTTTGTGGTTGTGAAGGGTCTCCTGCAATGATGCAGATATTTTAAAATAAAAAAATATCATTTATGTGGATGTTTTATTATGAAAAATTAAATAAGTACTTAAACAATGGAAATTTTGATAGAAAATGGTACAATTTTTGTTTTCCACCTAGATCCAGTCTCCTGCCATGATGCCTATACTGTTGAACAAACTGTCCAATGAATTGTATAAAAAAGGCTTCAAACCTCCATATTCAAATGCTACAACAATCGTTGCTCCTTCAACAGACTCTTAGTGTTGGACACACGCTGTCCATGCACAATAGTTGCTCTTATTGAACAATTTCAAAAGTTTCTTGTCACACAACCACATGTCATGCTCCTCCTTATGTCATCTGATGTTACATCCTTTGTGTCCTTACAATCGACATCATTTGTGTTAGTCATGACTACTGATGAAACTCCTATTCCAATAGCAGGCACTAGGTCTATTTGCACATCTCATTTATCTCTTTCTAAGGTTTACTAAAATCCTAATCTCATGTTGAATCTTGTTTTTGTTGGTCAATTATATGATTCTGATTTCTTAGACTTATTTTCTTCTACCCCTTTCTATATACAGAATTCAAAATCGCAGAGGATAATATTGATTGGGAAAGACATAAGCAAGGGGACTATATATATTTTCCCTGCACTAGTGGATAAACCAGGCCTATGCACAATAACAAAAACTAATGTTTTGACTTGCTTCAATTTGGAAATTTATTAGACTTAAATTAACAATATATATATACACACACACAGACACAACAGGTACTGGATAAACCAAGACCTGAGTTTAAACATTTCATACATACATCAGAATGTAGATTCAGATATGTAATCATACTAATGTTTAGAATAAAGTGTTTAGAAAAAAAAATGTTTCGAATAAAAGTAATAAAAATTAAAGAGGGTAGAGATATGTGAATGATGAACCGATATACTTACTGGAAGCCAAATGCAAGCAATTGCTGATGCAAATGCAAAAGCTGATACTAATAAGCATGGCAAGAAATATGGAAACCTGCAGAGAGATTCATGTTTTCACAAATGAAACTCAGAAGCCACCACAATAACAAAGTGAAACAGAAATTTAAGGAATAAAGAGGAAAAATAAAATTGAAACAATAGCAAAAGCATTATTACACTAGGTGAAGTCAGTTATATGGAAGAGTACAAAATTGAAACAAGTTGTTTTTCAAAATTAGAAAACAACAAAAAATAAACATACCTATCCCAAAAGGAATCCTTTGGAAATATATGTGGGTATTTCAGCACTGGCTGTAATAAAATTTTCACAAAATAAAGCGATCAATTGAGTGAAGGGTTTGATTATATGTGGAAATTGAATTTTAGGCATCAGCATTCTCAAAACTTGGATTGAATTAATGCCTCTCAACACAAGTCATTTCATGTCCGTGTACAAAATCCATATAGCTTTTTCTAAAGAAGAAACAAAAATAGAAAATAATTACCTGAGCCAAATAACCTCCCAATGCAGGACCAATGACTAAACCTACTCCCCAAGCAGCAACCACCTGAAATCAGATTATACTTTGAATAATTTATAATTATGATTGACACATGCTTCTTAAAAATGATAGTAGACAAAGGTTGGTGAGGCTTACTGTTGAGAGACCTAGAGCGTGCTCCTCCTCTCTGAAAATTTCAGTAGCATAAGCCTGTTAATAGAAGAGGTTGTGGTATACATATATTAGTGGAAGCAATAATTTGATGAAATAAAGGGGTTACATTAAATTACACAATTTCAAACTTTTAATTAGCCCTGATGCCATTGGATGAAAGTGAAACATTAAATTGTCAAGTACTAGTACTAACTTTTAGGGGTTTGTATAAGAGATAGAACATCACCTTTATTGGTCCAAGTAAACCATTTAAACTTCCAAGAAGAAATCTCATGCTAACAGCCATCCAAAGATTCGTGCTAAGACCAAATAATGTGTTGAAAATGACACTGAAATCAATTAAGCATCACAAATGTTATGAGGAAGAAACATATTGTATAAGTATAGCATGAAAGAAAGCATTCACCTCAGTGAAATGTATACTTACACAGTGATAATCCCTATAATTATAACAGGTTTTCTACCATAGCGATCAGACAGCATACCCCACAATATGGACGTCAAAGACCTTCCAAGCATCATTGCTGATCCTGCAATATTTCCACGGTCACACGAGGACCAGTAAGGACTTGTAAAATAGAGAAGACAAAAAAAAATAGAAGTACAAATTGAAATCCTACCCACATATCCAGCATAGGTACTTATGTCTTCCTCTGTTTCTGCAATATTAAAATCCTTCACCTGCAATTAAATATTTATTATAAGTTTGAGGATGTATATTCTGTGGAGCTGTAATGGAACTTTGTATGTTGGAAGGGATTAGATTCTAATTGATTTGATAGACATTTATGTCAGCTAATGAAACAGCAAACAATTCTGCAAGCCTAAATTAGAATTTGAAGTGGTCTCATTATATAATTGAAAATTTTCATTCACATTAAGAAAATTCCTCACAAGCCACACTTTGTTTCAATTGATTTCTATAGTCAAAACATCCAATTCGAAATGGCTCAAGGACATTCCTCCCATCAGTAAGTCATTAAGATTGCAACACCTAAATAGAGTTGTGAGAACAGCTACAAGAGAAAGGACTCTCTTCCAACACAAGTAAATGCAGAGATTTATCCAAGTACAATAGAGTAATAAACAAACATATTGGAAATTAATTTTTAAAAATAATATAAGGAAAAAAAGTATATACAGTGAATTGATACTCAAATTATTTTTTGAAATGATAAAATTAATTAGAAAAAAGATCAACCTGAAAGATTAAATAGCTAATCAAACCAACAGTACATAGGTTCTGTTCCATCTGGAACTAAGATATTAGTTTCAAAAAGTGATGAACAATGCATAAGCTTCTTTACTGCATTTTTATTCAAAATTTCTAAGTTTAAAGAAAAAGCTGAAATTGGACAGGAAACAAACAAAAATATTACCCTGTATGAGAATTTAGAGCAAGGTCTTAGAAATAAAAAAATCACAAAAGCAGAGCTGCATCATATGGGGGGTAAATAAACTCACCATGAAATAAACAAAGGGAAAGAGTGATGCCACAGGCAATGCTGTAATTGATTAAAAGAGAAAGAGACATCAGAGATAAATATAGAAGCTGTTTCAATCAACTGATAGATATAGATAACATAATCTGTTAATACATTGAACAAACCAATTTTTCTAGTTTGAAAATGCTAAACTTAATTGAAACCATGTCGAATTCAAGTTATAATCTTCCCATACAACCATGATAGGAGTCACTTCATTTTTCAACTAAGGTACACAATTTTAGATGTTCAATACAAAGATGAAAACATCAGAGTTCAATCAGACACCACTACGGAGGGTTTTCTTTTTCAATTTTCTCAAAAGAAAAGAAAATTATCAACTAAGATTTATAGAGTACAACTTCAAGAACACTAACTAGTGTTCAAACTTTGGCCGAAAAGGATGAAAGTCTTTCAATTTATTGCATCCATAAATTAAAGTGGGGAGTAATGTTGAGATTTGACAATTTCTGCAACCTTTTTATATCACATTAGACCTTAGCAAAAACATATAGATTCTAACGTGACATGTTCCAATAGGAAATAGAAAATGCTAGAATAATTCAGCATCCGCAAACTTTAGAACTAAATAAAAACCAACACGAGAATTTTCAAAACAGAATTCAAGTGCTTACTGCCACTTAACACTGCCAACCATATATAAGAAAGGTTTCTAAAGGAAACATCCTTTTTGAGCTCCTTGGCTTGATCCACCTTACAACCAGGACAGTTCTCATGATACTGTCTCTTCAACAATGGTTTTTCAAATGTCTCCTCTTCCATCTTTGAAAGACAACCTTCACTTCTTGTTTCATGAAGAATCCTCCAACCACCCCATATTATATATTACTATAACATAATAATCCTAATGACAATGCATTTTGTGCTTCTTCAAGTGAAAGGAGTAAAAGTCAGACAGTTTTGCTTTAGTGAGTCCGGACAAGATAGAGTTTGAGTAAATTACGCTAACACAGGTTTGGTTAATCTCCCTCCAAAGTGCTGCCTTTGTAATCCTTATATTAACTCATCTCAATTATTTGAAATACATTAGGCTATCACCCCACGTCATATTTTGTTTTTTCTGATAAACCGTTTGTAAAATTTAGACAAACAGTAATTACTCATCATGAACTAAATTAATCTTTGATATATAAAGGATTAAGAGTACTATTGTAATCTCTGACTCAAATAAAAAAAAAAAAAGGAAAGACTTGAACTCCAATATTAAAAATTTTATCATAACTCATATACCTTAGATACTAAAAAGTTTATCACAACTCATCCACACTGAATAATTCACTAGCCTAGACTTCTTGATACCCTATCTCATATATATTAAGCTGACACCTATTATTATCTAGAAAAAGACACGGCTACTGACATGCTCTTACCTATCAAAATCTACATTTATTATTTCAGGCTTAAATTTATTTCATAAAAAATACACAACAATAATAGAACCTGTTGGCTCCATCTATAATAAAGTTAAAATACGTTAATAAAGTGAGCCCAGATATGAATACAACAATTTAAAGGTATCTGATAATTTTTACCTACTGATGTGAAAAAAAAAGAGTTAATAACACGTCTTTTAATTAAATTTTAGAACATAATTATCACCCAATGCAAAAAAATTATATTATTAACTAATAAAAAAATATTTTTGTCTAATTTTTAAAGTAATTTATAGAAATTAGCAACTTATCTTAAATAATAATATATGATAAGATGATAGTGTAATTTTTTTTATACTTTTACAATATTAATACATTTTAATCAAGTTTTATTTTTTATTAATAAATAAAAGTGGTATTCATATCTATTAATAATATTTACATAAATTTTACTTAATAATAAAATATTTAACTACACAAAAAAAGTACGTGTTATAGAAATTTTTAAAAGTATAAAGGAAATGCTAATATTTACCCTAATTTTAGATTATAAAACCATTAGCTGTTATGTTTTTTAAAATTTTATTTAAGAATATTATTGTATTTTATAAATTAATTTAAAATAAAAATAAAATCTTTTTTTCTCGATCCTCTCCTATATATATGAAAAATATTTTTGTTTTTTTTAAGTTAAATGGTAAAGTACGATAATATTTTTGAATTAATTTTTTTTAAAAGAATCAATAATTTTTTATTTAAAAAAATTAGTATTAAATATTAATGTATTTCAATTAGAATGATTATTAACATTTATATATATATATATATATATATATATATATATATAATATGAGAATGATGATCTGAAATAAGAATAAGAATAATTAATTTAAATTTTTAAATTAAAATAAAATATTATTAAAATTAAAACATTTTAAATACAAATTAAAATCTTATTAAATTAAAAAAAATTATAAAAGTTATTAAACGTAAAATAAAATATCTTAAAATTTAACAGACAGGAATAAATAAATAAAAAATCCGGACTAATTGTACCAACCTGTTAAAGTCTCAAACCAGTCCTAAACAAGGTATTATGTCATGAAAAAACTTGAAGAACTTATGGAAATTAGTAGGTAGTAACCTGCTAGGTGGCATCTCCATCATTGTGCCCACTACACGTGTAGAAAGTTCTGCAACATGTTCGATACATGAATGATTATTAAATTATCGATTTGATTTCCAAATTTTTCCTGACCTTTCATTTTCATTATTTGCATCATGTGGGGAATAGTTTTCTTTTTCTTTTTCTTATTTTCTGACAGATATATTACCTTGGACAAAATGTAATTTTAATTTTTTTATAATTATGAATCTACAATTTTAGGTTTTTTATCTAAAATTTTAATTTGGTTCTTCAATTTTTTAAATCAATAATTTTAGTGTCCCTTCTAACTGGATGTGTTGACAGTTAATTATCTAACGTTTACCGTTAAATTGGATGATGTGCCATTGTGTTTTTAATGTTATGATATTTAGAAGCATAAAGAAGCATTATGCCACCTCCTGCATCAAGTGCTGGTTGAACAAAAGAGAGGTCTTGGTGGTGGTGGAGCTCTGTTTTCTCTATGTTGTAATGGAGTCTAAGCAGGGACTGATTTAAAGGAAATGGTGTGAAGATAGATGGAGGCGTTGAAGAGAAAGGGACAAAGCAGATCATAATACCACTCATTTTGATACAATTTTTTTTTCTATTTCATTTCAATATTATTTTATTAATGATTGTTTTATAATATTTTTAATGAGGTGATAACCTCTAATTGAATTTATCCAACACATCACATTAGAGTAGCGTCACCAAACTTTTTCTAAAGTTTAATCTGGACAATCATTAATTCTTGACTTTGTTGGAGAGAGGATTTTAGTGAAAGTTTTCAAAGAACATATAATAACTCTATATCACATATATTGGTACATACAGGTCCATACTTTTAACTAATTCTGTTCAATACCCATGCTAAAATGTTAATAACTAAAGTCTAAACTTATATGATGCAAATGTACAACACATAATGATCCATCATCATCATTTCAATACACATAAATGTAGAAGGCTATACCAGACAGTAAATTAGTAGACCAGTATGTTGGAAAATAATTTAAAAAAAAAAATGATGAAAAATTGTTATACAGTGAATGAATAGTCAAATCCATTTTTGAAATGATCAATATAATTAGGAAAAATATCAACCTGAAGAATAAATAGTTAATCAAGCATAGGGTATATCTGGTGCGGCTCCATCTGGAATAAAGCTATTGCTTTCAAAAAGTGTGTACAGTGCATAAACTACTTTACTGCACTTATAACCAAAATTTAAAAGTTTAAATAAAAAGCTGAAATTGAACAGGAACAAACAATAATACTACCCTGCAAAATTATTCAGAGCAACTTTCAAGAAATAACAATATCACAAAATCAGAGCCGCATCATGTTCATATGGGAGGTAACAATCAAGGGTCTAGTTTAGTTGATTGGTAGAATGTGTGAGTGTTATAAATCTCCTGTACCGTATTCAATTCTTACCGGGATAAGAAAAAATATGGGAGGTAATAGTAATACCCACTAAAAAATTAAACTCACCATGAAATAAACAAAGGGAAAGATTGATGCTACAGGCAGCGCTGTACTTGATTATAAAAAGAGAGAGAGAGACATCAGATATAATTATAGAAGCTGTTTCAATCAACTGAATGAAGAATGTATAGATACAAGATAACACAACATAACATGTTAGAACAAAATATTGATTCTAGTTTGAAAATGGTAAATTGAATTGAAACCATAACGAATTCAAGTTATAATCTTCCCATACAACCCTGATAGGAATCACTACATTTTTGAACTAAGGTACACACAATTACAGATGTACAGGAGAAAGATGAAACCATCAGAGTTCAATCAGTCACCACTGAGAGTTTTCTTTTTCAATCTTCTCATAAGAAAAGAAAATTATTAACATAGATATATTTTGTTGCTAAGGTCCAGCAACAAAGAGTACAACTTGAGAAATACTAGTGTTTAAACTTTGGCTGAAAAATATATCAACAGTATCACTTTTGTTGCAGTCATAGATCAAAGTAGGGAGTAATGTTGAGTTTTGACAATTTTGCAACCTTTTTAATCACATTAGACCTTGGCAAAACTTAGATGCTCATGTGGCATGTTAAAACAGAAAATAAAAATGCTAGAATGCAGGTTCTGCAAACTTAAGCAAACAAAAACAAAACCAACCCAAAAGAGAATTTTGGAACAGAAATCAAGTGCTTACTGCCACATAACAATGCCATCCAAATGTAAGAAAGATTTCTAATCGAAACATCCTTATTCAGCTCCTTGGCTTGATCCACCTTACAACCAGGGCAGTTCTCATAATAGTGTTTCTCCAAAGATGGTTGTTCAAAGGTCCCCTCTTCCATCTTTCTAAGACTACCTCACTTATTGTTTCACACAGGTCACTCACTATATGCAAACAACACAATCCAAGAAGAACTACTAGGAGAGATACTAATGACAATGCTTTTTACGCTTCTTCAAATACAAGAACGAAAAATATTTAGTGCAGACTTGATTATATTAAAGTACTTTTATTGGTTACTTTACACATACACAAGACTATGATCTTACTTTACTAATCTAAACCTACATATTTATTAAACTTAATTGCATTTTTCCGTCTATCTACTATCCTTATTTTGTGAATTTGGTCTTTTCATTTTCTTTTTGCGACTACATAAATTATTTCCTTGGTGACTTCACTGGATGCATCCTCAAACACTGATATTTCTTGTAAATGCAAATCTGACCCTTAATATTTCTTGCTACTTCCTTGAGGTACAACAAGGGTATAGCATTTCCTGTTCCATCCGGGGAGATAACATTGATAGGGACGGTTAGAGAGAGTTGAGACATCAGAAGTAAAATGTGCTCTGTCATTCCTAAATTTTGTATACTAAACTGAAAACTTGTTACAGACTCTAGTTGAAGCTTCCATGTTATGATGTTTATCTTAATCATTCACTGATGATGATATTCATTTTGATCTCCATATGGGTTATGTTGCAGTCAAAATTTGCTGTTTATTGAATTTTTTCACCCTTTCTATAATAGCTATTAGAAGCATCTTAGTTGAATTGTCCAAATCACATTTATATCTTTCTTTGCTTTATTATTATTATACTGTATGAATAGAGTTGCATTGATAATATTCTTGCTAATCTTTTTTTTAGGTAGTCAAAAAGTTAAAATAAATTAGCAGTACAAAACATCTTACACTATTATCACCAAATTATAATATTTTCCCACTTTCCTTCTTTTACTTCTTTTTCTGTGTGTGTGATGTGGAGTATAATTATATTTATACATTTTTTTTTATCTCATTTTCTTCCTATATATCTCCTCTATTCTCATTGCATCACTATTTTTTTTATACTTTCTTTCTCTTCAACATTTCCCAATGAAGATTATGAAAACAACGTTGCTTGTCGGGAAATATTATAACCATTTCCTTCCTTGATAAATTGTAGTAGTTGATGCACTATTAGAATTCAGCCTTGTGACAAGGGTCATGTTTATAATGCTAATTAAATTGAAAATTATAAAGCGATCAATAAATCACACGAACTTGATTATTGAAAAGATAAATTTTTAACGTAAGAAGTCAATATCTGACCAAATTTTGTTAGAGATGGAAATGCATGACAATCAGGTCAACCTATGAAATGGAAACAAGGAAAAACCCTAAACCTTAAAGTTGCAACTACTCAAAGCTTGCTATCGTGTAGAACAAAGGTTGAAACTTGTCTGTCTCCGACGAGTTTCACGAGGAGAAAATGTTACAATTGTAGCAATTTCTCCTCCTATCCTTTCATATTAAAGAGGATGGTTTTATCTCCCACCAAAAATTTCAAACACATATCCCTCATTTTTCACTCAATTTGGAGCATGAGAAGAATGTTTGGAAGCAACGGTGGATGAAGAATAATAGACAAATTCATTACGACTCCGTAAATATGATCTGTAGTTTAAGTTTGTAAATAGAAAAAATATTATTAGAAGAAAATATTCTATTAGAGTTAATCAATTAAATTTTTCAAGAAAATTAAATATCAACAAAATTAATAAATATTTCAAACAAATGTCATGATGACTTAAAACAAATTTAAATAAATTGACACAAAATGTAACAATTTAAAACAATTATACTTGACCTTTTTGGACTCATCTTCTTAACCATTTGTTTAGTTGGGTGGAAATAGAATAAATGTTGTATGAAATTAAAATTTGAATCAAATTTGTGATTAATTTTTTTATAAAAGTCAATAATCTTATTATATATCATAATTTATAATTAAATCAATCTACAATGTTTTATTTTAAATATAATGTTAATACTCAATCATATTTATAAGTTTGTTTTTTATTTTTTATTTTTTTTGTCTTAGAGCATAGATCACAAGTATCTTATAACTCTGGGTTAGAGACGAATTATGTTCGCGATGCGTGATTACATTTGGTCTAAGGGAAGTTTTTTTTTATTATGACACAAACTTCCATTTATATTTTTAGAAAAGAAATTAAACTATGTTGAACTCTATAATTTGATTTGCCTAGAGCTTCTGGATTTCAGCAAGGTACACATAAACATAGCATGTAGAGGCATTATACATGGGAAGGAGGTGAAACCTGAAGTTGTACACTTTCACTGACATTTGCACGAATTGCTAGCTGCATATTGCAACGGTATATTATTGAATGAAGTAGCATCATGGTCTATGGTGAGGGCAGTACGAGGTATCTATCTGTTTCCAGTTAATTGAGATATAAGGTGTCCACATTCTATCATAGACATCATCTCCTGAAAGGAAAAGTGAGAAGAACATGAGTGTATTATATCAAAAAAAAAGGAAAAAAATATCCTTTTAGTAGTAGTGCCATGATAGAACTTCGTTATATTATAACATGACTCACTTAAATAGTTCACCATCCTGTAAGCCTACATCAAACGGTGCCAATAGTTCCAGAGAGTTAACTAGATAAGTATCACTATTAAGAACTCGGAGCTCTAAAACTGAAATAAAAGTTGTATCTTTGTCAGTGTTGTTGAATAAACAAACATGAACATGATCTAATGAAGCAGCATTTCCTTGGTGACTACACAGATGCATTCTCAAACACCACCAATTCCCACCAATTGGATCCAAGATAGATGTTGAATGGTTTCCCTGTATGAAAATTATGAAAGTACACAACAAATATTACAACCATTTCCCTGTATACAAAGGCTTTCCTTGGTAAATTGCAGTAGGTAATTAATTTGCTGTTAGAGTTCAAATTTGTAAGTTATAACACTCATGTTTATTCAGTTAAAAAAAAACTCATGTTTATAATGCAAATTGAACATTATAAAGATCAACATGTAATGTAAACAAACTTGATTATTATAAAGATAAAATTGTAGTGTAAGAAGTCAATATCTGACCAATTTGATTAGACTAACTTGCAAGCTGTAACTAGACAAAGCTTGTTATCTATTAAACCAAAGTTTACAATTTGAAGCGAGTCTTGAGCACGATGACAGTTCTTTTATCATATCAAGCTCTTGTTGTTTATCTTCACAGAAGTCATTGCTATTTTCCTCATATTCAACAGTTAAGGCACAAGCTATTTTATCTGCATAGCCATACCTCTCAGGTGCCTTCCTTTGTCTTCTTTCCCTATCTCTGGTCAGTATGTAGTCATTTTGAATGTTTTCTGATTGAGTTCCTTCAGGTTGATGAATGACAATTTCATTTGATTGTTTTGGGGCAATATGCTCCACCTCCAATTGAACTCTCTCTTCTGCATTGGTAGTTTCTTGAACAACAAGATTCTGCTCATCACCCTGCATCATGTGTTCTTCATTGAAGACAACATCTCTGATTGTGACTGCCTTTCCTCTTCCAGAATCAGTAATCCACACTTTGTAGCCTTTTACACCATCAGGGTATCCAAGGAAGATACCTTTCTTTGATCTAGGTTCTAACTTGCCCTCATTGGTGTGTATATATGCATCACAACCAAAAATTCTCAAGTGTTTGAGGCTTGGTGGCTTACCTGTCCAAAGTTCTTCTGGTGTCTTGAATTGACTGGTTGCAAAAAGTGATCTATTGATGATATATGTTGTTGTATGAACAGATTCTCCCCAGAATTGCTTGCTGAGCTTGGTATTCGATAGCATGCTCCTTACCCTTTCCAGAATGGTTCTATTCATTCTCTCTGCTAGTCCATTCTGTTGAAGGGTCAGTCTGACTTTCTTGTGCCTTGTTATCCCTTTATCCTTGCAAAACTCATTGAACTCATCACTTAAGTATTCCAAACCATTGTCAGTCCTCATCACCTTGACTTGTTTACCAGTTTGAGTCTTAACCAAAGCCTTCCACTGTTTAAAGCTTTTGAAAGCTTGGTTTTTGTGTTTCAGAAAGTAGGTCCACACTTTCTTTGACCAATCATCAATGAAAGTGATATAGTAGCTTGCTCCACCTAGTGATTGAGTTCTAGGTGGGCCCCATATATCTAGTGCACATAGTCCAGAATCCCTTTTGTAGTGTTGCACTGTATGAAACTTCACCCTTTTCTGTTTTCCATACAAGCAATGTTCACAGAAATCCAGTTTCTCATAATTGGTTCCTTCTAATAGGCCTTGCTTATGCAATTCTTCTAATCCCTTCTCACTAATATGTGCTAGTCTAAGATGCCATAATTTGATTGAATTATCCTTAGACACTAAACAGGAATTAGCTGAATTGATAATTGTATTACCTTGCAACCTATAGAGACCATTCTTCCTGTTCCCTTCATAATCTGTTTGGATCCTTTTCTGATGATGATTGCACCTCCTTTTCCCTTGAAGTTTCATCCTACCTCACCCAACATGCCAAGAGATAGCAGGTTTCTCTTGAGCTCAGGAACATGCCTAACTTCAGTGAAGACTTTAACTGATCCATCATCCAATTTGATTCTGACCATCCCTATACCAGCTACTTTGCAGGCAATCTCATTGCCCATTGGAACCTTTCCAGTATCCACTTTCTTGTAGGTTTCAAACCACTCTAGATTCGGGGTCATATGGAAAGTGCACCCTGAATCTAGAATCCATTCATCACTACATGGTTGATCAGTGGCAGTAAGAACATCAGAACTGGCATATCCATCTGCCACAGTTGCAATATCAATGCCTTCCTTGCCCTTGCCATTGTTCTTTTTCTTCCTCTTTGGACAATCTCTTCGAAAATGGCCTTCCTTTTGGCAGAAGTAACAAGACTTCTTAGTCTTTGGTTTTGCTTTATTGGAATTCTTTGACTTGTTCTCCTTTTTCCCAGATTTACCTCAAGCAAATAAGCCTTTTGCATTAGCACCTTCTCCCTTGATTTCAGTGATCTTCTCTTGGTTTCACGAGCGTTGAGGGTGGATTTGACTTCTTCAAGAGTAAGAGTCTCTCTTCCAAACATCATAGTGTCAACAACATTCTCATATGATGGTGGGAGAGAGCATAACAGCACGATGGCTTGATCTTCCTCTTCAATCTTCATCAATGCTTTTCAGATCCAAGATAGCCTGTGTGAACAATGATACATGTTCCCTTAGGATGTTCCTTCCTCCATTTTGAGTTGATGAAGCCTCTTCTTGAGGTATAACTTTTTTGTCAAGGATTTTGTCATGTACAATCCTTCAAGTTTCAGCTATACACCTGCTGTTGTAGTTTCTCCTGCAACTTCCCTCAACACCTCATTTGATGAACAAGAAGCGCCTTCATCTTGATTCTCCATAAACTGAAATCATTTTCTCCATTGAACCTCTCAATATCGAATTTTGTTGAGCCCATCGCGGAATGATGATGATGATTGCCCCCTTTTGATCCATGCTCTTGATACCAATTGTAAGATTAGCAGCAACAAAACTGAAAAAGAGTTCTGCTCAATGGTAGCAAAAGAAAAGAAAAGAAGAACACAAGGATTATAGTGGTTCGGATTTGAATCCTACATCCACTCTTCAAGATACTTCATGGACTATTATTGAGACATTACAAGAACTTTACATGAGCTAGATTGCTCACATTTTGATCTCTCACACACTCAAAGGTATCTCACCAAATTCTGTGATTCACTCTAATGAGTTACCTTGCTAAGACTTTATATAGAGAGAACACACAAGCCTAAAGTTAGTTATAACAGAAATAACTAACTTAACTACCAAGTCTTCTTCAACTAACACTTAGCCAAAAACAGCTATGGCATCTAACTAACTAAGCCTAATGATGATCCACTAACCCTCACAAAACTCCATAATAATATAAATATAAATATAAAATGTGAAAATTATATATCTGAAACTTTTTACAACTTTATTGATAATAAAAATCTTTCAGACGGAGGTTCCATACTTCCATGGTGGGTAATCTTGAGATATATGAATGCAAGGAGGTGTAGTTAGCAAAAAATAGGGTGCAGGAAGCAATTGCCATTAGTTTGATGTTAGTGTATCTTAAAAGCTCAAATGTCCCTGTAAAAGTAACCCAAAAGATTAAATGAGTACGGGAAACTATTTGTTAAATTGGTTCCTAAATCATGTAATCTTTCTTTTGATACCAACTGTTTGAGTAAAATACTAAAATTAATTTAAAATGAGAATAATTACGAAGTCTTCGAGCGAAATTGAAAATTTGAAAGCCTTGACCTTTTTATTTCTTTGTAGATTCTAGTTCTTGTTACGTTGAATATCAATGGGGTAAGTCAAAAGCGTCTAAATATTCTAAATTCAATGCGCGGATGAAGGCCTAGTCATGTATAACGTGCCTTCATTTCAAAAGCATTCTAGAGTAATTTAGGCCTATGCTTATTTTATCAAATTATACTAATCAAGTGTTGTTTTTATTTGATACCACCTTAATTAGAACATTAGACTCCCTAGTGTATCCAAGATATCCCCACAAACTTCTATCATAACTTTGGATCAATTATGAAACTAATTTTTGGTTGAGGCTTAAGTACACTTAAAAATTTTATCTCTCTTTAGAAGTGTATTATGTGGAGATCAAATTCAGATATTTCTTCACAAACTTAACCGTGTTATCAATTGAACCACACTCATTGAATAATTAATCAAGTGTTCTAATATTCCGAGTCGATGAGATCACCAAATTAATGGTCTGGATGGAACTTTAATGCATCTTTTAATGGATCGGTGATGGCTGAATTGGAACTTCCAAATCATGGTTTGATAATTTAACTGTTTAATTTTGTGTCCAATCATACAATAATTTGTTACAAACATGATCAGTTAACATTGATCCATATGTTGAAATTTGTGTTTCTAAGTTTAAACAAAGAAGAAGAAAAAAAATTGAAAAGGCCTTTATGTTTTTTCACTGTGGGAAAGGTCATGTTCATGTGTATGGTATGCCTAACATTAGACCCATTGAGTGCTACAAGTGGGGGACATGGCATGTTACACCGAACACAATTAGTGTTATTGGACCCCATAGCACAACAAGAAGAAATGCTTTAGTTTCATTTTTCAGCACGCTTAAACCCCTCTCCCTCCAACCCCCCTTTTAATTCTTTTGCCATTTTGCTTTATTTCACCATGAAGTGTCATCATCATTCCACGCTCAAGAATCATTTCTTCTTACCCCTTTTCTTTAATTCCAATACCACATTCACAGGTAGATAGATAGACAACAGTTTTTTTTTCCCCCTGCTCCTTTAGGTTCAATTTTTTTTTCCTTTTTAATTTTTTTTTTCTTATAGTCATTGAATTGGATTTTGCCACTTACATCACTACAAGAGGCAGTCCTTTTGACAGGAACAGCATATGTGAGTTCTGTTGAGGGAACATCTTCAAGAAACAGAACAAGTACTTTGCTTTATCCTTTTCCATTTCCTTGATCTGGTGTGTACTACTACTACCCTTACCCTTCTCATCTATTACCACTCTCTACAATCTTTCTTCTTTGAGACTCATTCCATAGAGATAAAAAAAAAAGTAAAATTCATGATTTAGCCACAGTCTTTCCTTAGGAGAAAAATATCATCAATGCTTGTTGTCTTTTGATGTTGTAGCTAGAGAATACCAGGAAAAGGAATTTCAGCTTTACACATTGTTAGTGTTAAATCAAGGTTTGAAAATACGGTCTACTAAGACCGTAATTTTGGTGGCCACAACATCAAGATTTTTGGAATCAGGTCTCAATTGTGGCCACATATGTCACATTTGTCTGCAATATCACGCAATATCAAGGATCACGACGAAACTGCAATCGTGACTACGATCGCAATTTAAAATCTTGGTTACAATCTTGGCTCTTTTTGTCTCATGGGCTCTGCTTTTGGTCTGATTCTGATGATATTTTCCTGGGTGTCGTTTACATTTCCGGGATCCGATGCTCAGGATGGTGTCAAGTCAGCTCATGTTCTTGACCTAATCATAAGAGATCACACATTCAAGGCATTGGACAAGAACTTCAAGACAGCAATACCACAATCAGTGGACTTGCCTTCAAATCTTTCAGGCATTGAAGTTGATGCTGCGAGGTTCAGATGTGGTAGTTTGAGAAGGTATGGTGCACACTTGAAGGAGTTCCATCTTGGTACTGGTGTAACTGTGCATCCATGTATTGAGAGGGTCATGTTGATTAGACAAAACATGGGGTACAATTGGTCTTCTATATATTATGCTAACTATAATCTCTCTGGGTACCAACTTGTGTCTCCAATTGTGGGACTCCTAGCTTACAATGCTGATGAAGATGCAAACTCAAGCAACCCTTTTCAGCTTGGGATTGTGGCTGGAGAAAAGCCTATGACAATTGACTTCACCAATGCCACAAAGATGAACCAAGAAGATGGGATCAAGCCCTTGTGTGCTAGTTTCGAAGGCGACGGAAGAATGACACTAGCAAAAGCACCAAACCCTTCAACACCACTTGTTTGTGTTGCAAAGAGGCATGGACATTTTGGCTTGGTTGTGGAGTACTCGCCGCCGGATCAGTTCAGGAATAAGCCCTTGAGCCGGTGGAAAGTGGCGGTAGGGAGCACCATTGGCACCGCTTTGGGTGCTTTTCTTTTAGGCCTTCTTCTTGTGGCAATGCTTGTTAGGGTGAAGAAGAGATCAAGAATGGTGGAGATGGAGAGGAGGGCCTATGAAGAAGAAGCCCTTCAGGTTTCAATGGTTGGACATGTGAGGGCTCCTACTGCACTTGGCACTCGAACCACACCTATAATTGAGCATGAGTATATACCTCATCATCATCCTCGTTGAATATGGTTTCTTTTTTCGTTGCTGATCAATCAATTTTGTAACATTGTAAGATGACATTCAAATCAATGTGTTGCTGATCAATCCAATTTTGTAGCATTAAGATGACTTTCAATCAAATTTGTCATAGGCCAAAAAAACTATGAAATGTTTCATTATCTTGCTTATCAATCATTTTTTTAACATTGTAAGATGACATTCGAATCAAATTGTGTTGCTGATCAATCAACTTTGTAACATTAAGATGACTTTCAATCAAATTTGTCAGAGGCCAAAAAGTACTTATATGAAATGTTTCATTATGTTGCTGCGATCAATCAATTTTGTAACATTAAGATGGCATTCAATCAAATTTACCATAGGCCAAAACTTAAAATTGTATTTCTAGTTCCTACAAGAATCTTTATAGGTTCCATTTTCGAAATAGGAGACTTCGATTCCCTCACTCTGCTGATTACAATGCTTGGATCCACAATTTCTTACTCCAATTATACTCTTCTCATTTGTGAGTTTGATCAGCATGTATTTAATCGTGCTATAAGAGTCATATTAAAAAAGAAAAAAAGAAATGAAAAAACTAGCAGCTTTTTCCCCCTTACAGTGTCAGAAGTACTTGTACATCTGAGTTACTTGAAGCCAGAGAGAGAGAGCCATGAACTATTATTATTTTGTTCGAAAGTCAAAAGAAGCATAAAGATTTCTTAGACGTGAAGTCTCCGGTGCAGTTTGACCATGAGCAACAAATGTGTTTTGACTACAATTGATCAAAATATTTATATAATAGTGGTGTTAGCTCTGCAGTTCTTTAATTTAACCTATTAAGTTAGGAGATCTTAACTTTTAAATTTTAAAATAAATTACACTCATTCTCCTTAAAGTTAACGTTTATTACACTTAAATTCCTTTCCTAAAATTGCATTTTTTTTGTCTACCCTAAACAGTCACCATTTCTAACCGTGTTAATTTTTTTTTTGTGAAATTCTCTTAAAACCCTTATCACTCTCATGCAAATCTTCTCCTAGTCCAAGTTCATGTCGGATTTCGCCTACGAAAATACAGTAACTCACTCCTCACCTCCCTCGTGAACTCCGCTGCCTTCGACAACCATAACAACTTCTCTGTCCCCTCCTCCTTTGACGCCGTCTACAGCCTCTTCTAGTGTTGCGGTAACTTTACCGACAACTAGTGCTCTCGTTGGGTGTCACATGCGGTCACCCAGCTCACAACATCTGCTTCACCTCCTACGACGCCGCGTTGCAGCTCGACAGTTGTTTCATCAAGTACGACAATCTCCCATTCATCGGGGTAGAGGACATGATGGCAGCGCCACTAGATCCTTACTTTTTTCTCGTTATCTTTGATAATATTAGTGGATCAAGGGTCACGATGTAAGGGATGGTTAAAAAACAAGGGAGTCTTGTGTATGATAAAAAAAAAGTAGTGGAGTTTAGTGTAATAAATATTAACTTCAGGGGGTGCGAGTGTAATTTACTCTAAACTTTATTATCATCTTTAACTATGTTTGGATACACCAAAACAGTCCTTGTAGCTTAGGAAATGAGGCTAAAGGGTCGCTAATAAACACTCTCCTCCACTCTTAAACCACTAAGACGCTTTTAGAGCATCTTTAGTGCTAGATCTTGAGCAAAGATCTTAAGCTTAAGATCTGATTTTCACTAGATCTCCCAATAAAGGAAGTGGAGAGATCTCCAACATGGAGAATGGGTTCTTGTACAAGATCCCTCAAGATCTGCACATTATTCAAAAAAGAATAAATTTTCTCCCTTTTTCTCTCTCTCCCTAAGATCTCAAATTGAGATCTACCATTAAAGGAAAAAATTAGAGAGATCTTGAGAGATCTTTAATCCTATGTGGTACTGTAGGGTCTACCAAAAAGTAGTCTAAGATCTCAATTTAAGATCTACCACTTAGTAAAAATAAAATCGAATATTAAAGTGAACAATATCTTGGATGTGGTGACACTAACTACGCTAACAGACTTGATGTCTAAAAATTGACCCTAGAAATAGGGCCTAAGCCACACACAAGGGCTTAGGAATTGATATTAAGAGTAATTTATAAATATTCTCTCTCCTAAACTACTTTTTAGTAAGGACAAAAAAAAAATGGTGTCAATGTTCCAAGACGGTAAATGTAGTCCTTAATCACTTAGAAATTAAGGCTTAGTTAATAAACACTCTTTTCTCTTAACTCACACATACATCTTTTAGTAAAGACATAACTAAACACTAAAGTAGATAATACCTTAGATGTGATGACCCTAAGTATGTCATTAGACTTGATGGTTGGAACATCAACATTAAAAGGAGGGCCTAAGACACCCAAGGGATGACAGATCCTCTAGCCACTTCACCTCGACTAAGGACGACTATTCTAGTATACTAAAATATTCTGCCCCTTTGGAATTGATGCTAAGGTAAGATAAACACCATCTTTTTTTAATGCATTAAGGTATCTTTTAATAAGAACAAAATCATGACAGAACCATCGAACACCAAAATGGATAATACCTTAAATGTCTTGATCCTAACAATGCTAGCAGACTTGAGGATTTTTTTTTCTTTTTCTACCCTTATTTGAATATGTACTTAATAATTACATAATCATTTTTCTGTCAGTAAAAAAATAAAACTTTATTTTATTTTAATTTTCATAAAGAAATGTTTATATTTCCTTTTATTTTTTGAACAATTATTAGCTTTTAAATATACAAATTTTAAAAACTATATAATAATAATAATAATAATAATAATAATAATAATAATCCATCAAAACTCTGTAAAGCAAATATGGATGTCTTGAGCTCGAAAAATTTCACAAACTCAGAAGCAGGGATAATTCTCAGGTGTTGTGCTAGAAAATTATCACATCTCAAAACTGCAGTGTGCAGTTTGTCAGTTGACAAGTCAGTCAAGTTACTCGTTGCTTACATCCAGATCTTTTGCTTGTCAATATGTTTTTTTGTTACAGTCCAACTTATATTGAACCTTATATTCTACATCAAATAACATAAGTTTGTTCCCTTAAAAAAAGATATTTTTTATTGTCATTAACACAAAAAGTGAGTACATAATGCAATACAACTATCAATATATATATAAAAAAAAACAATCACATTCATTCAAAGTATTATCTTTATTTCTACAAATATTTGAACTCATCAATAATTGAATAAAAATAAATTTTTCAGCTATTTCTTTTTCATTGTAAATAATCACATTGTTGAAAAGAAAGTCATCTTTCATCTTATTATACAATCTTATGATGATCTTCATTTCTGGAAATCATCTTTTTGTTATAGTTTTATAAACTAAAGAGTTAAAATAAGACAAATTAATTGCATAATCTTCAAATAATATGTAATATTTTTGTTTATATTTAAGTACAAATGAATAATAATATATCATTAGTTTTTTTTACAAATAGTTAATTTTTAAATGAAAATATTTTTGTTTTTAAACCATTCAAATCTTAAATATTCTAAATAATAATAATAATAATAATAATAATAATATTATTATTATTATTATTATTATTATTATAACTTTTTTTCATTCGTAACTTTCAACCTAAAATTTCTTCACAATTATATTTGTCAAACCGTAAATCAACTTTGATTAATATTTTATTAAAGACATGAATGGATTACGTATGGAGCTTGACCAATTACTTTTTTGGGGGGAGGGGGGCAAAATAGTATTTAACACTCTTGTACTCAAAATTTTATAGGTACATATAAAGCTAAGCATGTGGGTAAACCCGCCCCATGAAGCCCACAAACACAATCTGCGAAACCCGTATTTTAAATAATTTTCTTAACGGGCACCTGCCCCACATAGCCTGTGGGTTTTGCAGTCAACCCGCATTCACAAATTTTTTTAAAAAAAATCTTAAAAATTATGAATTGTTTAAATAAATTATTATAAATACACATAGAATAAATACAATACAAATAGGTAATATCAACTATCAAGTACTCAAGTTTAGATTACTTGAAGTGGAAAGTCTAAATCCAAACAAGTCTAAGTGCAAATAATACAATACAAATAATCCAAACAAATCTAAATGCTAAAACACTCCATGTTTACTAAATCACTCACTATTTTTTTTAATAGAGGTTAAAATATCTGTGGAGTCCACGGGTCATGCAGGACGAGCTAAAAAGCCCACTTTTAAAATGGGTTCAAAAAATGAAACCCAGTGTGGATTGCAAATTTTACAATTGGTTCATGGATTCAAACTCAATTTATCTAGTTCTAGTTACATATAATTAGATTAATTTGTACTCATAGATATTGTTTTAATTGTCGTTAACACAAAAAGTGAGTACATAATACCAGTGTTTTCAGACTCGGATCGACCCGGCCGGTCCGACCGGTTCAACCGGGAACCGGTGGCTGGATCGGGTCGGGCTACACATCAGATCGGGCGTGCATTTGGACCGTTTCCACTCGGGCGACCCGGACGGGTTAGTGACGACCCGGCAACCCGGCAACCCGGTCCGGGTCAACTTCATTTTTTTCAGCAGCGTTGGACGACGTCGTTTTTGGCGTGCCTAGGTCTTCATCCTTCAGTCTTCACTCATCACTTTCACCTTCACCTTCGACCCACAACACAGAGCCACAGCGGCGCCCAGGACGAAGCTTCGCGACCTCCTTCTCGGCTTCTCGAGTCTCGACGAACACTGCAGCACGAACGTCGTCGCGACCTCCAGGCTCCATCACCAAGCGTCCAGGTCCCAGGATTCCAGGCGTCGTCGCGTCCAATCGGCACACCATCGACCTCCATTTCCGCTTCGATCTTCCGATTCCGGCGAAGCTTTAGACTTGAGCAGTGACAAGGTAAAACCGAGGCTGAGGCTTTTGTATTTTCAGTATTTTGTTTCCTCTCTCTGAGAAAGGGAAAGTAAAGACTAAAGACCTCCATACTGAAACGCATATCTCCTTCGTCCCCTACTGCTCATCACATTCCTCTTGTAATTTTGAATTTTGAAACACATTATCACTGAAAGTCTGAAATGTGTTTGTATATGCTTGTAAATTATAATATTGAAATTGAAACGCATTATCCCTGAAATTGAAAGTCTGAAACAGTGAAACGCATATTGTGGAATTGGTCTGAAACCGTGAAACTCATTATCAACTGATATTTGATTTTTTTTATCTGAAACTGGTCTTAATTTGATATTGTCGAACTGGTCTAAAACAAATGCTTGGAATTTGATTTTTTGTTTCAGGGAAGGAATATGATTATGTTTTGCTATATGTTAACAAAATTTAATCACTGAATTTGTTAAGTGAAATGAATGTGGTATCATATTGTCTGTGGTGAAGTGAAGTGAATGTTAAGTTGTTAAGTTGTTAACATATTGTCTTACTTGAAAATCTGATCACACAACTCTATGCCTGTGGTGAAGTGAATGTTAAGTTGTTAACATATTGTCTTACTTGAAAATCTGTTGTGGTATCAAGCCTAGTATAAGTGAACTAATCTTCTTTTTGTTCATTATTGGGGCATAAGTTTTTATCTCTTGTCATCATCCATCATTCCTTGTGAATTTTATCTCGTTGAGGCTAGCAATTTTATCTCTTTGCATTGATTCTAATTTTATCTCTGAATTTGTTAAGTGTTTAATTGTATGAATCATAGATGACATTTGGTGGTGAAACACCAACATCCCAAGAACAAGAAGCATCTACTCAAAATTCAAGGCCTAATATTAGAACAAAGACTGACATAGCTTGGGCACATTGTAAGCTCATTCAAGATGGTGACAAGAATGTTTTGATGTGTATTTATTGTGATAAAATTGTTAGGGGAGGTGGAATTAATAGATTAAAGAGTCATTTGGCTGGTGAAAAGGGTCAAGTTTCTATGTGCACTAAGGTTCCTGCCGATGTTCGTTATCAAATGAAACAGAATATTGAAGACAATAAGAGTAAGAATAAGAAGAGAAGAATTGATGATGAACATGATTTTTATTCACCAGGTGAAGAAAGTGGTGAAGTGCCAATAGAAATGGGACAACAAAGTGAGCAAGCACCAAGGACATTTGAAAAAGTGAAGACAGTTGGTCGTATTGGGAATTATTTTCAACCTAGAACCACTCCTGGATCTCAACCTACCTTGAAAAGTGTAGTGCAAAGTAAACAAGTGATACGAAGGTGTGACCTTGCTATTGCTAAATGGTTCATTGATGCATCTATTCCATTTAATGCAGCTAATTCAGCATATTTTCAGCCGATGATTGATGCTCTCTGTAGCATGAGTCCAGGATACAAGGCTCCAAGTATGCATAGTCTTCGTGGTGATTTATTAAATAGTTGGGTTGATGATGTGCATAAACTTGTGGATGAGTATCGTTCTATTTGGAAAAAAACTGGTTGTACTCTTATGGCCGATGGGTGGACTGATAGGAAAAGGAGAACTCTAATCAATTTTTTGGTTTATTGTCCTAAAGGAACTGTTTTTTTGAAATCTGTTGATGTCTCTTATGCTTCTAAATCTGCTGATTTATTGTTTAAGCTTTTCAAGGATGTCGTGTTGCGTATTGGTCCTGAAAATGTAGTCCACATAGTAACTGACAATGCTGCCAATTATGTTGCTGCTGGTAGGTTATTGGAAAAAGAGTTTCCTAAGCTGTTTTGGTCTCCTTGTGCAGCACATTGCATCAATTTGATGTTGCAAGACATGGGAAAATTGGAGGAAGTTTGTGAGGCTGTGTCACATGCCTCACAAATTACTAAATATATTTATAATCATTGTTTTGCTTTGTTTTTGATGAGAAAGCATACAGGTGGAAGGGAAATACTCCGTCCTGCTCCTACTCGCTTTGCCACTAATTTCATTGCTTTGCAGAGTATTTTGGCTCAGAAAGATGCATTAAGAGTCATGGTAACTTCTAAAGAGTGGACAAGCTCAGCTTATGCCAAAGAAGCCAAGGCAAAACAATTTGTGGAACAAGTCTTAGACTCTGGGTTTTGGAGTAAATGTGCTGATGTAGTGAAATTGACTGAACCACTTGTACGTGTGTTGCGTATGGTTGATAGTGAAGACAAACCAGCTATGGGTTTTATTTACCGAGCCATGTACAAAGCTAGAGAAGAGATGGTAAAGAGGTTTCGAAGAAATAAAACAAAAGTGGAGCCTTACTTGAAAATCTTAGATCATCGTTGGGATTCACAACTTCACAAAAATCTCCATGCTGCGGGTTATTGGTTAAATCCTGGTTTTCGGTTTAATGAGGAAGAATTTGAGCAACACATGACTACAACAACTGGTCTTTTGGATGTCATTGAAAGGTATGCTCATGGAGATAGCCAATTGAGGACAAAGCTAACTAGTGAGAAGAGAATTTACAGTAATGCTGAGCTGGATTTTGGAAGACAAGCTGCTTTGGATGAACGAAATACAGTCATGCCAGGTAACTTTCAAAATTTGTAAATTGTAATCCTTTTGAATATTTATTTGTTAGTTAAGTTGTCAATATATTTTTTATTAATGTATTTATGACATGTAATATTTTAGATCAATGGTGGGCATCTTATGGATGTGGGGTACCACATTTGCAAAAAATGGCTATTCGTATTTTAAGCCAAACTTGTAGTGCTTCAGGCTGTGAGCGGAATTGGAGTGTATTTGAGCACATTCATTCAAAGAAAAGAAATAGGTTGGAGCATCAGAAACTTAATGATTTAGTCTATGTTCGCTACAACTTGAGGTTGCAAAATAGGTATTATTATATTTTTATTGTCTTTCATTGTTTATCTTTCTATATTACATATGGTTACATTTTTGTTCATGTGCTTAGGAAAAAAAAGACAACAAAGTTATGATCCTATCAATTTGGAAACACTTGATGACCATGTTGATTGGGTAATGGAGGATTCACCACCATTCTTAACCATAGAGGAGGTGGATGCATTACGCAAAGACCTTGCAAATATGACCATTCAACCACTTTCAAATGATATTGGTATATTTTTATTTCAAATTTGTTTCATACTTGTTATTTCTAAATGCTAATTAGTAATTAGTACTTTTTATCTAATTTTTTTTGCCATAGGTCCTTTAAATTTGGATGATGATGTTGATGAAGCACAAGACAATCCCATGGAAAACATGATTTTAAATGAAAGCAATGTTGATCATGAAGTTACAATAGGAGATTCCTCTGAGTTTTTTAATGAAGAAGAAGTTCCTCAAAATGACAATGATTTAGTTTATGCCCCTTGGCCTTAGAAAATAGTTGAAGTGTTGAATTTGTTTAAAAACATGTTGAACTTAAACTTATTTTATTTAGCTTATGTTTGTGATACTTGGTACTTGTTTGTGTAAACTTGGATAATGATGTTTTTTTTTAACATTTTGGTATCTAATTATCTATGACTCTGTATTATGGAATGATATTAATTTGTGATTTTTTATAAATATTTTAAGACATTGTCATGCGGGTCAACCGGTTCAACCACTGGCCAGGTAATGCGGGTCAATCAATGACCCACCGGTTCGACCACTGACCGGGTCATGCGGGTCAATTAGTGACCCACTGGTTCGACCAGTGACCCAGTACCATGACCGAGTCAATCACCGATTCGGTTTTTAAAACACTGCATAATACAATACAATTATCAATATAAAAAATAATAACATTTATTTAAAGTATTGTCCTTTGTTCCTTGAAATGCTTAAACTCATCAAAATCAGAAATAAAGTTTTCATATATTTCTTAATTTTTCAATGTAAATAACCACATTATCTGTAAGAAATTCATCTTTCATCTTATTACCCAATCTTGTTTTGATATTCTTCATGGCTTACAATGATTTTTCTGTTGTAGTTTTATAAACTGGAATAGTTAAAATAAGATGAATTAATCGCTTAATCAAATAAAATGTATTTGACTTCCTTATTCTTGCAAAAAATTGACACAATTCGAGCAAGGTAAATAAATTCTTCAATTTTTTTAAGATTATTGTTTTCATTGAGTATATATTTTAATCTATTATTTTTATATTAAAATTACTATTTCAGTAAAAAAGATTAATAAAAATGGTTTAACGAGAAGGCACCTCCAATTCTATCGAGTAAAGACGCCAACCAAAAGAAAAGTATATATGCAAGATTAAGATTTTTCTATTTTAGTAAAATAAAATAAAAAGATTATTACATTATTGGAATAAAACTTATAACTTTCTTCTTTTATCTGTTTTATTTTTCATTTACTATAAAAGAATTCAATTTAATTATAATATTACATTTTTACAGATATAGATATGATCAGTATAATTTCTACATTTTGTTCGATCAGTAATCGTTTTTTTAAACAATTAACTTTGCGCCAACCTCAAGTTACTGCTGCTAGTTAAAGGTCCAAGAGAAAGATTATTCCACCAAAGCAAATTAAAGACTATGTCAATTGAAGGTTTAACCGATCTATTATGGGGTGCTCTTTAATTTGGTACTATATACAGTATTGGTTAGCTTAATTTTAATGTAGTATATATATTGCACTTTGCATTCTGTTATTTGTTTTAGAATCTTAGTCTGCTATATTATCTCCTCACGTAATATTGAGAATGAATCAAGAAAAGTATTTACTCATTTCCCATCTCTTTTTCTAAGGCTGAGACTCCTAATCCTCCAATTCTAGGAACTGTAACTGTTATTCTTCATTTATTCTAACAAAATGTGTGCCTTTGATCAGCAAGCTTAAGGACAAAGACAGAGAGAAAGAGCAAATGATGTTAATTATGATGAAGAAGATCTCCACTCATATTATATAAGGTTAATTAAGTAGTTAAAAAAGATGGAAAAAAATATCACGGATTCAATCTCTTTTATTAGTAAAAATTAATAAACTAATAATTAATATTTGCATATATAAAAATAAAAAACAAAAAAACTCGTGCACAAGACACTGCTAATTAAAGAACATGCATGCCGAAGAAGATAGAAGTTTGTGGTAAAAGGGGAAACCATACTTTATATAATTTTGCAAAAGAAACTTACATAAACATGACATGGATGATATGAAAAAGTAAAAACTCAATCATGTTCATGCTATGTATACTTTTGCAAAATATTTACGTAAACATAACATGCTTGTTTTCATACTGACGAGACCCTTTAATGAGATTTGCTTTCCACTTACATGAAACTATGGATTAAATAATTAAATTGAGAACCAATTATTTAAAGAACCTAATTGAATTAATACTTGAAAATAATTACAAAAAATCATTATAAAGAGAATAATATAGAATTATTCATTGCTTTCTATATGTTTCGTTTCAAGACTAAAGATTACAATTGAATTGAAAGAAAGCATGCATGTCGCTCGCCCTAGAAATGGTATCTTAACGGAAGTAACCTTCAATTCTTTCTTTTTCATTTCCAAATCATATTCACTCCTATCAACGAATATAATTAAAATTATGCATTTATCCCTGAAAATAAACTTGTCCCACCCTTGGAGATTGGTGAAATTGGTCAAAAAGTAATTAAACAGCCACCACGATAAATAGCATGAATGCACGATAGAAGAACACATAAATTAAGACGCGAACAAATTCACACTTTATTTGCATAACCAAGCATATATAACATGTTTCGACACTAATTAAGCAAGAACCCCCTCCAAGACATGCACTAACATTCATTCTTCATCCTTAACACAAAAGGAGAAGTACCCTTAAATCCAAAAAAAGAAATAAAGAAAAAGGACAAGTACCCTAGTTTTACTTTTATTCGACTCGATCGGACACATTATTTCCACAAAACCTAAAGGACAAACAGCTTCTTTCAACAGTAAATTACCCGTTTTAACAGCCACTCTTTGTCAAATAGACTATTGTAGTTTCAGTTTTGGCCACTATATAACCCATCTTAATTTTTAATATGTGGAAAATAATCCCCATCAATAGTTCCAATGCTAGCAAAAAATTTCAACACGTGGCGTGATATAAAGCACCAATTGTAGTAATTTGCCACATGCTTAAAATTTCAAACCATATATATAGGGAATATATTTAGCACACATAATGGAAGTTTAACTTCAAAATTAAGGCCAAAACCAAAACCACAAAGGAGTCTATTTATAAAAGAGTGAGAAGTTAAAAGAGGTAATTTATGAATTGTACCTTTTTTTTCTCTTCCTTAGTTGTATAGCCAAAGGAAATCCTGGCTCGGTGATGCCAACAAAGGAGAGTCCATAAAATCAGATTGGGAATAATTAGTTGCATCCCATTGATCATAGGAAGAAGGATCCATTGATGTTGATGTTGAAAAATCTCCATGCACTTGATCAGCATTATTCAGATTGTCACCACCACCAACCCTTTCACCAAAGAAAGTACTCTTGTCCATAACCTGAGGCTCATGAACATTTTGCACCTGCTGCATGTTTTGGCTTCCTAGAGGGGGGAAATTGTTAATGTTGTTGTCAAAGAGATTATTATTATTCTTGTCCAGAGAAACCCTTCCACCAACAAAGACATTCTTGTCCATAACCTGAGACTGAACACTTTGCACCTGCTGCATGTTTTGGCTTGCTAGAAGAGGAGGAACACTATTAATATTCATGTTGTTGTTGTTGCCAAAGAGATTATTATTATTCTTGTCCAAAGAAACCCTTTCACCACCGAAGAAATTGTTGCTGTCCACCACCAGAGGCTGAAGAACATTTTGCACCTGCTGCTGGTTTTGGTTTCCTAGAGGAACAACATTCATGTTGTGCATCAAACCATTAGACCCTATTTCTCCAGAATTATTGTTGTCACTGATCACATTCAGAGTCTGGTTTTGATTATTCACAACTGTTGCAACACTATGCCTAGGTTGACCAATAGTAAGAGACTGATTTTGACTCACAACTGGTGCTGAAATGTTCATAGATTGACCAATAGTAAGATTCTGAGTCTGAGTCTGATTCACAACTGGTGCAGCAGTATGCATAGATTGACCAAGAGCCACAGTAACATTGTTTTTAGGGTTTCCACTTCCAAGCTGTAAAGAGCTTGAGCCTCCACCACCACCACCAACCACTTGCAGAGTGTTGTTGCTCTTGCCATTATTGTCTATGCCTGTCAGCTGGTGATTGTTCCTCACATTCCTGTCACTGAATCCGAAGCTGGTTTCATGATAAGGGCACTGAGGGCTATGGCAAGAATAGGAATCATGAGGAATTGTGATACCTTGAACTTCCTTTCTCTTGTTAGCACCATGATTTGGTGGCAAAACAATGCCATTGTTCATTGTAACCATGCTATTATTATTGCTAATACCATTAGCAACATTGCTAGTTATTGGTGGTGGATTATTTTGCGCTCCCAGAAAACTTCTACCATCACCATTATCAACATTGCTAGTAAGTGGTGGATAATTTTGCCCCCCCAAAGAAATTTCTAGCACCACCATTACCAACATTGCTTGTTGGTGGTGGATTATGACTACTTTGGCCACCAAGAAAATTTCTAGCACTTCCACTTGCTAGAAGCATACTATTATTACTATGAGCAGCAACATTAGAAGTTGGTGGTGGGTTATGACTACTTTGGCCCCCAAGAAAGTTCCTAGCACGAGCACCACTTCCTTCAATATCATAACCACGAATCTCATGATGAGGCCTTCTGATAATTTGTTGGGTTGGGAACAAATGAGGGTGCAATCTTCTAGCAAGGGTTTCTTCACGTTTCACCACAGCACTCCAAATAGCAGTCTCCTTGGCAGTGAGCTTGTCCTGAAGGGTCCTCGAGAGCCGCACCATGTTCTTGATCTTGGTGATATCAGGGGAAATGTGCTTGATCACTGCAGTGAGCACGCACAGCTTCCACATCTAAAAAATAATATTTGTCGATAAAACAAATAAACATCTCTCACAAACTGAAATTAATTATAACTAATAATTAATATTTGTTGATATAAAAAATAATTAAAAAAAAAAAAAAACATCTTTCACACCTTCTTGAGGTCATGGGGCTTCCTGTAGGGAGGTGGGCCTGGGTCGACAGCAAAGCCCAGCTCGGGCCACCAGATCTCAAGCCCGGTGGGCCACCAGGGTGGGGGAACACCCTTGTCCAGAGGGTACCTCCTCTGAGGGGGATCACAGTGCTGCATCAGACATGACAAGAGTGACCCTAGGGTTGTGTCTGGGAGATCACTCAAACGGTATGCTGATGATGGGTCTCCACTGAATTCATTACGCAGGTCATCAAACCCAGTTTCTTCATCATACCTAGCACACCAAATCCATGAAACATGTAAGGAAAGAGTGTAAATAAATAAATTTCAATACATGCATGTAATTGTATACTAAATAGTAAAAGTACAAACCTTAATAATTTGTGTAATAAAGATTTGCATTAAAGATTAACACAGATTGTTGAGATAAAATTTTAATTCTCATCAAAGAACTACACCAAGAATACTTAGAAATATATATATATATATATATATATATATATATATATATGTGTGTGTGTGTTTAGTCTATTATATTTGTATGCATGTAACTACTTTAAATTGTGTCTTGGCGTAAATCATACAGTTTTCACACTATCTCAAATAATCTTTCAAACAGTGAATAGCAGAATCTATTGTAATAAGAGAAAGATGCACTATTTAACACATTTTTAATTATTGGTTAAAATTTATTTAAAAATCACTAAAAATTGTTACTTTTACTTCTAACATCTACTTATAATAACAATAAAACTATTAGAATAATGTGTTAAAAAACATTACTCCTAACATCTCCTTATAATAACAATAATAAGAATTTAAAAGTTAATCTAGAAGAAATAAAAATTCAAGATACTATATAAAAAAATACAAAAATTATGGCAAATATATGTTTTTTTATTACAAAATTTACATATATTGTCTGTAAAATATTTTTAAACAAAATGTCTGATAAGAATTTACTTTATCACCAATAAGATAATATTTTTTAGAGTCAAATCTTATTTGATGTGTGTGTATATAAAAAAGTTTTTACCTCAGCATTGCAGCAGGACCATTACGATCAAACTTAACCCTTTCCTTCCACCAACCACGAAGGTTATCAGAAGCACCACTCACGGCCTTCCCCTTATCAGGAATGATGCCATAAACAAAACCCCTTACATCACAAACCTCCATCATCTTGAGCATGTTCTTCAGCACAATGTCTTGTGCACGAGTCAAGGCCTTCTTCTTCATCATCTCCACTGTTTGCCCTTGTTCTTTCTCCTTTCTCTCATCCTTAAGCTTCCTCAGCAGCATCCGGTCTCTCCACATCCTCGTCTCGAGTTCCTCGATCGTTAACACTTCTTCTTCTTCTTCTTCATCTTCTTCAATCATTCCATCTTCTTCAACAGTTCTCATTGAAGTGTCCAAGAGATCAATAGTCATGTTGTGATCTTCCATGGAATCCATTGCTTGTGATAATGACTTTTCTTTCACTTTTCTGTCAAACAATGTATTCAAAAACTAAAAAAGCTTATTACGTACATTATCAACCTTGCATTCTGGTAGTATATCAAATTTCAACACTCATTTTGAAAGAAGATTAAAAAATAAATAAAAAAACATTTTTTAATCCCAGAAAATCATCATATAAAGAAAAAATGTGAATAAATTCTTAGGAAATATAATTCTTCTTATTTCTTACACAGTGAGGATCTATGTGTTGTCAAATTCATTACCCTGAAAAATAATATATAACTAATTATCAGTGAAAAAAATTACCCTATCAACTAATTAAAAATTATAGTAAATATGATTTTTTAGATAATTGTTGTAAAAAAATGTTTTTTAACAGAGATTAAATGACAATATTAGTGCATGTACTATTTACTTTTATATTATTTATAGAGGGATAATTCTCTTAGGTCATTTTTATAAATAAATAAAAAATTCACATAGAAGGCAGAGACGGGGAGACGAGAGAAAGAAATGTGAGGGTGTGACTCTGCAAGAGATAAAAAAAAAATGTTATATAAATTGCTATATAATTTTATTATATGAATATAGTATCTGTAAATAATATGGATGTATAGATTTAGGCAGAGCACTTTTAGAGTGGCCTTATACAAATTCAACAGTGTAGGAAAATGTGAAATTAATTTCTCTAAACATAAAACATGTTACAATTCGTTTACTTTTTAAATGATTTTTTTAACCACAACAGAAAACACTACAATAAAAGGATAATTTTAAATCGATGGTGCTTTCAACCAAAAAGAAATCGATCATCATGCTAATAAAAGATCTTGAAAAAAAAAAAAAAACTCTTACTTGTATTTGGGAATTTAGCTGCCAAGAATCCAAAAGCCTCCTGAAATTTTATGATCAAATGTCTGCATAATTAATTACATGGTACTAGTTAAATGTTTGCCAACACAATGCCTAGGTTGATGCAAAACTCATAAAATTGGGTGTGGTACAATAAAATTACACAGAGATGCTAGCGATGCAACAGTTGGGGAAAAACACATGAAAATGAAACTAAAGAAAAGCATAAAGACTTAATTAACATCTAGACAATTTTTGTTGTAAAACAAAGCACAAACTAGCGGTAAATGGAAATGATGAACGGAATGAAACACAAATTATACACAGAAAAATGTATGAACTATTTCCCACATGTGAATTTTTCTGTTGAAAATGGCCGTATACGCAATTGCGATCATAGCAAGTGATTTTATTGTTTTTTTAATATAAAAACGACAGTTTTGCGATTCTTCCTAGTCAAATTGAACTGAATCGAGCAAATAATAAAATACTAAACGGAAAATGGAAGAGGCCAGAAATCAAGCAAAGTGATGAAAAGCATAGCTAGGTTGAATCATACCAACATCAATTGAAGAATTGGAAGGAGGACAAGGGTATATGGTTGAGTACTTGAGATTGAAATTGTTAAGCAAAACAATTGACAGACATCATTGTCACAAGAAAGTAGTCTTATATAGAAAATGCAAAACAATTATAGAAAGTTAAGTTTTAACCATGGTTAAAATGAGTGGTGTTACCTACCTAGTGCTAAGGTGCTAATTAACTATAATGGAATTCATTTTGATTAAAATAAAACATGAGTACCAGAGTTTGGATGTTAAAAACTTTGAGAAAACAAATAAAATATGCTTGCTAAGTAGTACTTAAAGATATGAGTGATATTTTTTTTGTGCACAAAAGCACGTGCATTTTTTACAAGAAATCTTGATTCAAATCAAATAAAAATAAGCGATAAAATCTTCTTTCTCAATAATTGTGAGTTTCATCTAGAAAAAATGAAATAATGTGAGAACTATTTTATCTATGATGATATACAACACGCGTGAATCTAATATGCTCTTTCGGTAAGTTGTGAAAAAAAAAACTAAAACTAAATTTAAAGTAAGGGATTTGACATTCTTAGAATAAAACTAATAACTTTCTTCTTTTATCTGTTTTTTTATATTTTCAATAAAAGAATTCAATTTAATTATATTAAATTTGTTCAGTTAAAGATATGATCAGTATATTTTCTATCTTTTTCAATAAGTAATCATTTTTTTTAAACAACAAACATTTATTATATTCTTTTTTATGCAATGCTTAAATTTTAAGCATAAATGATTTTCTATAAATTTATTATATTTATAAAATAAATAATAAAGTAAGGGTTGTCTTTCTATTTTATAATATAAATTAAATTTAATTAATTACATAATTTGGAGAGTGTAAGAGCCTCTCGTTCTCCATATTCTTTCAAAGAAGTATTCTCAATACTCTCTTTTCTCTCTTTTGAAACATACATTTCACACATTATTCTTACAACTAGTCAAAATAATTTATATCAATCATATTTAACTAACAAACATGATGTGGTCTAGTTGAAAAATAATCATGCTATACTTAAGTATGTGGTTAGAGTTTCAATTCTCAGTTAAAATATTTGATAGGAGAAATTAATTTTCTTAAATGAATATTTGTATC
Organism: Glycine latifolia; assembly: GCA_013407115.1. NCBI lineage: Eukaryota > Viridiplantae > Streptophyta > Magnoliopsida > Fabales > Fabaceae > Glycine > Glycine latifolia. The sequence goes on from CM023946.1 coordinate 39,325,951, forward strand.
TTGAAGGATTAATGGTTTATGACTTTCGGCTCGAATACCAGAACAATCATTTAAAATTAGAGAAGAAATCCTCTCTAGAGCTCTCTTTATAACATTCTTTAATTTTTATCTCTCTAGAATAAAAAGTGAAATTCATTAAAATTATAATTTTCAATAAATTTAGTGAACAGTAAAAAGAGTATTAGAAAGACAATATCAGAAATAGTATTGTTAACATTTCCTTTTAAGCTATTCTTCTTTTACCATTATTTAAATATATAGTTGATCTTCTTAATTAATCACTTATTTTTCTATCTATTCTCATATTTGTAGATCTCTAAATTAAATTTTAATTTATTTTTTTAGAAGAAATTGTCAAAATTTAATTAAGAATAATCTTTTATAACAATTTAAATTCTCCATTGTAATATTCAAATATATTAATTTATTTTAGAAATTTAATTATGATATAATTAATATATTAAAAATATTTATTTATTATAAAATTTAAGTATATACAAAAATATTTATCTTATGCAATGCTCAAGTAAAGATAATAGTTTACTGTATAATAAAATAAACACGTGTTTTTTTACAGGGGTTGAACTTGTGTTTCTCATCGTTTAAGTTTCTTTCCCTATTCCCCCAACTTTTTCATTTATTTTCTTCACTTTTTAGTTAATGAAATGTTGTTGTGTTGTTGTTATTGTATATAACTAGTTTGCATTCTTAATTAAACATAACTAACTACCTTCCGTTCTTTATATAAAAAATGAGTCATTTTTGTCTTAATTATAAGAAATAAATACCTATTTTAAAATTACAATTGTTAATTTCCTTTGTATCATTAATTTATTGTGAAATTTATTAATGAAATACTCGCTCGTTTTCCATGTAAATATATGAATGAAAATTATAGTATAAATATAACTTAAATGAGGAGAAAAATTGCACATATATTTATTAATAATAAATAATATAATATTATAAGACCAACAATATTTTTTTTGCTAAATAGACCAACAAGATAATAGCATATACATTTTAATATGATATATCTTAATTATAAGTTAATAACTTTGTGTTTAGATGTGTTTTTTTCTTTTATAAAATTGTGTTGTTTTAACTTCTTTATTTTATGTTTTGCATATTTTTAATGACAGAAATAAAATATTATTATAGATGTAATACTTTTTTTCTACGTAATTACAATCAAATTTCTTCGGATATATTTATAGATGTGAAATGTATACATTTCACTAAAAAAAATTTATCATGTAATTACAATCAAATTTCTTCGGATATATTTAAATATTATCCCAATAAATTTTCTATAAAAGATTATTAATATATACTATTTGATAATTATTAATTTAAAATTTTAATACTAAAGTATTAATATTAATTTTAATATGTTTAGTTGATATTTATTAATTTTATGTATTAATATTTAATATTAATATTAATATATATTTAATATTAATGTTAATATATATTTAATATTTATCAGTATTTAATGACATTCAATTTATAGTTTATTAGTATTTAATATTATCATATATTAATAATAAATATTAATAAATGTAAATTAATAAATATGAGTTAGCATATATTTATTACATATTAATATTTTTGCTAATAATAAATATATACTATTCAATATTAATATTAACTAGATTATATTTATTAATATTAATTAATTAGTAGTGTTATTTATATTAACATATAGTCGTTAAAATTTATTAATTTATTAGCAACATTATGTATTACTCCCTATGTTCCTTGTTAGTAGTAGATGTAAAGAGTAATTTTAATTTAAAACTTGATAACAATTTAAGATAAATTTAATATTATTTACTAAATTACATAATTATTTATTCTGGTAAATTAATTAATAAAATCTTATAATTCTTGTGCAATTTTGGTCCCCATCAAACCTTCTAGATTTCTTTTCTAATTTTTACATGTCACTTACCATGACAATGTTATGTTAGCATATAAGTGATACTTCAACATATGTTTGGATGTCATGTAGATCTATCACACTTCATCATAAAACATATCATTTGTCTTTTAAAATTGACAAAAGTTAGACAAAAGAATCAAAATCAAATAAGTATAATATTTAATGGACCAAAAGTGTAATTAACTTTTTTAAATTTAAAGATTGTAAATTTAGAAGTAGTAATACTAGTATAGTGATATCATAATATTATTAATGTAAAACTAAAAAATATTAACATTAATATTATAATAAATATTTTATAAATATTATAATAATAATATTATATATACATCATATATATTTAAAAGTATAAATAATAATACTATAATATTAGTAATAACAAAATATTAATATTAAATTGTTTCATAATTTCGATATATATTATTTATGAAACATTCATTAAATATTATTTTTATAAACTTATTACATCACGAAGATGTTATTTTACTAACAAAACTTCCAATGGTACAAATTAGACATTGGCATGAATTAGTAATAAATCCCAAAATTTACAAAAATTCTCAATAAGAAAAACTTTTCTTCTCGATCACGAAAGACTCTTGGCTTCGTAAACACAACATTTCACTTTTATGTGGTTGTCAACCTATGCTTGAGCTACTCAATGCCTAATTAGTTATTGTGGCATTTCGAAGTATCAACATTTCGTTTTGATGCTGAGAAAACGAATATAAGGGAGGAGGGTTAAGTTCGGAATTAAAAACAAACAAACTTTACAAGTTATAATTAGTCAACAATTTATATATGAATTATATAAATTGGTTCACAAATGTCATTTTTTAACTAGGTCGGTTGATAATTCGGTCAAATTGTTCGTAGGTATCAGATAGACATGCACACAACATATAGCATTCACTTCTACATCTTTATAAACAATTATCAACGCCAAATTATCTGTTGTTGAGATAGTTAAAAAAATATAAAATTATATAAAGGATAAAAATAATAAAATTTTATTTTAAATAAAAAATATGAAGAAAATCTAATAAATATATTTAAGGAAAAAAATTAGAAATTAGATGCTAACGTCAAAAAATGTTAAAAGTTATTAAAATAAATTATTTGCTAAATAGTTAAATAAATTTTTTGGTTAGTAAAAAAAATTAAAAAATTAACTAAAATATCTTGTGAAATATTTACTATTTAGTCTCCAACTATTTTTCATTTTTTACATAATTATTATGTATTTTAACATTGTGCCATTAATCTATCATGTTGATCTTGTGTTTTTTTCCCAAAAGGGGACAAAAAAAACTTTTATTTACCAATTGGGGGCAACTTTTGAAAAAATTCCGGATTGGAGGTAAGTCGTGCCACGACTTCTTTTTTTTTTTAAATAAAAATTGGTCGCTAATTTTGGTTTCTAACTCCGTCGCTGACACTTTTTGCAACAGAATATTATGGTCACAAACATAAAAAACCATAATATTCTGTCGCAAAAAATGTTAGCGACGGAATTAGAGACCGAAATTAGTGACCAAATTTTAGCAATCAATTTTTATTTTTTTTTTAAAAAAAGAAGTCGTGGCACGTGGCACGGCTTACCCCCAATCCGGAATTTTTTCAAAAGTTGCTCCCAATTGGTAAATAAAAAAGTTTTTTGTCCCCTTTTAGGGAAAATGCCGTTGATCTGCGTTCTATTGTGTGGAAGGATATGTATGCGTCTATACTGTATTGAATAAGTTTACTTTTGTAGCATATATATGATAGACTTTTGGATAAGATTTTCACCGTCAACACAAGCTGTTGTAATTAAAATTTATGAAATAATCAAAGCATAAAAGAGCTGGGAAAAGAATATGTGTGGTACTATCAGGTGACATACATCTTGAAGATAACACCTTGTTTCTATATATGATAATATCTTTAAAGATTACATACACAAAGTATATTAACTTTAATAACACTAATCTTTTTTACTCTTTTACACTCTCTTTTTCTTCTTATCTCTTTAAAAAGGTTGTGTTGGTTTGAATTCTTTTTTTCTTAGTTGAAGTTTTTCAAAATTAATATTAATTCGAAAAATAAATATGTAAAGTTCCTTGAGTCATTTTTCATTGACGAAAATAGGATTTATTATTATTAACTCTCAATGTTGGTTTGAATTCATTGACAATAATAATAATAATAATATTATTATTATTATTATTATTATTATTATTATTAATATTAATATTAATATTATTATTATTAAAAAAAATTAAGCTGGTCAACCAATTACGATGCAACACGCTCTAACATGTCAAGCAGTACTCCATTTAAACATGTAAATACAATATGGGGTTATGAGTGCCTTGCACGTATAAAAGGTGTCGCGTGCTACCAAACTCTTCCTTATACCAACATACAGTGTCAATGTATGATACACATACATTATCTTTTTTTTTTAGATTATACACATACATTATTTTAAACAAATGATAAGAATACATTCTCTTACACTAATTAATTAAATCACAAATTTTATTTATTGAATTTATTTCTTAATTCTAAAATTTTCTATAAATTTCGGTCCATAATAGAGTATAAGTTAGAAGGGGGTGTTACGAGTAATTTTTTTTTAGTGTTAAGAAAAATTATTAGATAGTCTAAATTACCATGTTTTTCATTATAAGAAAGAAAATCAACTATTATTAACTTTTTATTATAAATTATAAAAAAATTTATATATCATCATGGTTGAAGTGATATTATATATAAAATTTTGAGTTCGAGCCTTCTTTATAGAAAATACATTATTAGGAAGCGAGACCCTGTCAGAGATGTGATGCTGGTGCTCCTTCGGATTATGTTGTGTGTGTGTATATATACACTTGGAAAAACCTGTTACTTCTCATTCCCACTTCAACAACCTTGAGGACACAAAGTAGCACAAAGCCTTGAGCATGCCTTCCTTCAAATCCTACGGGAAAGTTGATGAGCATGAGCAAATGGTGTTGGAGGCAAGGAGGAAAACCAGAAAGAGAATCACAATCATAGGCCTCTCCTCAATAGTCCTAGCAGGTGTTATATTTGCTGCTATTTTTGGTATTGTAAGCACCACACATGAAAACTCACAAGGTGCCAATGATGCTCACACTGTGACTAGTTCACTGAGGGCTGTTTGTGATGTGACCTTGTACAAGGACTCATGCTATAGCAGCCTTGGTTCTGTTGTGGACTCAAGGCGGGTTCAGCCTGAGGAGCTGTTCATGTTGTCAATGAAGTTGGCCTTATCTGAAGTGTCCAAAGCTGTTGAGTATTTCAGTGATCATCATCATGATGCGGTTTTCAAAGGGTTGAAGTTGATGAATGGAAGGACTAAGGAGGGTTTGAAAAATTGCAAGGAGCTTTTGGGTCTTGCGGTTGACCATCTGAATAGCTCTTTGACATCAGGGGAAAAGTCTTCAGTTCTTGATGTTTTTGAGGATCTTGAAACATGGTTAAGTGCTGCAGGTACTATATTAATTACAAGCATATATGGCATAGTCAATACTTATAGACATGCGTCCAAGTTAATTTTTGGCAAGCAATTATGATGTTTTCACACTCCATATTTTTAATACTGCCCAAACACCTTTCATGGTAAGGTGCACAATTTTTGGCTGCCAGAACTATCCAATCTGATTCCAATATCAATTCTCCAATTTAGATTACTTAGAGCTAAGGTGCACTATTGTCCCTTTTACTTGATAATAATAACTGTATAATCTGTTTCCTTGTGTGCTGAAATAGGTACATATCAGCAGACTTGCATTGAAAGCTTTGAAGATGCAAAAGAAGCAATTAAGTCAAGTGTAGTAAGCTATCTTAGAAATTCTACACAGTTCACTAGTAACAGTCTTGCCATCATAACCTGGATCAGCAAGGCTGCAACCACGCTAAACTTGCGGCGCTTACTGAGTCTACCTCATCAGAATGAGGCACCAGAATGGCTTCATTCAAAAGATAGGAAGCTGCTTCTAACAGAGGATTTGAGGAAAAAAGCTCACATTGTTGTGGCCAAAGATGGCAGTGGGAAATATAAAAAAATTTCTGATGCACTTAAACATGTCCCTGATAAGAGTAACAAAAGGACTGTGATCTATGTGAAGAGAGGGGTTTACTATGAAAATGTGAGGGTAGAGAAGACCAAATGGAATGTGATGGTCATTGGTGATGGTATGACTTCTACCATTGTATCTGGCAGCCGTAACTTTGTGGATGGAACACCAACATTTTCAACAGCAACATTTGGTATGTAACTATATTCATTAATTTAAGGTTTAAATACAATGTTTTTTCCCTATAATTTTTCTCAGTTTTGGTATTGAGTCCATATAGTTTATTTCTTCTACGGAATTGACCCCTGGTTTAGGAACCAAATCCAAAATGTATACATGATGGCAGTGACCAACAAAATATAGGGACTAAAAACCAAAATTTTGAAGAGACCAAAATCAAAATTGAGAAAAACAATAGAGACAAAATTTATTTAAACTAAACTTTTTACTTAAAACGCAAAGACTGTGTAAAGACTTTATACGCTGTCATTAAATCCCAGATTGAAATGTATAATATATTTGTTGACTTTCATAATAAATACTTCAATAGTCATAACTAAGAAGATTTCTGATTGGTTGACTTGCATGATAACTAAACTCTTAAACTAATTAGACATAAAATTTAGTGCATGTTTTTCATAAATACTGTTTAGATAACTTGGACATATTTTCATCTTGATTTGTTGGGGGGTGAAATCAGCTGTATTTGGAAGGAATTTCATAGCTAGAGATATGGGTTTTCGCAACACAGCCGGTCCACAGAAGCATCAAGCAGTGGCACTAATGACAAGTGCAGATCAAGCAGTTTACTATAGATGTCACATTGATGCATATCAGGACACTCTCTATGCTCATGCCAACCGCCAATTCTACAGAGAATGCAACATCTATGGCACTGTTGATTTCATTTTCGGCAATTCTGCGGTTGTGATCCAAAACTGCAATATTAGGCCAAAGCTACCTATGCATGGCCAGCAGAACACAATCACAGCTCAGGGAAAAACTGACCCTAACATGAACACTGGAATCTCCATTCAACATTGCAACATTTCACCCTTTGGAAACTTGAGTTCTGTCCAGACGTACCTTGGAAGACCCTGGAAGAACTACTCAACCACAGTGTACATGAGATCAAGGATGGATGGCTTTGTGAGCCCCAAAGGCTGGTTACCGTGGACCGGGAACTCAGCACCAGACACCATTTTCTATGCTGAATTTCAGAATGTTGGACCAGGTGCTTCAACAAAGAATAGGGTGAAGTGGAAGGGTTTGAGAACCATTACTAGTAAACAAGCCAGCAAGTTTACTGTTAAGGCTTTTCTACAAGGAGATAAATGGATTTCTGCATCAGGTGCCCCATTTAAGTCTGATCTATGACAACAGCCATAATATGCTAATGCAATTTGCAAAGCTCCCTTAGTGAAAATTGTTTGTACTTTTGTTATTTTTTCTTTCTTTCCCATGATCTTCTTGATTTGTATTATTAATTTGACATTGTATAATGATTCTTTTGATTTGACTATTCTTTTTTTCTTCATACATTTTTTGCACCAATCTTTGTCTCTTTCTCATAATTTTGTTTCACTTGGAGACAAGCATGTTGAATAAAAGGGATCTTAATCTAATTTTTAACCGAGTCCCATGATGTAATAATCGAGTAATTCATGTAGCCAACTTCACTTAGTGGAATAAGACTACTACTCTTGTCGTTGTTACTTGCTGGAGACAAGCATGCAAATTACATTGGGATATCAGAATCATTTTGGACCAACTTTCCTAATTGCTTTAAAGCATATTATTCTGCAAACTTGTACATATTCTTATTAAGACTTGAATTTTCATAAGAACATTAATGCCTCTCATCCCTTTTGGATGCTATTCCTTTAAAAGGAAAATCATGTAGTTATATTACATCTAACAAATAATGAATCAAATTTATTTTTTTCAATTTAAGCTTTCAGCTGTCTATCTTAGTAGTCCTTCAGTGTAAGGTATATCTGTGTCAGGAAGCCAAGTATTTCCCAATGTAAAATTAAGGACTGTGAAGTTCCAAGCTTGAGTAGCATTCAACAGAGAGTAACCAGGCCATGTTACTCTATTGCTAGTGTTAGAACCAGGTCCATAGTTGTTGAACTCACCATAAAAGAGAGTGTCTAATCCAACTGTTCCATTCCACTCTAGCCATCCAGCAGGTTGAATTACATTTCCAATGTATGACTGCAGATAGACAGTCCTCGAATACACCTTCCACGGCCGGCCTAAGAAACTCATCGTGGAATTCAAGTCCGCGACCAAGTCCGATGCAGCATCAATGCTGCAGTTTTGGATCGAAATGCCGGTGTTTTGATTTGGATCAGTTCTTCCTTGTGCTGTGACAGCATTCTTCTGGTTTGGCAATGGTTTTCTGGCATAGATTTTGCAACCCTGGAAGACCACAGCTGCATTTCCGAAAATGAAGTCCACAGTTCCATAGATTTCACATTCCCTATAGAATTGCCTCAAGGAGTGAACATAGAGTGTGTCTTGATATCCTTCAAAACTGCAACGGTAGAATGTGGAGAGGTCAGCATTGTTCCTCATTGCCACTGCTTGGTGCTTTTCGGGTCCAGCTGTGTTTCTGAATGTAACATCCACTGCTATAAATCTTTCTCCAGAAACAGCTGCATTCAACACAAAATCAAATAAAGTATTGGTTTAGCAATTTTTTAACAAAAAGGACAGTGATTAATGTAACTGACTAATAGTACACTATTAAAGCTTTTGTCAAAGAATAAATGATAAGTTGAAGATTTTGAGTTATATTTTAGAGTCTAATTTATATGTACTATCAGTATAAAAAAATTTACACAATCAATTAATCAGAAATCATAGTTGGTATAACTTTTTAAGTGGTTATTATAAAAATCAATAAATTTATCATGACAATTCGTAATTGAATAACAGTGTAAAAACATTTTAACAATAAGTGCAAAGACTCTTTACTCCATAATTTTACACATTAATAAACTATTCAGCAGAAGAATCTTCCATATAATTAATGTTAAAACTTTTGGTGTTAAGTGAAATCTCAAGAATGGTTTTTCTTAGTAAAAACTTGCCTTCACAACTGAGAACAGTTAGAAAGAATAAAGTACTTACCAAAGGTGGAAGAATTGAAAGTAGTCCAACCATCTATGACACTATGGTTCCCTGTGATGATAGTCTTGTTAATACCATCTCCAACTAGCAATATATTCTTCTTTTCTTTGGGAATAACTACATATTCCTCATAGAGTCCCTCCCTAACATACACAAGGAAATATCCATCTTCAGGCTTTGTATTATTGGGTGCAGCAGCAATAGCATCTCCAATGGAAGTGTAGTTGTCTATTCCATAATGGCTTACAATCACAAAGTCGTACAATAAAATTCCTTGGCTTCCACTTTCTTTAAGAATCCTTTCAGTTCTACTAGTACAATTGGATAATTTGGCGCAACTATACTTTGTGCGAAGAAGCTGCAACAAATTAAATAATATTTCAATTTTTACCTTATACATAATCAAATGTAACTCTGATTAAGTAACACCAAGACAAAATTCATGCATGAATTCTCATAATTAACTTCATTGTTTCTTACCAAATACTAAGGCCATATGATTGAATTATATTCTCCTAAATTATTGCATTAAATAACACCAAGACAACATTCATGCATAAATTATCATAACAAAACTTTATTGTGTCTTACTAAATACGAAGGCCATATGATTGAATTATATGCTCTTGTATTTTTATGTATTTATATATGATGTAGCATTCATATGAAATGTTCCATTTCTTTCTGATACATTTATTCTTGAAATGATATTATTGAATATGCCTTTGAATAACATTGTTTTCAAGTTCCTTATATATATAAACTCTAGCTAAATAATGGGCACTGGCACATTTGTTTCTAAGCAAACTTGGAATTGAAAAGAATCTTGTACGTTTTATGATTCTAAAAAAGCTAAGAAACATGATATACAAGTATGACAATTTTTTTGTCATTTATGAAAATTTGGAACATCTAAGAATCGTTGCTCATGAATTGATTAGCAAAATGTAGACAAGTTCTCATTAATACATGGTATGTATAATGGCATGAAGTTTAAAGGTATATGACACGTGCATGGAAGGGTGCCAATGGCATAAACAAACAAGACTTCACATGATTGATCATAAAGTTGTTACATTATGTTAAGGCGTTCACGTTAAAACAGAGGAAAACAGAGCGTACTAATTTGACCTATGGTCAACCCATTTAATGTGGTTGACTTGACCTATCATTGCTTTTTAATCTAAGTAAAGCAGGTAATCTTAGAAGTTGAAACTAGCTAAGTCAATTTTTTTTGTTTATGTAAGCTGAATCTTTCACTCCATCACCATGTGATATAAGAAACTAGATAAGTATATTATAATGACGTCAAATATGAAGAGAACAGAGGATTAATCTTGAATTACACTAGAAATAGAACTTCTCATTAAAATTTTGAGAACAATATAGTTTATAATAGTGGACTATTAATGATTGAAAGTTTTAGGGATAACAAGACAGAATAATAGAAAGGGTGAAGAAATAGAAAGGACAGTGGGGGTGTTAACCTTCCCTTCCCCACATGACATTAGAGAGACATATCCTACTCAAATTCTCAATTTTTTGTTCCCTTGCAAATTAGTTTTTCACTTTTATTTTAAAGTTTGTTATATTCTACCCCTGTTTCATATCTACTAATGTTCTAGTTTTTTTTTTTAATTATTGATATTTTACAAATCCATAATATTATTAAGTACTTTTCAACTATATCCTTATTTAAATATTATAAAAATAGTAATCTATCAGTTACTGTGAAAATGATTCATTTATACTATTCAATAATTGTTTCAATAGTAATTTATCCTTTCAATAGTAATTTATCCAAAAATTAAATAAAGATATTTTAATCTAAATAAGTAATTTTTTCCTATTAAATGATTCTTAACATCAATAGATATAGAACAACGGAGAAACTTTTAAGACAAAAGTTGTTACGCAAAAAAAACGTGTATAACAGCTATTAAAATCTGTATGGAGGAAGTTAATTTTGTCTTACGAAAAGAATAAACTTCTGAGTCCTGACTCTGCCAACAAGCAACGTGGACATGTTATTGGCAATTTAAATCGATCAATTTTTTTTTTATTATTTAATATCAAGTTGTATGTTTTCTTGTTCTTAGATATATAATAGTCACCAAATAAGAAAAATTGAAAAAAATATATTTTTTTAGTGTTTAATATCCATGTTGTAAAGAAACCGATGTACCAAAAAGTAAAAACCATTAAAGATTTCATTCTGGAATAGAAGTGGACATAACATAGTTCAAGAGATTTACTTTAATAAAAAAAGGGTCAAACTCTTTATGATAAAGCAGACAAAGAACTATGAGAGGAAATAAAAGAAAAGGGAAAAAAAAAAGCATAAACTAAAATCAATTAAACCATTCAATGAATCATGTTTTCTGCGCTTGGTTCAGATCACTGAATGGACGAAAAAACCATTGATCATATATCCTTCTCCCATGCAAATAAAAGTAAATCAGTGATGCTAACCTAGTCATAACATTAGAGCATATATGTTACCGATCTATATGATCACAAGGGATATCTAGTATTAAGACCAATGATTTGAGGTTTTGATGTCTCATACACAAACTCTTTTTCCAACGTACTCTCTTCCAATGTTTCACTAAACGGTTTGTGACCACAGTTTTAGCTCCAAGGTCAAATTTTTCACGGTCATCGTGATCGTAATGGTAGTATATTGATTGTATTTGTCTATAATTTCTCATAATATTAAAAATTAGGATGAAACCTCTGTTCTAACCACAATCATAATTTTAAACCTTACTCTCTTCTTTTGGGGGTAAAACTTATGTGAATTTCATTCTCAAACTAATTAAATTCATGCGAGTTTAAAAAGAAAATTATTATATAATTTGAGATCATTAAGTTTTTCCATTGAAAAATATTAGTTATTAATTTATTAGTTTTTATTAATGGAAAAATTTAAATCTTCAACTTATTCCTTCCTTTATTCATCTATTACCACCAAATCAATCCTATATCTCATTTTAAAATCATTATGTATCTTTAGATTTGACCAATATTCATGTGACGCATGACCAGTTTTTTCATTTTACAAAGAGTTAATAAAAATTTCAGTACACATGAAAAGTGACCCTAGACTTAGATGATAATAACAACATCACATCATACAATAATTTCACATTCCATACTCACCAAAATAGTAGTCAGAAAAAAAAAAGCAATCATTAGAAGTAACACACCAATGCAAAATCCACAAGTGAAGAGGAAAAAAACAGTTAATTAAATTAATTACCTTGATGAGCTTCTCTAGTGGTTGCCTAACCTTGAAGGCCTTGGTGGGAAGACCATGCTTGCGGGTCTTATTCCTCCTTAGGTTTTTGTCAAGAGCCTCAGTGACCAACCCAAGTGACACACTATACAACTGTGTCACATCCTTGAGTGGCACGGCAAGTGCATTGGCAATGTTGCTATTGGTCACAACCAACCCATCATAGCAAGTGTAGTGGTTGGTGGCCACGGCACTGAGATAGCTCTCGATTTTTTCGACGAGCTCGGAGTTCGAGGAGCTCACGGATTTGAGCTCCTCGGAGATGGACGCCAAGTAGTCCACATTGAGCTGGTTTAGGTCTCTGCAGTCACCAAGTGATGCAGTCTCTGCACGGTTGAGGGAAGGTGATTTTTGGTGGCGTTGGAGAAAGTCCTCAAAGACTTTGGCTAGTTTTCTTGCCTGTTTGAGGCTTTGTTTTATGGAGAACTTGCCATAGCCATAAGGGTCTGAAGGGGAGGAACGAATGGCTGAGAGAATGGAACGGCAGAGTTTTGGATATAGTGTGCCTTTGCAGGCAACAGAAGAAGAAGAAGGAGGAGGAGAAGGTGGAGATTGAGCTAAGAGTAATGGTGCTAGCAGGAAGACAAAGAGAAGGGAAATAGAGAGAGACAGGGAAAATGGTGGAGGTGACATTGTTTTTTTTAGGTTCAATGTGGGGTTGGAAATGGGTTTTGTGATTTGTGTCTGTGAATATATGTTTTGGCTTGATGAGCATTTATAGGCAGTGAGGGGTGAAGTTAAGAGGAAAAATATTTTTTTTATTTTTATTTCATAAGAATCAAAAATAGGTACGAAAGAGTTACACCATCTCATGCACTATATCCCATCAATTGATTTAGATTTATGCATTACATACATTCATAGTTTTTATCTTTTTTTTTTCCCTCTCTAGTGTCAAATAACATATTTAATTTTTCTATTTTGTCACATACTAATTTTTGGACTATATAACAATTTATGAGTTGAGATTGAGAGCTAGGAAGCGTAAATGCGCGTAAGGAATTATTAAAAGTAGATAAATAGTACATGGTGTGGGGTGTGTCGGTGGGGGTGTGTGTACATGGATATGGTTATACAATGAATGCATATTACAGAACAAATGAACGTGCAAGGAAAGGTTTGAACTAATGTTAATTAAGGTTGCCATAGAGATGATGCACAGGTTGGTACTTCTAGTAGTGATGAGGTATTAATTACTACATGTTTGTTGGTTTTCTACCCTTGCAATTATTACCATTTGGTACAACAGTAAAGAATAATATCATCAATTTTAATTTCTTGAATTATCTCTATTTTTTTTCTTGTCTGTCCTTCCTGTGTTTGTGTTTCCAGCTTCAGTAATGAATAAAGTAAACATATAACTTGAAAAACGTGTGGTGAAATAGATTATATGAGTTTGAGATCTCTCACAAAGATACGGATTTTTGTATCTATTTAGGTGGATCTTAGCGTAATTAATTTATAAAAAAAAAGAGTGATATTTAAAGTTTTATATATAAATTAAGAAAATTCAATTTTACTAAAATATTTGACTCTTTTTAAATTTTCATAATAAAATTATCAAGAATTTTAAAATTAAAATTTATTAGGAGAGAAAATTATAATTAAAAAATTAAATATTTCATTAAAAAGTTAAACGTCAATCAATATATTTTTTTATTAAATATGTTTTTATCTTTGTAAGTGAACATTTTGTATTTGTGGTCTGTAAGTTTTTTTTGTTCATTTTTTGTTTTTATAAGTTTGTATTTATTTCAATTTTAATCTCTTTAATATTTTAATTATTTTTATTTATACCCATAAGTTGGTGTTTATAAGAATCAAAATTTAAAAAAAAATTGTAAGAATTAAAAATGAATAAAATATTTTAGAGGGACTAAAATTATAAAAAAAAAACATAAAATTATAAGCACTATAAATAAATAAATAATTTTATAGGAACCAAAGTTAAGAAATACAAAACTTACAGCTAACAAAAAAACATGTTTACTTTTTTAATACTAAACGTAAATTAATTTAATCTGAAAGGAGAATATTTATGAATTCTAAGAAATTGATTGAGTGAAGTAAGATAGAATTTCGTATTTACTAAATTGCAAATTCAAACTCTTACTCATCTTTTTGGAATGAGTCTAAATAAAACTTAAACTGAGGCATCATTCTCTCTAATTTTTGTTTTCAAGAAAACGATTAAATGCTCGTGATAGTGGTTGTAATAGTCGAATCTAGAAAATATTAAACGAGTAATTCATCTAATACAGATGTGACAGCTGCTTTGTAGATATTCAACAGTCAGCTAAACAAAGATTTAGTGATTAATCATTATGTGGATATATACATATATGTACTAGAGCTCCAAACAAATTAGAATGATGGCATATATCATGGACACTTAAAAAACAATTTTAGCAGGAACACAGTACTTACTAGGTAGAGTTAAAGAAACACTATCAAATCATATATAAAAGTTAAAGCTTAAGATATGACGTCAGTGATAGTTCAGCTGCTAGCTTAACCAACTTTTGTGTTGCAAACTTAACTTTTTACTTAGTTATCATCTTATAGATGACTTTCTTTATATTCGTCTGTTTAAAGGAAGACCACACTTATTGTTTCTATCTGTGATTCAATTAAGGAGATAAACATCTAAAAAATTATATTAATGAGTCACAAATATATCATATTAATGAACTGATATATTTATACATCTCACAAAAGAAAATACTAGTATACACATTAAGAAGAAATTATTAAATATTAAAAATGTTTAATTTAGTTAATTGAATAAAATAATAAACATAACGATTAAGTATAAATGAATTTTTCTTCTAAAAATTTCTCACCAAAATATATATATTTACTGACAAATTGATATCTAACAAATATTACTAATTGACAAACTAATCCATGAAATAAGTAATAACATGCACTCATTAATAGACTCATTCATAAAATAAGATAATATGCACATTGTCCACAAAACTTAATCATAGAACATAAACTTGTTGTTCATTACATATAATATACCCAAATTCCCAAATAATAATATACTTTTTATCATTATTGTACACTACCAAAAGAACATACACTAAAACATGTCACAATGTCATTGTCATAATAGAAATTTCCAAAAATACATCCAAAATATGTCTAAAACACGTTTAATGGCATGTTTTGGTGTCTTTGTTTTTTTGGTAATGTATAGTAATGGTAGAAATTGTACTACTACTTGGGAACTTAGATATGTTATGTGTAAAGAACAATAATTTTATGTTCTATGAATACTCATTTTAGCTTTGTGGACTACCTGCATGTTATATTATTTTATGGATTAGTTTGTTAATCGGTAATATTTGTTAGGGATCAATTTGTTAGTAAGTATATATGTTTTGGTTGAAAATTTGTAGAAGGAAAGTTCATCTATAAGTAGTAATTATGTTTGTTGCTTTGAAAATCAATACACTAAAAAAAAGTGACAATTTAGTCCAAAATGACATGAAAAGCTTTCCACACGTGTACTTATTGTGTGGATGAAGGTAAATCACGTAGGATATTTATGGACTAATTCTTATAATAGAGGACCAAAATTATCAGCAAATATAGATTACATGAAATATATTAGTCATTTACCCTATAATTATATTTGTCAATTGATAGGATTGATCGATCATGGAGATTGACTAAAACTATATGATTCAAAATTATGTAATTTTAAATTATGTACTAATTTCTTCTAATTAAAAGAGTAAAAGATTGAATTAAATATTTTAAATTATAATACAAGAGTAAATATTTGTCACGTCTTTCTGTAACAATGGTTCAGTAGTAAGCTAGTGGCATTTTATACTGCCCAATACCCATGCCAGCCCAAATTCCACAAACTCCGATCCTGGTCAATGAGACAATCATAGAACTTTGAAAAAGTCTTAAGTATTTGTGTGACAGTACCGGTGGGCATTGTTCTCTTTTTAGAAGTGGAATATAGCAAGCAAGAAGCTTCTTATGTTCACATTACACATTCCCGTTGCATTGCATGGTCCAAGACTTAGGATATATAATTATTATATTTTTTGGTAAAGTGGCTAATATTTTTTTTGCTTGGTAGAGTATATATAATTATTATATAGTATATAAAGATAATATATATTGTCCTCTCAACGTGTAAAAAGAGGTTCAAATTGGAAACAGTCAATCAAGTAGCTGTATTCCATCTCCTATAGTCAACCTTGTAATTTATGAATAAAAAAATACTTAAATCAGTAGTATGTGTTTTGTGATCTAAGTTCTCTATAAAAACTACTCCATTAAAAATATATTATTGTTTAGAAGGAGAAAAACTAGCTTCAAGTTATTATTTGATTAAGAAAAGTTGTCTAGCTTTCAAGAAATTTTGACAATATCGGAGCAAGATAAGGTGGATATATAATGAGACAAAAACATATGTTCTTATTGCATTTTGTTGAATGCAAACGACACAAGGAACACTGCTCGAGAAGTTTTTGATAGGAATTTTGCTTTTCCTTAACTTGCAAACACGGTTTCGGCTCCTATACAAAATAATAGGCTCTAACTAATTTTTAGATTACAAAATTAGTTGCGATATTGTTATATATAAAAAGGAAAGATAATATATTTAATTACGTATATTTAACCTTATTAGTATTATGCACAATTTGAATAATATTCAAGTTAATTTTTTCTATAAAACTGATTTCTACAAAAAAAAAACTTGATGTAAGTATAGCTTAAATGTAGACATGCATAACTCGTAAATAATTGTAGGTAAAGTTACTATTACAAAAGGCAATTTTTACATCAATTATACATCATTTTCTAAAACGATTATACGATCCTCTTTGTATCAAACATTATTTTCAATTTGAATATATTATTATGAGACAATTATTAATGTTTTGCTAGGATAGCTACTACCTTGATTAGTCCTAGTCATATTCCCAATTATATTGCTTTTCTTATTTCTTAATTTGGAAATGAAACAAACCTTCTTCTATAAAAAAAATACTTCAGTTTAAATTATTTATTGAAATTAAGAAGTACTCTAACTCAACCCAAATCATGTCAACAAAAACCCAAATGATGCAGAAGCCATTTCTTGTTGCTTTGGATTGATGTGGAGAGAGTGTGATGATTGATGATATAGAAATGAAGTTCCAAATATATGCACAGTATTAGGAAATTCTCCCTCGGAAGTAACTTTCATGAGTTGTTGAAATTTGTTTTATATTTTTTCATAACGCCACGTCATTTTCTCTTTAAGTAATACAAACAACTTTATACTTGAATTCAATAACTCTAAAAACTTCTTCAATTGATTTCACTTTCTATACTTTTCCTGTATTTTGTATGATATTAAGATGGATCAATCATTACTATTTATAGCAACTATTACACTTCTGTGCAAAATTTAAATCAATAGAAAAACTCCCATTAAAATGCTCTTAAAATCAATAATAAATTTGTCCCAATTCAATCATAAAATCCAATTCAAGATAAGAAGATTGTCCAAATAATGATAAAGAGTAATTAATTAAAGTTAGCCCTATAATTATTTGCCGATGTATAATCTCAACATCCACATTATAATAATTAAAAGTGTGTCATAGTATCCTATTGAAATTAGTTATGCACAACACACAACTTTGGTCCATTAACTGAACTACTTAGTGTGTATTATGTAGGGTTGGTTGCAGACTTATAGATTGAGATAAAGGAGCAAGCAAAGCAAACCCATGTGGGTCTGTGGATTATAGGCTCACAAGTCAAGACTCGTGGGGACCCAAGAGAAGATAACTCCCCATTGGGCAACTAGTTCATGTCCTCCAAACTTTGTTGGTTCCTAGTCTATTGCGTGATACTAGAGGACATGAATAGTTGATTGAGGGAGAAAAAAAATCTAATTAAGGGAGAAAAAATTCTAAGGCATTCCATTGTTTTGTGGGGGTGAAAGTGTAGCTGAGTAGTTGTATCTCAAACCTGTCCGGAACTTTCCATGATTAGAATAGGTGTTACTGTTCAAAGAACACTTGCATATATATATATATAAAAGGCTAAACAAGTATTAATGTTTCCGTCCCACACTACACTAAATTGAATGGAAGTGAATTTAAGATTTCACTCTTATCAAGTCGTATTATCAATATTTAGATAAAAATAAATAAATAAAATGTAGTACGTCTTCAAAATTATATGCGATATCACCATAATCTTTCAAACACTTTGACCAATAATTAGTTCCTCAAAGATTTAATCTTTTGCTTTGTAAGAAAAAAAGATTTAATCTTTTTTCCAAATTAACTTGCAACATACAAAATGACATCACATTGATTCTTATAAATAAAAAATAAAAAATATAGTAGTGACAAAACATTGTTGATATATTAATTTGTTGACAATTTTTTTAAAAAAATAATGATAAAAGTAATCTTTAAAGAAGTAATTCAGTTATTAAATAATTCTAGAGAATCAAATTAAGAATTGTGTAACTTATAATTGTTCTCAAGTTATATCAGTACAGCTTATGTGCCTCTAGATTTTCTAGATTGGAATGTGGCTTTGTCCTACTAGTTTGCTCAGCCAACTTTATTTTTGATTGCGATGGGAGTTTGATTGGAAGACCCACATTTAATGGAACATGTCTGCCTTAGTTTCATATATATAATTAATTTAACTGTTCGTACACTACCAAAAAAGAACTTATTTCTACCCATGGATGCCCAAAACGTTGCTCGATCGGCAACAAATGTTGGGAAAATTGAGAATTCATATTCATAAATTTATAAGTCGTAACTAATAGGTACATCAAAACAAGTAACAACTCACAATTTGTCATATTGAAATTTAAAACTTAATTAACTTCTGATCAACTAACCTAAAATAAAATATAACCATAATTTTAAAATCTAACTCGGTGACTGACTCAATTAAGGTATTGAATTACTGGGTCAGTAATCGAACCAATAGGTCACTAATTGATCTGCATGATCTGATCTATAATAAAAAATATAAAATTTTTATACCTGTATTAAAATATTTTAAAGAAGACATCACAAATCATAATATAGATAATTAAATGTCAAAATATAAAAAAAAATCATTGTCCAAATTCAAACAAACAAGTAGTAAATATCATAAACATAAGCTAAATAAGTTTAAATTAAAGAAATAAAATCATTAATACAAATTTATAGAATGTTAATTCTCATTCAATAAACTATACTTGCACTCAATTTACTTTTATTCTATATTAATATTATTAATTATTACGGCGATTCCATCTAGTCCAAAATAACATAAGGCCCAGTAATACCAAGTCAATTAACTCCAACCACTCAGCAACATGCTATCATAATCGTCAGAGATAGGGGAAGCCATAACGATATCACAACCGCCACTACTCAGTCAACCGAGGATCCCGGCCGAAGATCATGGACACAAATCACTATTCCACTAGTACCCAGATCAGTGTTCACCAGCCTATAAATGAGAGTATCCTCCATGGAGAAAGGTACACACACATTCTGACTCTCTCTTTTCCATTCACACAGAGCACACACCGCACACTAATTGTGTCGTGTCCTCATTTGAGTACTGTGATCATCCTACCTGAGGTGTTTAATCACCATAAGCATCCTCAGAGAGAGAGAGTCTGATCCCATATTAATCATCCAACAACTCTTGTTGGACATTTCTGTTTATCTCGAACAGAACATTAACAATTTATGAGTATTTTAGAAACAAACTTTATGTGCCTAAGAAAGAAAGAAAAACTTACTCTTACATACAACACTTATCCACAATTAATAGAGTTCAAGATTTTTAAAAAATAGTCATTTAATTTAAAACTCAAACACTTTGTTCAAAGAAAAGAAAAAAAACCATTTAAAAAATAATTTCATTACCATTTATTGCAACAACCCCACCCCAACGCCAAACTCCTCGTTCATATAAACAAAAAAAAAATACGCTACAATCCTCCCTCCCCCCAAAATCCTTGCCACATCCCCTGTCTCCCACACACCAACCCCACTAAAAAAAATTAAAAAATCCTGTACCCCCC
>CM023946.1:39346587-39416554 GCA_013407115.1 Glycine latifolia
AATCTATGCTGCCGCCCCCCCCCCCCCAACCACCACCACCACCACCACCACCCCCACCCCATAATCTTCGTTACCTCCCACCCCCTGGTCTGCGAACAGACACCCCCCTGCGAAGGCAGAAGCTTTTTGTTTTTTTAAATTGTGACTAGGTCCGGTTTGTCGAGTTGATGGTTGAACCATAAACCCGGCGGGGTCGCACCAGGTTGAAAGTATGGCCGATCCAATGTTAGACTTGACTCGATCCAGCCATCGGGTCATGGACTGACCGGGTCGGTCCGATTTTTAAAATACTGAATATAATGCAGAAATTTATTGTTGTTATTTGGATATTTTATTATGAAATAAAATAAAATTCTAATTTTTTTAGATAACAAAAAAGTTTAAGTGAGTTAGGTCTTGATGACTTATTAGGATCAAGAGAAACCTCAAGACTCAATGAGCATCTACAAAGGTATTTATATATTACTCACTAACAAAATCTTCACATCGACAATAAAAATATAAATTTATTTCTAACCAATTAAAAAATAAATTAAATAATATTTATTATAATTAAATTGTTTTTATATCACGTTCCTTGCAAACCAAGGCTCACAAACCAAGATCACATAGAGGTAGAACACAAATTGTAACCACAAAGAGGCAAGACATGAATTATTATTAAATAGTGGAGAACGAAAGAACTAGGCAAGAACCAAGCAGATCAAAGCGCAAGAACAGAGAACAAAGACACAACATGAGAAGAATAACAATTTTCAGGTCTTAGTTTAGACAAAGCACAAAGCAAAATACCAACGAAAAAGGGAAGATGAATAAAAGAGGAACCCTGAAGTCTGAAGATGAAGAAAAGTTGCAAGAGAATGATCAAAGACAAATGTACATGGATTTTTCAGCTTTTGTGAAGTGTGTCGAGCAAAAACTTGATCCAAGAACCTATCTCTAGAAAATTGGCATGGATCGTAACATTCATTCTTTAACGTGGAAGATCGCAAATCGGTGTGATATTGAACAATTAATTTAAGATCTTGCTTAAGATTCAGCAAGGGTTTCAGTTAAAAAATCATAAGATCATGAGATTTTAAAATATTTTTTCGAGATTTTCACAACCATGATCGGCAAATTAAATTCATCAGAAAGATGATGAGCTTGATAAATCATTTGTCAAAAATGAGCACTCATGATAGCAAAGGAAATTGAATTTTGAAGTTTGTAGCAATTATTATAAATTTTGTTTAATTATAAAAACAATATTGTTTAAGCTTTCTTTTAACAGAAAGGTCATAAAGAAGCGTAGAGTCTAAATTTCACACACACATATACATTTGTCCTAATATTATTACTGTAAATCGATTTCGTTACATAAGCCAAAATATATTTAATATACTTCCACAAATAAACATACAATGACAAAGATTAAAAACTTAAACAAAAAGAATACAAGTTAGAAGAATAAAAATTAAAATAATATTTAAAAACAAATACTAATTTAAGATTGGATTAAAAATTTACAATTTAAAAAAAATATTTTGAATGATTAAATATTTAAAATATAATAATATGTAATTAAAACATGCACAAATTTTATTATCAAAGAATCATTCAATAAAAGTGTTTCATTAAAGACGTAAAGTTAAAGGCTTATGCTATTTATACTCATCTTTATTACTAATACACTTCCTTTTCAAAAAAAAAAATCTCTGCACTTCCCTTTCAAATTACTCCCTTCAGATTTGGGAATTGTCCTCAGTCAATGCATTCCATAAATTTGCCAAGAAATTATAACAATATCTCAATTTAATAATATCCCAAACTTTGTATGTCCAACAATTTCAAATTGTTCGAAAAATTTATGTGCATTCCAGCAACTGCCCCACCCAATCCAAATAGAAAAGGTAATGTTATAACTACTCCCATTTTTACACTCCCCTTCTGTATTTTAATTTGGTTATCACTTGAATGCATGATTGTTTCCCTCTCGCAATCTCTCGCCACATTAATACACTTCTTCCAAGGTAATGAAACACTCTTCATCTCTTTCATTAGAACTATTTATCTCTTTCACTCTCTTTATAATCTTCAATTCAATATTTTACCATGGTCTTCTTTGTTTGCTTGGTCTCTTTGTCTAATATTAGTGTTTTTTCATCACCAAGCTTTCAAACACGGTATGTTTGTCCTCATTATTTTGTGATTTTATGCATAATTAAAAAAAATGTGAAGGAAATAACATTTTTTATTTATTTCAAAAAGTAGTTTCTAAAATATTGTTTACATTTTGTATTCTAGAAAGTGATTTCTGGAATACAAAGGCTAAAAAAAGTATTATGAAAACTATTTTTTGGAACTTTATTATTATATTTTGGAAAATAGTTTCCAAAATTCCATTTTAGATTTTACATTTTGGAAATTAATTTTTAGAATGTTAAAAATTAAAACATATTTTTGGAAACTACTTTATGGAATAATGATAAAGGATATTTCGGATATAAATAGTATTTATTATAGTAAAAAATATAAATAAAAAAGGAGAATTTACTTAGAAAAAAAGGGAGTGGATATACCACCTGCCATAAAAACAAACCATCAAATCCACTTACCTAGGTGTGTTTACTTTCAGAAAATATATTTAAATCTGTATTTTCAAATTGGCTTCCATTTGTATTTGCACTGGCGTCCATTGTATCATGCGCACATTAACTACATATTACATTATCACAATTTTTCTTCTCACAGACATAAGAAATTCTTTTTACTATAACCATCTTTCTTCTGTTCATAACAAAAAGCACAGTCCTACAGGGAAGAAAAACAAATATTTTCACAAATTTCACAGCATAATCCAAATTTAAAGCACAATAAAAAAGGAGACACGACATAAATACCAATTGTCACTACATCAAGGACCACCGCATAACAAGAAACCATTTTCGAACAAGGAAAATTTCCTTTTCTCAACAAGCACAGATAGTAAATTACATACAAGATTAAAGTTAACACTTAGAGTGTATTTGGATAGAGAATTTTAATAGGAAAAAGTAATTTATTAGGAAATTTAAAATTAATTATTTGGATATATTTATATGAAGAATTTAAATTTTTGAAATTTTAAAACAGAATTTTAAACAACTAAAAATGTGAAATTTGAATTTCTTTCTAAAAGGGGAAAAATTGAAATTTTCTTCTTCTATAGAATCTCTAACTACACCACTCTTTGCTCCGTCTCCATCGCCGATGATTACTCCGACCTCCGCTACTCCCACGCCACCCACCTCCATGCATAAGGTTCAACATTTTAAAAATGAAGAAATTTAATTTATTTATCCAAACACAAAATTTTGAAAATAAAAAATTTTTAATTGATGCATTTTAATTTTTCTAAATTTTAAATTCCTTGAAATTTTAAAATACTCCATCCAAACATACCCTTAAAGTTTTAGATTTAGAACTTCCTCTCCCACTTCTATTTTTCAGAAATTCTTAGGCTTGTTAATATAAGAGCAATAAAAGTAGAAAAATATTCTTTAACAAGAGAAACTCATGCAGAGATGACATAGACTGTAGACTGTACTTTTGGGTAATTTTGAAAAAAAAGAGAGGAGTGTTTTAGTAACAAAAGAAGTGTAAATAGTAAAAGTCAAGTTAAATAAGTAACTAAACTTTGAGAGCCCGAACAAAAAGGGCCCATTAGTTATTTATATTTCGGAAGTTGCTATTATCACTACCAGAATTGCTATTAACACTTTAAATCTTACTTTAAATCTTAGCAAATGAACATTTTACCCTTCGGAGTTTTCCTACACTCTCTTCCTTTCTTACTTTCTTTCACAGCACCCTCAATCCTTCCCCTACCTAACTCATCTTGTCCTCTCTCTTGTCATACCCATTCAAGACAAGGTAAATTATTTTTTTACTCAACAGAATCACGATGTTGCCTCTTTGATACCTCATAATTGTGATTTTGTTTTTTATTTTCAAAACCCACAACATAAATTTCATTGTGCATACATACAATTAGTCCCTTGATTATATTTAAAAATTTAATTTAATCTTTCAATTATTAAAAAGTTCAATCAGACAGGCCCAACCCTATCACCCTATCAGGGGTGCAACTAGTCAAAGCCCATAGCTAAAAGGGACCCCAAAAATTATAATTGTGTTGCACTTTTTTTTATATTATTTTTATAAATAAGTTAAAATGTTTTCTCGTTTTATGTCTTTTTTAATTCAACTTAAATATGACATGTAAGTAGAACGTAAAAAAAATAGTTTTAGTCTAAATGAGTTTTTAAGAAAGTGTGAGAGATTAACATGTAATGAACCTATTATAATAATTTTAAGTGTTTGTTTTTTAACAAGAAACACATGCAATAACTCAAATTATATATATAAAAAATTAAAAGTTAGTATATTAATAAATAAATAAAATATGATGTGAAGAGAATAGA
Source organism: Glycine latifolia (assembly GCA_013407115.1). Lineage (NCBI taxonomy): Eukaryota > Viridiplantae > Streptophyta > Magnoliopsida > Fabales > Fabaceae > Glycine > Glycine latifolia. The sequence goes on from CM023946.1 coordinate 39,351,033, forward strand.
AAAAGAGAAATGAAGAGAAAAAATGAAGAGGATTTTTAAGAAATAAAATTGCATAAAAAATTTATATGTACATATTGTGTATATCTTTTTTCTTCATGATGTGACCTTATATAAATATTTACGTACATGTAATTTTTGTGTGACGTAAATTGTATAAATATTGTAATGCTACTTGTTGAGATTTGTTAAAAGTATATTGTTTGTTTAATGTAATAAAATATATCATTTTTAATGAAATCACGTGTCAATTTTTTTTATGCAAAATATGTTTACATTTTTAAATACTTAACTAGGTTTGATTCTCTTCAACAAAGTTTTTAGTTTGAGTCTTAGATAAAAAAATATATCGTTATAAAAAAAATTCTATTAAAAGTGATCAATTAATTTTTTTATGAAAATATTTGACAAAATAAGTAAATACTTTATACAAATAACATAATATATATATATATATATATATATATATATATATATATATATATATATTAAGTCCTTTATCTATTATTTCGCACAAGCCCCCTAAAATGTCATGATGGACCCTGCAATCAAGTTCTCTTATTATTTAAAAACACTACAATCATATATTTTTCCTCATGGAAATAAATATTTTTACAACAATTTTCAATATAATCCATGTAAAACAGATGCATTGTAAAATGACATAATTGTTAAAATTTGTTTCAATATAAATAGATATTTTTACATCTATTATACAATCGATATAAAAATGTCTAATTATATAATTAAGTCTTTTTTTTTCCTGAAAAAAGAAATAGTTTTTTTTTTAACATGGTATTATTGTTTCCGTGAGGTGAGGTTAATTTGCACGCGCCTTGTCATTCGTTAGTGTTTTCAAGCAATAAACCGTGAGCGGGAAATGACAAATAGAGAAAATAACAAGAATAATAATATATTGATTGTCGGTCAAGTTACCGGGTAAAAAATATACTCATTAATAGAACAATAAGTTAGTAGTTTAAACTTAAAAAATGAAATTTTTGTTAAAAAAACATTTTTTCAATGAGTAGATACCATTGTTTTAAAAAATAAGTAAAAGTAATTTAGATAAACATAAAATAGCTCGTTCTATTTAAATAAATATTATTTTTTAATATGTAAATTTAAACAAACTCATCTAACATGATTTCAATTTTTGTTACCATTGTAATTTTTTTTTTTAGTGTAATATGTAAGTACTTATTGAAATTGAGGTAATGCCAAACTTTGCTAAACTTTTCATTAGAAAACAAACACTGATTTTGATTATTATTGGTATTTTATTATAATATCAAAATTAAATTGATATTAAAAAGGGGCATTGGTAAGTAGAAGGTACGCGACACGTGCTGGGGGTCTGGGAGAGTTGGATTGGGAAAGGAAGAGAAGAGAGTGTGTTCGGAAACCCTAAGCTTCACGCATTTGGGGAACCTCCTTCCTCCACTCGCTCATACTCCTCGCGTGACTCGTCAACGACGATACCCTTTTTCTTTCTTTCACTCTCAAACTCATCATCGATCATCGTCACCACCATCTTCAATCTCTTCTTTCAGGTACCCTCTCTGAACACTACACACCCTATCCCTCTTCCTTGATTTCTTCTCTTGGCGTTTCACGATCATTAATCAAATTTATGCTCATGTGTGTGTATAACTGTGCGAGAGAGGGAAATGATGTGCACAATGAAGTGGAATTTGGATTGGAATTGGAAACAAAGTTTGTATTTTGGTGCTAGTTAGTTAGTGTCTATGTGACTTGCTATGTTTAATTAATTGATTTACTGAATGAATGAATGAGTCAGTGACAGTATTTTTCATTTTTGGTTTGAATTTTGGAGGGAGTTAGTTGACTGCTGTTTGTGTCTGTTTGTGTCTGTTTGTTTGACTTGTGGGGTATAAGAGATGGAGGGGCAGGTTGAATTGTGCTGATACTGGGGTTAAAAAAAAAGAATTTTTTTAAAAATGTTTTCAGAGTATTGTTGTGATTGGTAAATGATTTTGGAGATTAAACATAAACCCTTCATGAGGGTTTCTGAAGTGATGCTTAGCCGTTGGAAAGAATAATTTTCTATTTAATTAAGTTGCCATAGTGAAGGCAGTGTGAGAAATGCTTCATCTTTTGGCTGGAGACGTACAATTATGTTAATGTTGATGTTTCTTGAGGTAGTTTTATGAGCCCTTATAAATGTCCACCCCGAAATGTGGTGGATTGGGGTGGAAATATGAGAGATAGGAAGAAAAGAGAAAAGGTAGAGGGAGAAAGTGATAGATGTGATAGAAAAGGAAGAGAGAGATAGGAAGAAAATTGGGTGGAAATGAGATATAAGGGAAAGTTATGGATGATCCCTTCATGGGGATTTTCTAAAGAGATGGTTAGCAATTGGAAAGAATTCACAATCCTAAATAAAATTGTGATAGCATGGCTAGCATGAAAAATGCTTGATCTTTTGGTTGGACTTGAACATATACGATTATGTCAATGTTGATGTTACAGCCTGACTTTGCTTGGAATGTTTTCTTTTCTGAGCAAATTAATCACTTAGATTAAACAGTTGGATAAGTATACTATTTTCCCTGAGTTTTTGCATGCTATGCATATTTTAGCACTAGATGACTGTGGAACTTAAGGCATTTCAGTCCTTCTGTAACACCTTCTCGCTGTCCTTCACTGCCTGTTGTCTTTACTTGAATCTGTCCACAAGGTTTAATCACAATAATAACAAAAGCCTTTGCAACTTCTTGCTTTTCTGGGAGGTATGCATTACTTCTTGCTTTGCGAGATCACTAAAATCCACTATATAACCCTTTAGTGGTCAAACCACTTGTTCAAAGGCACACACCTTGGTGACATGACTCTGTTCTCTGCACTTCCTAGCCTCACCTCTGCTTACACTTTACAGCACCTGGTATAATTTGGTTTATTAATTTGGGTGGGATTTAAGAACTTTGTACTTTCCCACTTTCATGTTTGTGTTCAACTAAATGTTGGTTCCTGGTGCAAAGTGCATTTTTTTAAGGATTTCCCTAAAAGGTATGCAGAGAGTGGGAAGCTCTTCTCCATTCATGTATTATCCTTAGTCCTTACCCCTTCCCCTGCCCCTTTTTTCTGGTTTTGGAGGATCCCTTATCCTCAAAGTGGAGTGCTAGCAACACACTCTCTTTTCACCACACTCCCATTGGTTGAAATTCATGCTGGCCCCACTAGTTTGAGAATGGGACCTGCCAAATGGGGATTTGGGTCCCCATATTTAGTGGGATCCACATAAGGAAAGAGCATTTTAAAAAGAGTATCAGAGAATGTTTTACTAGGATTTCTCATCCTCAATTAGATCACTATTTATCTAAACATTGCTTTGTACAACTTATGAAATATGAAATTGTGTGGAGAAAATGACTTGATTTCTGTGGCAGCCTTCATTTGCTGTTCGCAAGATCCTAACTGGAGATTTTTGGGCCCTGTATAAATTGTCATGCATCTCTCCCCTAGATTAGGAGCATTGGTTGGTTACTGATTGATGTTTCAAAATCTGTACAAATGCTCATTACCTATGATTGTTTTCTGGCTATAGTAAAGTTATAATGTCAATTCTCTTATACATGAGTTAACTGCCTTGTGCCATAAAGCCAACAGAATTATGTTTTTCTTTTTTCCCTTTGAAGTTAAAATTTCTTGTCATCATCTATATTGCTTTCTTTTCTTTTGTTCCTACAAATTACAAAACCACATAGGGATGTACTGTACGTGTTATTAAAGTGGAACTAGTTTTTACTTGATGGCTTGACATATCTTTTCTTTACAATTCAGTACCCTTTAAACCATCAAGCAGAAAGCTGTTTTCATCATGGATATAGATCTTCGGTTACCTTCTGGTGAACATGATAAGCAGGATGAAGAAACAACTACCATTGATAACATGTTGGACAGTGAAGAAAAATTGCATAATGGAGGTATAGATGGCAGAAATATAGTTGATGCTGGCATTGAGGTACATGCTCTAAATGGCGGTGGAGATTTGAATTCACCCACGGTTGATATTGTAATGTTTAAGGAAGATACAAATCTTGAGCCTCTTTCTGGCATGGAATTTGAGTCTCACGGGGAAGCTTATTCTTTTTACCAAGAATATGCTCGGTCGATGGGATTCAACACTGCAATACAAAATAGTCGTCGTTCAAAAACATCAAGAGAATTTATAGATGCGAAGTTTGCTTGTTCCCGATATGGAACAAAACGAGAGTATGACAAATCATTTAATCGACCACGTGCACGGCAGAACAAGCAAGATTCTGAAAATTCAACTGGTCGAAGATCTTGTTCAAAGACTGATTGTAAAGCAAGCATGCATGTAAAAAGAAGGTCAGATGGAAAATGGGTTATACATAGCTTTGTGAAGGAGCATAATCATGAGCTTTTACCAGCCCAAGCAGTTAGTGAACAAACAAGACGAATGTATGCTGCGATGGCTAGGCAGTTTGCTGAATACAAAACTGTGGTTGGTCTTAAGAATGAGAAGAATCCATTTGATAAAGGTCGGAATTTGGGCCTGGAGTCAGGGGAGACTAAACTCATGCTTGATTTTTTCATACAGATGCAAAACATGAATGCTAACTTCTTTTATGCAGTAGATCTTGGTGAAGATCAACGTCTGAAAAATCTTTTATGGATTGATGCTAAAAGTAGGCATGACTATATCAACTTTTGTGATGTAGTGTCGTTTGATACCACCTATGTTAGAAACAAATATAAGATGCCTCTTACATTTTTTGTTGGAGTGAACCAGCACTACCAATTTACATTACTTGGATGTGCCCTGATATCAGATGAAAGTGCTGCCACTTTTTCTTGGCTATTTCGGACGTGGCTGAAAGGAGTTGGCGGTCAAGTTCCAAAAGTGATCATTACTGACCATGACAAGACATTGAAGTCAGTTATTTCAGATATATTTCCTAATTCAAGTCATTGTGTTTGCCTATGGCATATATTTGGGAAGGTATCTGAAAATTTATCTCCTATAATTAAAAAGCATGAGAATTTTATGGCAAAATTTGAAAAATGCATTTATAGGTCCTTGACTAGTGATGATTTTGAGAAGAGATGGTGGAAAATTGTTGATAAGTTTGAACTTCGAGAGGATGAATGCATGCAGTCATTGTATGAAGATCGTAAGTTATGGGCACCAACATTCATGAAAGATGTTTTCTTAGGTGGTATGTCTACCGTCCAGCGATCTGAAAGTGTAAATTCCTTCTTTGACAAATATGTTCATAAGAAGACCTCTGTCCAAGATTTTGTTAAACAGTATGAAGCAATCTTGCAAGACAGGTATGAAGAGGAAGCAAAAGCAGATTCTGATACATGGAATAAAGTGGCAACCTTAAAAACTCCTTCTCCTTTGGAGAAGAGTGTTGCAGGGATTTTCACACATGCTGTATTCAAGAAGATTCAAGCTGAGGTTGTTGGTGCAGTTGCTTGTCATCCTAAAGCTGACAGGCATGATGATACAACCATTGTTCACAGGGTTCATGATATGGAAACAAATAAAGACTTCTTTGTTGTGGTGAATCAAGTAAAATCTGAGTTGTCCTGTATATGTCGGTTATTTGAATACAGAGGTTATCTTTGTAGACATGCGTTGATTGTTCTTCAATATTCCGGCCAGTCAGTGTTTCCGTCTCAATATATTTTGAAACGGTGGACAAAAGATGCAAAGGTCAGGAATATAATGGGAGAAGAATCGGAACACATGCTGACTAGGGTGCAACGATACAATGATTTATGTCAGCGAGCACTAAAACTTATTGAAGAGGGATCATTGTCTCAAGAGAGTTATGGTATTGCATTCCATGCGCTACATGAAGTGCACAAAAGTTGTGTGAGTGTTAATAATTCTAGTAAGAGTCCTACAGAAGCTGGTACATCGGGGGCTCATGGTCAGCTTTCCACTGAAGAAGATACCCAAAGTAGAAATATGAGCAAGTCAAACAAAAAGAAGAATCCAACTAAAAAGAAAAAGGTTTGTTGTTTATTAGAACTTGACTTTTACACTTTTATGTTTTTGCTATCATGACCTCTTATTTGACCTGCAGGTGAACTCTGAAGCAGAAGTGATAACAGTTGGGGCACTAGACAACTTGCAACAAATGGTTTGTCCTCCTACAATATTAGTTAACCCATAAAGAGTGTTTGATCTTTATAGTCTTGGGGATAAAAAACTTGTAGATGAAATTTAGGCTTGATGTGAGGATTTATGAATTTATGTGAACCTAGAGGGAAAAAGTTTTGAAACATTACATGGGAATTCCAACTTAGTTAAATGAATACATGAGTCTGCTTTTTTGAAGTAAACTGCAGTTCAGTTAAAAGGAACCTTTTTTTGTAGGACAAATTCAGCACAAGAGCTGCAGTAACCCTTGAAGGTTATTATGGCACACCTCAGAGCGTGCAAGGGATGGTATGAATATGATATACCACATTTCTAATATTTTGATAGTATACATCCGTTTATTGAGTAAGCTTTATACATTTTTTTTTATTTGATGTAGTTGAACTTAATGGGACCAACACGTGAGGATTACTACGGGAATCAACAGACACTTCAGGGGCTGGTGCGTAGAAGAAATGTGATTATTTTTTTTGTTGTATATTTTTGACAGTGTAATAATAATATAGAAACTGTGTTCTACATTTGCAGGGACCAATAAGTTCGATACCAACAAGTCACGATGGTTATTATAGTACACATCAGGGCATGCCTGGTCTGGTATGGTTCACTAAAGCTAATGATAATATTCTATCCCTCGTAATGTTTGATGAATTCTTATATGGTCCAAACATGCAGGCACAACTAGATTTTTTGCGAACTGGTTTCACATATGGCATTCGGGTTAGTATGGCAATTCAAAACTTTTCTAGTTACTATATTCTTTCTGAAAGAGCACTTCTGTAGTAATGGCTTCACTGTGGCAGGATGATACTAACGTGAGAGCAACACAGTTGCATGAGGATCCATCTAGACATGCATGAGTGTCACTATCCTTCATAACAAGGTAGTTTATATTTTTGAATCAACCCCAATATTTTGTTGTGATTAAATGAGTAAATTTGTTGAAGATGAATGTTTGAAATTGCGATTCAAATTGTTTGTATTTATAGGCTGGCGAAGCGAAAGCTATAAGCTAATTATCTGGCGTTGAGAATGGAATACCTCGTGCCCATTTGAGGTTATAATGGAAAACCTCCAAATCCAGTATTTGTAATATAATACTGTTATATTAATAATATAATATAAGATTACTGCTATTAATTAAAGTCTATTATAAATATTAATAGATGTTGCAAGGCTTTAGCATTCAACCTCTTTTGGAGATTGTTGTATTATATATACCTATTCTTTAGGCTACTTGGGAAATTGTAATTATGAAATATTAGTAATGAAGTATTCGTATGCTCATTTCCATTAGTGCAACAAACGAGTCCAATCTTACATTTATAATTTCATTTTCTCCTTTTGTTGCTCTCGGTCTTCTGTCTGCAAATGCAAAATTAAAATTAATTGGAGACTAGAGGGGGAAATTAACTATGTGCCAAATGACAACTTTGCCCCACTGAAACATCTTTGTAGTCGTCAAATGATGCTGTTCACCAAATTCGTACTGTTTGATGATGATTGGATGATCTATATTTTAAACCCACAAATTAGATTCTTTTGCTGTTTGAAAGTAAAATATTTTTATAATCGATTAATTCCAAAGAATAGAGATAATTAAAGTGAGTTTTACTTTTTCAATAAAGTTTTTTTTCATAGTATGATTAGAAAATTAAATAAGATATTTTAATAACTTAATTATCTATAACAATGTTAAACTTTGTTGGTCACTGAAAATACACATTTAATTATTTTATTAATTTCTTATTTCTTTCAATTTATAATCTTTAATATCTTTAATTCTATATTAAATTTGAATATTTTTAAATATTTTTTTTATCATAAATTTAAAATATAATTTATATGTTCAAAAATATTTATTTATTATAATTCTTAATTATTATATAATTTATATATTCAGAAGTATTTATTTATTATATATTAGAAATTTTAGTTGTACAGAGTAAACATTTTTATATGCAATGCACAAGCTAAAAGTTTAAACAAAAGTTATAAGTAAATATAAATTGAGTAGAACAGTACGTGTTTTTATTATTAATAATAAAATTTTATTATATTAAATAAAATAAATTAATGGGATATGAATTCTAGAAATAAGGATAAATTATCTCTATTAATATAATGTATTAGAATTATTTTTTAAAAAAATAAACTAGGATTTTTTAAAATTATAATAATATTGAAATTCAGTTCTTTCTATATTTTTCTTCAAAAAAAGTTCTTTCTATATTTTAAAGCTTTAATCTCTGTTCCTATATATATAAGTTTTAATCCCATCAGCTCAATATGTTACCATCTTTTAAGAGACAACCATCAAGACAAATATGTGAAATTATAGATAGAAATCAAGACATAAAAAAAGTGAAACTATGCATTGAGTGTTAACAAAAAAACAAAGGTGCACTGAGTCGCATTGTTTGCTCCACCCAAAGCGTTCTATACTTCTATTACATTAAGAAAAAATAGTACTTAAAAAACATAGGAAACCATTTATTGAGTCAGAAAACACATTACTCCATTCAAAACGTTTTGCTCCATTTAAAGATATATTAAATGCTAATGAAACGTTTTCCATCACATTTCTTTAGATTCATTTCATCTTTCTTTGATGTCTCTATTTCAACTTTTTTTCACTTAAGAATTCCTTTCTTCTCTATTATTGACTTTAATGTGAGCATATTTGCTTGCTACCTACCTATGAGGCATTAAGAATATAGATGGAGCATCAATGGAGGGCTTCCTTTTTTGGAAAAGGAAGATGATAATTAGAATCAAAATACCCATTAACATGTGTGACCCCTCTTTTTTTCTTTTTCTTTTGTCTTTTAATCTTAGCTACAAAATGATACCATTTTGAACAAGGGGTATTTTTCTTTTTAGTGTACAACTCATCCAATTTAGTAAAATCCGAAATTGAGCAAGTCAAATCAATAAATTAATAATACCATTCCGATTCTGGTGCATATCTAATCAAAATGTTGCTTGAACAACTAATTAATTGATTGATTAACTAATTTACCACTTAAATCAGCCAACTCGAACAAACTTTACTACATCATCAATTAATGGTATGGGTTCCAAGTGTTAAAAATATGTGAGAAACGTTAAATTATTACATAACTAATTAATGACATAGATTACGAGTATTAAAAATATGTAATAAACATTAAATTATCTGGAATGCTGAAACTTTAAATGAAATTCATTAAGTTTAAATTTATTAAATCACTATATTTCTAAATAAATTCAAATAAATGTGTATCTTTTGACTATGTTTTTTATCTAGTTTAATTCTCCTAACCATAAAATTTTCATCTATGCCATTTAAGAATGAAGAAATCTTACATCTTACACCAATGACAAATAATAGTAAAACAAATACACAGCTACTAGTAAAAAGTAAGAAAGGAACCGAAATTAGCCTGGGTTTCTCTGTCAAAGTATTTTTGTTTAAAAATTTTCGTATTATGGATCAATTTCCTAAATGTTTATAGGTTAAATTATAGATGTAGTCAGTTGCCGATAAAAAAAATTGTAGTCCGTCAAAATATTATGAATTTTCTAATTTAATATATTGTTTTAAAAAAATTATAATTTCTTTTTAGATATAGTCACTTTTTTCATTTTTCATGCGTAATCAATTTGGTTATTTTTCATTTATTTTTTTGTTAAATATTGTTTTTTATTTACCTTTTAATTCCACTCAATATTATGTACCATTTAATTCCTTTATATGTCATGAATTTTCATTTAATCCATTTTTGAAAACTACACAGCTACTTAACTAGAAAAATAAGTAAAAGTTTGAAAATTATTTTTAATTAAATAACATTTTAAGAAAATCAAAGCAAAATTTAGTCAATTTTTTTTTATCTCCATGTACCAAAAAAACAATTAGTCAGTTTTGCAATAAAGATAACAATAAATGAAACATAAAGTAGGAACAGGATCACCTACAGTCCAACATGATCATGCAATTTCAAATCAAATGTTCTAAAATTCTTTTGCCTTCATTTCATTTAGTATATAACATTTAATTTTAGTAGTTGGATTTCATTCGGACGCAAATTTGACGATAGAGAACTTGATCCCATTAAACTACTTGGGAATGGCGTCTATAAACGAACAAAATACAATAAATAGTACGGTGGCATACTTCTAGAGTGTTTAAGAAAAAATGAGAATTATGTTTAAAACATAGTTTTAAATTATAAAAAATTATGTGAAAATTATTACATTCAATAAAATTATCAAAAAAGATAGTACGCAATAATTTAAATAGAGTTTTAATATCAATATAAAATATAAATTAGTATTTTATGATCTATGCATATTTATTAGCATTTTTCAAACAACACATTAGTAATTAGTAATACAAAGATAATACATACATAGAACTATCAAATGTGTGAATCATTGGTGCATGTTATTTTAACATAGAACTATTAAATGTGTGAATCATTGGTGTATGTTATTTAATTTAACCAGAAATTTTGAGTTGGAGTCTTAATTATGTGAGTATATTAAATAAGTAAAAATTAAAAAATACAATTCAATTTAGTGTGACTGTGAAGTAGAGCTTATGGTTTAGTGGATGAGGGTGCCCGCATGCTATTTTTGTCCCAAAGAGAAAAAATAAATAAAAAAGAAGTAATAATGAATGAAACTGAACATTGTTTTAAGTGAATAAAAAAAAGAAAAAGAGAAAAATGTGCATTTGTGATTTGGTTTTGTCATTCTCTCTCTTCACTTACACCTAACTGGCTATTATGATTGTCTTTCTCCGACCATATTACATCATACAACAATACATGCACTCACAACACACACATTCATACATATTACTGAGGTTTTTGTTTTGTTTTTCAGACACTCTCAATCTCATTTTCCTCTTCACTCATCAGATCGCTCTCTCTTAAACACACAAGGTACTTTTCTTTCTCTTTTTCTTTCTTTTTGTCAAATACAAAATTATTTCTTAGACCATATTCTTGATTCTTAGACACCCTTGATTATCATTCATTTTCTGATGTTAAAAAACTGGACTTTGTCACTAACAAATAACGGGTTCTGCTCTGTTGTGTTGTGTTGGGTTGGGTTTAATCTCATTCTGCCACTGAATTGGTTGCATGCAAAAGGTTTTTCTTTGTGTTTTTTATTTTTAACTCATCCTGTGTTCGTCAATTTGTTTATTGAAAAATTATGTCTTGAATTCTGGGTATACTTTAAAAAGAAAAATATATATTTTGCTCTTCTTGTCATTTGTCTCTTTATTGATCTTTCTGGGTCTGTTTATTCTCATTTGTTTATTTATTTATTTCCATTTTTGACATTAAAGGGGAAATGTGTGCTGATATTTTAACCAGAAGGTTTTGGAGTGGAATTTCCAAAGGGCATTTGTCGTTTTGGATGTGGGATTTAGGGTTTCAATTGGAATTTAGTTGAGGTAGATGTGAGTTTGAGCCTGCATGCAAGGGATCAATGTTCTTAATGCCCTTTTTGATGTTTATATGGAGATAAATGGAAGAATCTTTACTTTTTCTCAGAGAATGAGAGTGAATTTCATTTGCTTAATTAAATTTCTGAGCGATTCTGTGAAATGTTAGTCTGACACAAGGTTTTGAAATTGGACCCTCTCCTACCTCTCCAGTACAGAAAATAAAATTAAAGGCACACAAAAATAGAGAAAAAAAAAATAAAGGATGGAAAAATGAAGAGAAGGTAAAGAGAGATAGAGGGGCTGGAGAGGATCAGGTCCCAAGGTTTTAATTGTGGTCCCGGTTGGCAGTTGTGGCGGTTTTGTCGTGATTCCCAACAAATGCAGTTGATGCAGCAGCTAGATGACGCGGGTGGCGGTGATTTCTTGTGGCTGAAAGAGCGGTTGTAGACTGTTTTCAAAACCTTGGTCTGGCATCTATGCTGGTATTAATTTTTCTTTAGAGATAGAGAGTCTAGGTCCATTTTCAAATTGAGGTCCCGGTTGACGGTTGAGGTTGGTTGTTGTTTAGTCTATAGATCTTTGATGTTAAGGGGAACTGCCGACAAATGCAGCCAATCCGGCAGCAATTTTGGTCATGATGCGGTTGGCAGTGATTTCTTGCTGTTGCAATTGTGGTGGCAGATGGTTTTTTAAATCCTTGGTCTGACATGTTTGTTGGGATTCATTTTCTTTTTAGTTTGCCTGTCCTCTGTTTTGCCCTTGAAGATTCAGCTTTGAAGTTGATTCTTACTGTCTCTGGTTGTCTTTTTATAATTCATTTTATTAAAGGGACAAAATTTAATTCATAATGTGTTTGGAAATACGTCCGTGACCTACATTGAAGAAGGATGACGTGGAAGCAACAACTGCTGGCATTGCGATTTACGGTTTTTTTCATGTTGATGTGACATGTTTCATGTTGATGTGACGTGGTTCCAAACACCCTCTCATTTTTGTCATTTTAATATTATGTTAGTGTTTCTGTTTTCTTAAAATAAGGCTTTGTTGTTGTTGTATTAGTGTTTCTGTTTTCTTAAAATAAAATAATTGAAAGTGCTGTTAAATTATGGGTTCTCTCAGGTTCGTTCTTGTACTGGTTTGAATCCTTTGTTTCAAATTATTGTGATCAAAGGACACTACTGCTCTATCTCTGCATGCCTATGGATTCAATTTTTCTGTCCCCCAATTGAAAATGAACAACTACAACAATAACAGAAAAATTCTTTTATCATTAGATGGAGTTTGATGCCATTGTGCTGTGTCAAAAACTAAATTTTCAGAAGAAATAAAGGGCTCATAGATCAAGTTCTTTTTAGTGTTTTCGTTGGTCTTCCGTGTTGATTCATTCCTTTTCGTTTTTATTAGAAAGTACACAAGGCCTGTAGTTTACTGCAGATCATGTGAACTTTTAAGTTGATCACCATAGAGATGCTAATTTCAAATTTTGTATTCATCAGGTTCTCATTATACAGGGGGATATGATTGAAGATTTTGACATGTTTCTTTTACCCTTTCAGTGGTAAAATTTATGAAATATGGATTGAATTCTTAACTCTGGTAATTGGTTACTGGGGATTTGAAATATGGGGTCTCAATGTGGTGGCGATAATAATGGAAAACATTCACAACTCCAGCCTCTGGTGCCGCAAAATTCAATGTACAGCCTCACACTTGATGAAGTTCAGAATCATTTAGGTGACTTAGGGAAACCTCTAAGTAGCATGAACCTTGACGAGCTTCTAAAAAATGTGTGGACCGTCGAGGCAAACCAGTCCACTGGTGTGGCCATTGAGGGTACAGCTCAAACTAGTCAAGCTGCGCTGCAGCGTCAGGCTAGTCTGTCATTAACTAGTGCTCTAAGCGGGAAGACTGTTGATGAGGTTTGGAGGGATATACAACAAAGCAAAGATAACAAGGATAAGAAGTCTCAGGAGAGACAGTCTACATTGGGAGAGATGACTTTGGAGGATTTCTTAGTAAAAGCAGGGGTTGTAGCCGAAGCATCTAATAGGAAGAATACTGGTGCCACAGTCGGCGTTGATTCAAATGTAGCGGCACCACAGTTTCCTCAGCATGGTCCTTGGATACAGTATGCACAACCACAGTATCAGCATCCACAACAAGGTTTAATGGGGATTTATATACCTGGACAGAATATAGCACAGCCATTACACATGGGAGCTGGTGCGGCATCAGATGTTCTGTATGCAGATGGTCAGGTGGCATTGTCTTCACCTGTTATGGGAACCTTGTCAGATACTAGGAGACCTGGCAGGAAACGGGGCACGTCAGAGGACATGGTAGAGAAGACCGTTGAGAGGAGGCAGAAGAGGATGATCAAGAATCGGGAATCTGCTGCCCGTTCTAGAGCAAGGAAACAGGTGAGTGCTATCTTTCTTTTGAATGCCATGCTATGGTTTTTTAGTTTCAAGTGTTTCCCCTTAGTAAATATCCTTAACCTGAATGATAACTATAAACAGGCTTACACAACTGAATTGGAGCACAAAGTCTCGCGTTTGGAAGAGGAAAATGAAAAGCTGAGGAGACAGCAGGTTTGTTTCTGCTTTGATGTTCCAAAATGTTTTCTGTTAATTCAAAGTGCCTAATATAGCTTGCTGAGTATTGACTATTGAGTAATATCCCCTTTTCACGAAGTACAATAACCAAATAAATTTGGTCAATCTTCGATGGAACAGGAAATTCTTTTTAACATATTTTACATTTGCCTCCCCTCAAAAGATTAAACTACAGTGATCAGTGTCTTAACTTAAATATTGGGTAAAACTCTTAGCTGAAGCTGAATGTGATTGTTATCTTAATATATGTTGATGTTTTGAGGAGCTGGATGCTGCAATCACATGATTGGTGGGTTTTGTTTTCTCCACGTCTCCCCCATTTTCATTCAAAGGAGATAAGGCTTCCCTTGTTTCCTTCTCAGCTTTATATTCTATTCTGTTTTTTAGGAGTTTTTGATTTGAGAATCTTGTTTTTAAGGATAATGGGCCATGGTGATCGGTGTTTCCATAGTGATTATTTATCCATATAATTTCGGTTGACATTCAGCTTGCTAACATTGTTGTAGTAATCCATGGTAATTATGATATGCTTGATTGAGTTTTATGAGTTTTAAATTCTAACTACTAGTAAATCAAAATAATTAAACTCTGACAAATTTGTTAAATTTTTGTTATTTTTAGGCTTGCTAATGGTTATGAACAAAGTTATTTAGTGATCTTAAGGCTTTATTTAGTTTCTCCTCTGCTGTTCATAACATAAGTTATTACAAATCATTGAGCTAACTGATTGAGGGTTTTGTGACTTGTATCGTTTAAATTAGAATTCCTTTCTTGATTAATTTTGGTAGACTAAAATAACTTAAGGATGGAGCATTTGATCAACAATATGATATCCTCAATACATTTAATAAATATTTATACATTTTGAAATTTGATTCTAAAGTTATTTTTGGTTTCTTCCTTTACTTTTTTTTTATTTGGGTAACTTTATGAATATTGCTTCACCTGATCTGTTCTAATGGGTATTTGTATCTTGATGACAATTATGATACTTTAGAATCATTGTGAGTTTGATAATTCTTTTTACTCCAATGAAGTTTTTGTTTTTTTAGCTAGACACCTCTTCTTTAGTGGCTATTTACATTAATTCATGGAAAAGTAAACTTTGGCTTCCGTTAGGAGCAAAAACTGGAGAAAGAAGTTTTGAGAAAGTTTCTTTTTATTAAGCTTGGTTTTTAGTAGGGATCACAAGTGAGTCTTATCATATTAATGAACTTTGTAGAATTATAACAACATCACCGTTGCTATCTATCTTGATGTCATGTATTGATGCATCTCTCCTATTGTCACTGCCCTAGTAGCTTCTACAGATATATTAAGAAGATTTGTTAAAAAATTATTTGAGTCAGGTTCAGATAATATACAGAAATGATCAATTAAAACGTGGCTCAACTCTTGTGCTAGATATATAACCATTCTCGAGCCTATACTTAACAGCTTAAGCTTCTAAGAGACTTGGTCCTTGATATAGTATTGAAGTCTTTTTGAGTAACTAGTCAGGAATTTTATCCTTGCTGCCAATTGAATTTCAGCACAAGGTAGGAGCGTTTTTGCATTGCACACACCTGGGAATGATGGGCTCTTGCTCAAGGAGCATTAGATTTGGCGTTTGGCTGTTTGGATTATCAGATGCAATTGTACAAAGATACTAAAATTAATCTTAGGGGTTTAAAAGTTTCAAAATTTGCCTAGTCATACCTTGTGACAATTAGTCTCACTAGGTCATTAATTGTTATTGTGAAATCTATGTAGCTGACCTCACCTAATGGAACAAGACTTTGTTGGTGTTGTAGTCGTAAAACATCATTAATTGCTATCTTACATGGTTAAATTTTCATGACTGGTGTTATGTATCATGAACTATATGCTTATTATTTTCTGTTGATCCATGTATTTTGGTTTCTTGGGGATTGGTTGGTATGATTGCTTACTTTTATTTGTTGATTTCACATTCCTCATTCAGTCTCCTGCAATGGAATTTATTGGTAAGAAGATCATGAAAGGTTCATGATCCATGTTGAATTTATGTAGTTGGTTTCCACAATCATCTCTGCCTATTCAAATCTTGGAAATGAATTTTTGTATAGTGGTCTTTAATGCATCTTGCTTCCTGGTTCCTTCTTTATTGGACATGTTCATTGATTTTTCTCCTCAACTTGCAGGAGCTAGAGAAAATGTTGTCAAGCGATCCACCTCCTGAACCTAGATATCAGATTCGCCGAACATCATCGGCTTCCTTCTGACATCTGTATCCGTAAGGACAGGTTTGTAGATATGAGGCATCAAGGGATGCTTCCTTTAGTTTAATGTGAGTTGACAACAGACTTCTTGTCTCTCAGGAATAGTAGCTATTTGATGCTTTTGCATCCAATGGCTTATTTGTTCTTCTTATTAGGCTTGTCTAGTTATAACACCTCAGTGAAATCCTTGTAGTAAAAATTTCCTAGGGAACATTCTAGTTTTACCATTCATTATATAGCCTTTCTAATCATAGGTTGAGTTTATTATGAAGTGTTGATCGTGGCTTGAATCTAGGGGATGGTATGCTTGTTGTGCCTTGCAATTTTTCCAAGTTACCGGGAAGAAAAGGTTGCTCTTAAAGGGATATGAATGGCAAATATGAACATCAGCCATTGTTAAATCATAGAATTTTAAGCCTTTTACTAGGTCCTTTTTCCATTTAGTGACAAAAAAAAAAATATGTTGTAGAGTTTTAAATAATTTATTCATGAGAAATTAATGCAGATTATTACCAGTGGCTTAAGAGTTCGGTACAAACTCTCACCTTCTTTCATGGGTGTGGGCTGAAATTCCTCTTACGCTACATTTTTCACTTGGTAGACAACCTTGTCCTGGGAAGATTTTTTGATGTTTAGGGACTAGGTGAGTAGCTGTAAATGGTTGGAACTACTTGTGGTTTGAGCCTCTGCAATCATTTAGTAAGGTTTTTGTTGGCGATTCCAACATGGCATTGATGTCTTACTTGGTAGTTTGGGGGTTCCTTCGTTTAAGGTGTGAAAATTGGCTAGGTCGCCCAATAGGGACTTACGGCCTAGCCTATGAGACCAGACTAAACTAGACTTTGTTACATATAACCTAGGCTAAGGTTTTTTTTTTTAAAGCCTATTAAAAAGTCAGGATTTAGACCATTCAGAAAGTTTGTTTTAGGTGTAACAAGCCATCTTATTTAAGTAAATATAAATAATAATATTTTTATTATCATCATTATTATTATTATTATTAAAATTAAATTATATGTTTATTTATCCTTTTAAACATTAAACATTTTACTTATATAAAGAATTAGGACTATAACCTTTATTAAAAGATATTTTTATGTCTTATTTAAAGACTTTATTGCAAAATAAACTTTTAAATAAGTTATCGTAAATTTCAACTTAGATTGAACTTGTCAAGTATAATCTGGCAATTTCCATTTTTATTTAATAACTTGAATAGCAGTGATTTTAATTTTCATAATTTATATTGTTTTATATAGTTTTTTTTTGGGGATATTTGTCAATTACATACACATATAAAAGTTTTAATATAAAATAGGTTTTTAAGTAGACTAATAAGTTAAGTCAAACTTTCAAAAGGATTAGACTAGAGAAATAATATATGTTATCAGATAAAATATCTTATATGAGAGTGAGATGATTAAATTTGGATTATATAACCCTGAGATTTAATATAAAAAAGTCACATGATTTTATAAGTAGTCATATGACATTAAATTTTAATATTTTATGTTTGATTATACAATCTAGATTTAATCATTTCATTCTTATATAAGATAGTTTTTTCTTGTATGATATGCCCTCTTTATATATATATATATTTTGCGAGAGGATGATTCTTATGAAAACACTCATTCAAAGTTTTTAGACTTCCTGACCTAGTTTGTCCAACCAGTTGATCCATGATCCGGTGGTTGGATCGGATTGAGTCACAAGTTTGATCAGGTGTGTTTTTGACCCAGAGCGATCTGACCAGGTTTGCGATCAAACTGATGACCCGTCGACTTGAATCGAGCCACTTTTTTTTTTTTTTTTTTTACTTTGGTTATAGTCGAAATTACATAGTTTCAATTTGAACTCATTTTAATTTTAGAAATCCTATCGTCCTATCTTTCTTCCTCTCGTAGTTAGTCTCGCTCAGTCGCTCTACATCATTGCTTCGCTTGCCAACCTCTCATTCCTTCCTTCCTCTCATCATGGTGTCATGCTGCCACCACCTTTTTAGACTTACTCAGTCCATCTGCAACATTGTCTAGAGTCCTAAATGAGTCCAACTAAATTTATTTTTTTCTTTTTCTTTTTCATTTTGTTTTTTTTTTTGTGTGATTGAGTTAAATTGATCTTTTCATTCAATGTTGAGCATTTTTTATAGCCGCAATTGCGTTTTTTGTTGAATTAAATTAATTTAGAAGTGATTGCAATTGCGTTTGAGCTGCAGGAAAAATTGTGGTCCTGGATCATTTTTAAAAAACGTGGTTTAAAATTTTGAATTGATTTTCTATATTTTATAATCTACATTGATGCGATATAACTATTTTATTTTAGTGTGAATATTGATATATTAATGTTAAATGTTAGAGATAATAATCATTTTTTTAATTTGTGATCTTTATATTTTATTTATTTTTAAGATTTGTGAAATTCAAGGTGTCAGTAAAAAGATTTTAAGACTATAAATATTAATTTTTTATACAAATTGAGTTATGTGGGTCAACTAATGGCTCATCAATGCAATCACTTGTCAAAAAAAATAAGTGCTATGACAAAGTCAGTTATCGGATTGTTTAAAAACTATGCACTTATTTTTATTTATTTCCATGAGAACATTGAATAACAACCATGAGATTATATTTAATGGTCAAGATTATAATCGAAATTAAAAAAATGGCACGTGACAAGTAATTTACGTCTGAATCCACGCTCTTCCCCTTCGCTTCCATGGAAAAAGCAACCGAATCCCCCTTAGATTTAGGTTCGCAGTTCGCTCCCTGCTTCCTTCTCACGTGAAAAAGGCTCCGGTTTTCTCATCGGATTGCACTTTGGTTCTCTCTCTCTCAGTCTCATTCTGGTTCCCTCCTTCTATTGCAGCTTTTTTCATCTAATTGGTTAGACCAATTTCGCTGGAGGAGCAATTTCAAATGCACGTGATGGTGCAATTCTTCCCCTTACACGTGTGCTGTAGCTTTCTTCCAATTCTTTTTAGTTATTGATTTTGAGTGAAACCTGAATTAGTGTGATGAAGGAAGAGAACCAAGGTCGTGCTGTTGAGCTTCAAAAGTAATTGACGAAGACTCGAAGAGAAGGGGAACGTGATAGAACCTAAATCAATGCCACTATATTATTGGTGCACAATGTGAGTAGTAAGAGAACGTGAATTAAGAGAACCGAATCCAACCGCGGTTTGAAAAATAAGAACACTAAATCAAACCAATGACCATCAATTTTTAAAAGGTTTTTGATTTTTTGGTTTTCAGTTTTCAGTTTTACACTCGGTTCGATTTTGAACACTCTTGGATTAGTTTCTAATGGCATCGTTAAGTCTTTGTGGAAGGAAGATGATGTAAAATATTAACAAAAGAACATGGAGTTGATGACTTGTTTGGAAAGACGTGGTAATTGAGGTACTAGAGGTGCGCTAGCAGATGTGAGTCCACCATGGCTGGAAGAAGTCTCAGAATGTTCATCAAACTTAAAAAATTGTGCCATCTGGGCTGCTGCCAAGTGGGCATAGCAAATGGGAGCGACTGCAATAATACCCAAGAGAGAACAGAATACCTTCATCAGAATCATATATATGCTTGCAAACAGAAATTATTTGACTACAACCTTTTAACAATGAATTTAACTTCTTTAAGGTGAAAATAAGTAAGTAATCTCAGTCATCGTTGTTGAGATTTGAGAAAATTAACAATTGATTGATATGCTCAAAACATCTATGAGTTGTTATGCATATAGAGACAAAAATGATAATTTTGTTTCTCATCAACCACTGAAATTTATTACTTTACAATGATGAGTAATTCACTTTAGAGAAAACTTGGATATAATGGGAAAATGGAAATTTCACCTAATGATACAGCAGTTGTGCTCCTCTGATACCTGTAAAAGATTGGAAGTATTTTCTAAGTATAAAATTCAGAAAGGTTGCAAAATCGTCTGTAGGAGAGATTTTTGTGAATTTACAATTAATTTTAATTTAACAACATGTACTTACGTATAAGATAGAGAATGCACTAATTCTTGCACTTCATCAGCTGAGAATCCGATTTCGTCGTGTAAAACATGGTAGTGAGTAGGTCGAGTTGTCCCCTGTTGGAACAAAATCAGGTTTGTCACAGTAGAAAATTGCAGGCATTAGGAGTTCAGTATCATCTTAGGAATATTATTTAATTTAACTTAATCGAGAATAAATAAAAGAACATAATGATGGCTTATTAGAAGTTAGGTTTAATTGTATTTTGGTCTCTTTAAATTTTGACATTCAATGTCAAGTTAATGAATGAACTATAGCTGCACAATTAACATAGTAGAATGATTCAATTCCTAAAAAAAATAAAGAGGACCAAAATCAAATTTCTACAATAATAAGAGAATTTCTTGTTTAGATTCAATATCCTTTCGGTGAGACAATTTTTGCAGTCAAATAATTTAGTGTTCTTATCATCCAATTGTATTTTTTATGGATGATAAAATGCTTCTTAGGGACAAAACCCCACATCAATTGCACTTGATAGTCAACAATAATAAAAGAATAAAATATACAATTAAGCTTAAAAGTTATATTGCCTAAATATCTTAGTTTGTTTAAGATTGACATTACTGCTTGGTCAATATCATGCCATAAAAAATGGCACACAAATTGAACATTGAAAATGGTACTTACAATCATCCCAGCTTGCGCACACAAGTAGAAGTCATTGTTTTTGGGATGACAGACAGTGTTGTCAATAACGGTTCCTGCACACAGCAAATAGAGGATTAAGAGAACAAATCGACAATTACAAATTTATTTTATTTTCTTGCTGTTAAGGTGACAAACCTGGTGGAACATTATTTTTATCTCTAGCATTGGCCTGGAAGAACCTAGTATGATGATTCTTCTGGGCAATAATCAAAGTGAACTTTGGATCCCACTTTTCATCAAGGTGTTTGCATGCCTGAAAATCCAATTTCGATTAAACTAGGTGACTTCAATTTCATTCATGGAATAGTACTATCAGATGTGAAATATAAATTAATTAGTGGGGTATGAGTACCTCAATGATTTGACTTAACTCAATATTGAGCACCTGATTGAACTGTGATTCACTCACTCCATCCCTAAAATAAAACATGTGGCGCTGATAATTGAGACCAGAAGTTTGCACCATAATTGTAATATAAGAAATAGAATACCCGCCAAAAGATGTCTTTCTTGACTAAAATCCAAATTATTGGAAATCAATTTAAATATACCTGAAAATTATAATTTGTTGAGGCTTTCTTTTTCCTGAAGTATTTTCAAAGTCCAACAGCACCTCCCTGCAAATTGAAACAACAAAATAGATTAGTATTTGATCAAAAGAGACAGAAGGAAACACATTCAATGAATAAACACCCACATAACATCATTCGAGAATATGCTCTTGCTCTCACCTGATGATACCCTCATCCTCATTAGTATTAGCCACAGGCTTGAATAGAGATTGAATCATCTCAACTTTTGATGATTGTGTGCGAACTGAAGCTCTATAACGTGAAATTTGAGGCCAACATCTTGAGCTTACAACCTGAATATATATTATATAATAACACTCACTACATGCAAGACTCTAAAGCAAACTTGTAGTAACATGATAGTGCAAACATGATCAATATCATACCGCAGCAATAGAGGGCACATCTGATCGACCAGGAGATCCATGAGAAACGTCCATACCAAGAATCAAGGTTGGTACAGCTGAAACAAATGGAATGGAACGATAACACTCTACTGACAGATACGAATTCATCCCACCAAACTGCATCAAAGAAATAGTGCATACATTACTGTAAAAATAAAAAGATTTTATTATAAATAAGTAGCACTTTGGGTGAACTTATTTATATAATAATTTGTGATTAGATGATAATATAAAATTATTTTACACCGTCATGTATCAGTTAACAACTTATATTCTCTTCAAAAGTTATAATATTTCAAAATTAAACTCAATATTTGAAGTCATACATATACCTTTGCATTAATTTTCAAGAGTACATTAGTAATGTATTGATCATTAATCTTTGTTGGTGCAATACATTGTGTTACAATCCCTTCTTCAACAAGAATTCTCTTCTTCCAAGGACCTAAATATTGATATTAGGATTTTAGACTAGAGAAATGTTAACTGAAGAGTGTAGAAGAACATAAACTATGTATAGAAGTTGTTTATCCTACCATAAATGTCACAATTCTTTTTCTCTGGAAGAATACACAACAGAAAGTGAGGTTTTTTAGTGGTGCTCAACTTTTCATACATTCTATCTACCCTGACATTTGGTGGTTCGTGTTTGAAGCAACCATCCTCTTCAATTACTTGATCAAAGAGATTATTCATGTCCTACAAAAGAAAAATACATTTAGAACAACAATGAATTGAATTTGACGTACATTTTGAGTTTTTGACTACATGCATTTGCAGATTGAGTTAATGGATTTTGAAGAAACAAGTCAATCCATCATTCTTCTTATATTAGGTAGCTTGAGTTAGATCCATATTTTCTTATTTATGGTAAGAAAAAATAATTTAAAATATTAATGGACAAAAATTAGATATTTTAGTCAGACAACAAGTGCCTATAAAACTGTTTGTAAATTTGACCATATTATATCACGTTTCATAAGTCAAAAAAAATTTCAAGAAAACTCGAAGTTGACATACTCTAAAACTCTAACAGGTAAGCAAGCTTAATCTGTGCAAAGTTGCATGGGATAGAAAAACCCTTGTAGTAAAATTTGAGTTTTTGGTTCAGTTGTAAATAAGATTAATGAAAACCTCTAAAATTGACATACAATTCTTGGGAAAACTTACCATCCCTTTAGCTGCAGCACACCTCTGAATGAGTTCTATCAGGAGTCTTGTGTCACACCGACTTGAGAAGTTTACAATGGCCCAACGACCAATCTCCACAGGTTGATATAGTTTCTGAAAGATGATACTCATTGTTAGAGAAACAACTCTAAACTGGGTTCAACTTAGTGTGTGTTTGTTTGGTTTAAGTATTTCTTGCGTTTGAATACATGTTGAATGCAATATGTACTGAAAAGAAGCTTCGACGTTTAACATGCTAAACGCTAATACAAACACAGCCGTAACATTAAAACAATAGCAAAAATAAACCTTATTGTTGAAATTCCAGCGCCCATTCCGGGGAATGATGTTGTCCCCCCTTCCAACTATAAGCTGCAATAGTATATATTGGCATCAAAAAGCAAGTCATAAATGCATAGCAAAAACAGAATCAGAAATATTAGCAACACACTTTTTCACATATTTTTGTTTAATACATTATTATTAACTAAAATTTATTATTATTTAATGAGTCAATCTTCTCATTTAATAACTGATTTTGCAGTTTTTAATAAAGTCCAACTAATGGTTTAGTGTGTTAGAAAATTTGTTGCTAGTATTTTTCAAACATATTAAGGATAAGAAGTTGGCTCATATCTGATAAACCTGCTGAAAAGAAAAAAATAAGAAAGTATACTGAAATAAACTTATTTCATAAGTTAAACTCAACTTACACACTTCAAATCTCTTAGAAGTTCTCTTATTTAACTTCTCAAAAGCTGATTTTAACTTGTTTATATGCTAATTTTAATTTATGAATTTATTTGGTCTTTTTATTTTATTTTCTTACAAGTTTCTTATTAGAACATGATCAATGACACAAACCTTTGGGGGTTGCAATACACGACCATCGAGTTTAACAAAGTTAGGTTCAATGGTAATCCCAGAAGAGCGAAGCATAGGTTCATCATCATATCTGCTGCTTCTTAAGGACTGCAAAAAACATAAACAACCATTTCATACAACAACAAAAAAGAGTGTTGCTAGGTTCCTTCAGTTTTAAAATTTTCCACATACATCTTCCAAAGCTTCTCTCCTATCTTGGGGCTTTTGCCTTGTCTTCTCCACTAGCTGAGCCCTTTGCAAATTTGTTAGAGCCTTGGTGTAACGTTGCAACGAGACCATTTCACATAGCTGCAAAACAAGAATAAAATCATATTTAAACTTTTCCAAAATAGTAAAATGAGTATGAACAAATAATATATTATTATGTTATTTAATCACAATTGGGTGTGAATGAAAAGATTATTAGCCTTTATAATAACTACTTTAAAAATCATACCAAAGACGATTTCTTATTTGTCGACAATATAAAATTTTTCGGTAATTAAACTCAATAGCACCTCTATTGGAAAATAAGACGGGCGTTTTGGTTTGCCAACATTGATGCATGGCATATCAGCAGAATAGTTCAGGCCAATCAATTTTTGGCGTGTAAAGTAGTCATGAACTGTGATTTCCCTTTCCTGCACTTCACCATTCGTACCCTTTTGCCTTAAAAGAAATCTGTAAGAAACAAATAACCCAGATTTGTATAAATAGAGTAAAAAACTTTAATCTCACAATGTAACAAAATAAAATTCGCTTACTGTAAAAGGAGAAAGCACAAGAAAAACTTACTTCTGATTCCTGCAAGTGTTATCACTCAATCCAGAGATTTTGAACTCAACACCATTAGCCCTGATTCTTAGGTTCCTCAGCATTCTTTTTGCCTAAATGAAAATAATCATAAATATAACAGCCACAGTTCATGCACATGAAACCTCTCCTACTAGATAGAATAGAAATATCTATCACCTTGGTCCAATCAATGTAGTTTGGGTTCGGAACACTCTGATTCTGGAGAAGGAAGTCCACCACAGGGCCAGGCTTTACAATCATTGTGGTTGTCACATCTTTACAAAAGAACAACAAACTAAACAATCAACCATAACAAAAGTAACATGAATTTCCAAGCATTCCACTTGAGAATCTTACCCATGTTGAGAGATAAACCTCTTTGTGTGACTCGAAAGCTTGAATGAAAACCACGGCACCCTTGCACACCACCTCCTATATCAGTACAGCTTCTTGGATTGTCATGAAAGAAGGATTGGCGAACAAGGAGGCATCCCCTGGAAAAAAAGCATCCAAGGTAAACAGGATTTCAAGTTTCAAGCAAGAGGAGTGCTAGGAACACCTTCTATAACCCTCTCTTTTGCAAAACACAATTTACTATTGGTTAAAATTTATTAAAAACCATGAATGACGCATGTTTAATACGAGGAGTTGAGATTCCCATTCTTGTTATTCAAATGAATTTCATTTCAGCTAATAATAAGTATGTTAGAGTGTGACGCTGACATTTTTCTTCGAATAATGAAAACAACTGAACTAAATTTATGTTTTGACATACTGGTTTGCAGAATGCTGTCTCAGTACGATGTCTAGAACCCTCAGTACTTCCTGGGATTTCTCAGAATCCCGACCACGCAATACATCTTCAATTGCTTGCAATGAAATTTTGGCTGCATATCTGATATCCACGTTGATAGTTTTGGGCCGAAACTGATGCCTAATTCTCATTCTTTTTGTATCTTCTCCCTTAAGACTCTGAGCAGTGTTTCCATTCTTTCCAACCCTGAAAAACAATTAATGCTCTCTTGTGATAAATACAACACAAAAAAACCAGTATACACATAATCACATGACAGCATATTGCTTTTTTGTTTACCTCCTTGATGAAACACCCTCCAACACAACAGGATATTGAAGCCTCTGACTTGGTAGAGGACCAAGAGTGAATAGACTTTTTTCACCATCATATGCAAAACTCATGTTTCTCAGTTCAACATATGTTTCACAAACTTTATTTAAGACCTTTCTCCCTACACCCCTGGCCTCAATAGGGTTCCCATCTTCATAACTCATGGCAACCTAACCAAACAATATGTAATTATTTATAGTTTTATAATATTAAATCAACAATCATTAATATGCATATACTTCACATGCGCGTGCGCACACAAGAGATGTGATAAAGTAGAGAGGAAAAAACACATCATAATGGTAGAAGCTGCCATCAATATCATTCTTGGGCTTGGCTAGGCAAACTCTAAAATGGTTGGCTAATAGTTGTCTGGGCTCTCCCTTGGACCCAACTCCTTTCCTCGCCATAGGCACACGTTTTGAGACCTCCATTTCTCAAATCCTGCTAAAAAGTAAGATTAAATTTTTTGTTATTCGAAGAAAAAATATAAATACTTGATGGAATGCTAATTAATTTAGGCTCTAGTTGAGTGCAGTTTCGTAATAATAAAAGATAAGTACAACTACTTGAAAAAAAAATTATCTGCATAATATTAATACCACTAGAGTACTACACTTTTGATTCATCTACTTTGTTTCAAATAGGAGCAATAAAACTCATAGTTGTTAAAGCACCTTCCACAAAAAGAATGCCTAACAAATATGCATAGGTTTAAGTTCAAATAAAAATATTTTAAACTGGACATAAAGAAGAATGTTAATCATAACAGTGCTGTTAATTTTTTCTTGAAGGTATATTTCACTAAGGTAGCATCATAAATTTACATATGAACGCACAAAATATAAAAAATACAAGTTGCATTGCCTATCAACTGCCACAGAAAAAAAAAGCATGCCGTGGTGCTCTCCGTGCAATGACCAATGACAAATCACAAAATAATTAAATTTTATTTCCTCTTATGGTTATAAAAAGAGGCCAAATGCAAGCTAAAAAGTAGTAGCTAGTGGCTAAACACACGCATAGAAGTTTCAAACACAAGAAGTTTCAAACAAGAAACACCAAGAACACACACCTTGACAACAATAACAGCAAAAAAGAAAAGAAAAAGAAAAGAAAAAGAAAAACAGAAACCAAACAACATAACGTGGTAACCTTCAGCGTAGTTGAGAGAAGAGAACAACAGCATTGTTTGTTACCTTCAACGTACTTAGAGAGAGCAAAACAGAGGGTAAAAAAACAAAACTCACTCTACAAAACAAGAAAATGTACGCATGTCTACTTAGAGAGAACAAAGAAACAAAAAGAAGAACATTGTTACCTTCAGCGTTGTTGCAGAGAGAAGAGAAAACAAAGAGATGAAGACACGAAGAAACGTTGCTGCGATTGGAGTGTGAGAGAGTGTTTCTGTCAATTTATGCACACTTTAAGAAACTGTGTTCGACCATAACGCTTTATTTCACGTATTCACCTTCCAACCAATCACAAGGTGCCACGTTTTACACAATAAATTTTTTTCTGCTAATTCTTTTTTAAAAAAAAAAATAATCTTTTGATATTTTTTTATTTTAAACATTTTACCCACCAGTATTATTTTTCTTTATTTCTTTATTTCTATCACATCAAATCATATATCATATTAATATTTTTCCTTTTTTTTCTCCTCTGTATATCTTTGTATCTTTATCTTTCTTTTAAGTTGTTCATTAGTATTATGTGTTAAAAAGACTTTTTTCTTTTTTACAAAATTGTTTCTTTAAGAATTTAATGATAAAGATTAACACTTAAGCTAAAATACAGGATGAGGATATTGGTGATTAGATATGTATATTAGATTTGAGAAAAAACAAGTTCAGTATAAGAAGTCATTCTTTATTGATAAGTTATTGATTATCGTATGTTTGTTTTGAAAATATGCATTTTGTTCGAATTTGATTTTGATATAAATTGAGTTCTGATTGATAATTTCTATTTTTTACTTCAGTCATTTCACAATCTTCCTTTTCCACATTAATCTTTTTGTTCATTATCTTTTCACTACTTTATATGCAATTAATGCTTTTATTTTTGCTGAATAAGATGATTTGATTTTTTAAATAAAGGAGGTAAATAGATTTTCAGCGTGAAGAATGAGTTCTTATAGAAGAACTTGATGATATTAAAAAAAAAATTCCTCTTTCTCTTTTCCTAAAATCTTAAAATGAGATCTACTATTATGAAAAAAATGAAAGAGATCTTATATCCTGTATGACACTATGAAGTTCATCAAAAAATGATCTAACACTGAAGATACTCTAAATAATGAAATTGTTCTCCTTTAATTCATTTCCCATTATAAAATTTATCATTCATCATTAATTATTATTTTTATCTTTACTTATATAATTATATGTATTATCTTAATTACTTGTTTCTTTCTATCTGCCTTCTTTTAGTATTATCATTAAATTAAATTCAACAATTTTTTAAAGCAAAGATTAATAGTTAAAAGTAATATGCTATTATAGTTTAATTTTTTTATGTAAATCCTAAATATAACTTTTATATATATATATATATATATATATATATATATATATATATATACTCCTATTAGAAATTATAATTTCTAACTTGTAGAGTGAAGCTAGCTCTCATTCTCTCAATTAGAGATTTTCAATGCTCTATCTTCTCTCCTTGAAAAGTGCATTTCATACACAAATCAGCCTATATATATATATATATATATATATATATATATATATATATGATATTAAGTTAATCTTATAATTATTACGTGTATACTTAATTTTCTTTATTATTTATAAATTCCAATTTGAAGATAACCTTACTTATTTTAAATTTAAAATACATATAGTGTTTTGACATATGCAATAAGAAAGATGAATATTTATTTTATATAACTAAATTTTATAATAAATGAATATTTTTTAATAAAAGAATATTAACGACATTTTATCTAGTACTCTTTTTATGATTGGTTAAAATTTGTTGGATATCATCAATTTTAGTGAGTCTCACTTTTAAATCATGAGAGAGAATAATAAAATAAGAAATGAGACAAAAATTAGTGATTTTCAATAAAGTTCAACAAATCATGACGAGAGTTTGAAAGAAGTTTAGAAAAAGTATCCATAAACCACAAAATTAAAAAATCAATCCCGATACCTTATTTAAGTGATGCAAGTCCAACTTTACTAATTCCAACAATAGATAACAATGGGTTTTGTCTATTGTTGGAATGAGTATAACTGGACTTACATAAAATTCAATCCTGAATAATTAATCAATATGTTGTTGCCTATTGTTGATATAAGTAAAATTGGATTTTGATATCTTTAAGTAAGGTTTCAAGTTTGATTTTTTATGTTTGTGAATAAGAAAAAATGTAGTTAAAAGAGAAAACTCCACTAACATGTAATCAAATTCACCAACAAATATTAGTCTTTTATAAAGATAATGAATACTTCACACCAACAACATGGTGAAAAAAAAATCATAAATAATAATGACTAAGTTAGATTCAACGGTGTTAAAAAGAGAGAGAGGACAGAATAATAAGACTTAATTAATAAGGATTTAATTAGAATTTATAAAAATTATATATATATATTTGTTTTGCTAGTCACAAAGTCTCATAACTTAAGAGTAGAGATCAAGAGTCGTTTATAAACATGATCTTCTCTCAACCTATCCCAATAAATTTTTTATTAAGAATAAAATTATGATAGTCAATCGAACACCTAAGTGGACAATAACTGGAATATAAGGGATTGATCGAAACACCTTTTATTGGTAATTAATTAAATATTAAAGATTATTTATTATTAAAATTATGAATTTATAATAGTTATCTTAAAAATATTATTTAATTAGTTAATAATGTGAAAATGTTTAGATGGATAGTATTTTAACAAATCTTAGTGGAAAAGGCAAGATATGCTCAAATATATATTTTTTTTTTTACTTACATCATAGGTGTCTTGTCTTTCATACATGACATTTATGTTCTGTTCCCATAAGCCTTTTAAAGTCCTTGACTTAGTTTTAATCTTAAGCGAGTCCTTCAAGTTCAGGTGTATGAATGTGCCTTACCAGGAAGGATTTTTCATTCATGCTCTGTCTTCATGATAAGCATCTTGAAGGTTTCTCCCATTGACTGAGAAGGATCTTGGATTTTCTCTCTGGGTTCTCTTTCAAGAGTTTAGTAATAATGTGTATAATAATTAATAAAGGCTTTCTGTTTGTGCACAAAGCATATATATGATATGTATTTCAAAATAGAACTTTTCGTTCATTCGTGGAGCATGTGCCTCTTGGAAAAGGACTTCAATTTTGTTCATGTGTGGAGTATGTTCCTCCAAAAATAAGGCTTTTTTATTCATACATGGAGCATTTCCTCTCAAATAATGGAATTTTTTTGTTCATGCGCAAAGCATAGCACCATTCATAAGAGTTTTCATTCATGCACCAAAGCATGTGCCTCTAGGAAGAGGTTTTCTTTTGTTCATACACAGAGCATTTTCTTTCATTCATGGGTATCTCTTAACCTTTAAAACCAATGTATGTTAGTGATGTTTGTTGGGTATGACTCATACTTTGTCTTCAAAAGATAAACATGGGGCGAAGGCCCGGAGGAGCTACCCCTGTGGGGGGTATGAGACAGCGCCCCCAAAACTTTTTTCGAGGCCTAGTATTGTTGTTGGCATTGAATTTTATTATTTGTAGTTTGGACTTGAGCCCATGAATGGTTATAATGCTTAGGATTTCTAAACCTATATATTTATTTGTAATCTGAGTGCATTGTAATAAGTGTGTGAGAAAAATATAGAGAATAACTAGACGTAGTCCACATTGGGCAAATCAGGATAAACATTATGTTATTTCCTTTTTCCCTTTTCTCTCTTTCTGCTCTCTCAATTGTTGTGTAATTGCTCGGTACCAACAATGTTCCATGTTTGAGGTAGAAGTTTTCATCTACTATGTTTCCATCTTGAAGGCTCCTTTTTCTAACAACTTCATTAAATTTTGAAAGGTTCGTCCGAATTTGGCATGCACTAGCTTGCCTTCCCTATGATATTGTGAGCTTGATCTGTGAACGTAAGCATAACTATGTCTCCTTTATGGATATTTCTAGGTTTTAAGACTTGTGTTAAGTCTTTAGGCCAACCTTTGGTTTTGGAGAATGTTAATTGACATGTTGGGATTAATTGGTAACTTTGATGGATGTGATGACATTGGTAACTTTGATATGTAAGCTGGATCAAAGGATTTTCTTGTGTAAATGTTTAAGTGGTGGTGTGGTAGGCCCATATATAATATGGCCGAAAGGTCCTCCAGCATTTGTCATTGTGTAGCCACTTCTTTAAGCCTAGTTATTCAAAAGTTCTTGCATAAGTCAACTAAGTCTCTATGGTCAAATTATTTTCCATTGTCAGTTATCAATCAAGGCATTAGGTATATTGTACCTACAAATTAATGAGTGCTTCAATGTGAATTGTTTTTTCTAATTTTGTCAACAATTTATGATTGTTAGGGATTTGGCCTGATCCATTTGATGAATTAATTTATTGCTACCACAAGATATGTTGGCAAATTGTTAACTCTTGTTGCATCTCTTAACATATTCGGCAGAGAGTCGATTTTAATGGTTAGCAATACACTTAACCCTGAAGTATCTTTAATGCTAAGGATGTGAGGAATCTTGTGTGGTTTGAACATGAGCATTTATGAAACTTCTTAACAAGATGTGAGGAATCTATTCTTTGAAGATGCATTTTAGTGGCGGGTGGAGAAGCCTCTCCTATAGAATTGCTTAGCTATGATGAGTTCCTCATAACTTTTATTCACTACTAAAAATTATATTTTTAACATCATCGTTTTAACATCGATTATATAAAAACCGATGTTAAAAAAATTATGATTACGTAAATAAGTGGAAAACCGATGTTAAAAAAATTATGATTACGTAAATAAGTGGAGTATGTTAACATCAATTTTC
The DNA here is from genome assembly GCA_013407115.1 of Glycine latifolia. Taxonomy (NCBI): domain Eukaryota; kingdom Viridiplantae; phylum Streptophyta; class Magnoliopsida; order Fabales; family Fabaceae; genus Glycine; species Glycine latifolia. The sequence goes on from CM023946.1 coordinate 39,383,110, forward strand.
TATTTCTAGAAAATTGATGTTGATAAGAGCATGTTAACATTGGTATCTAGAAAAGCGATGTTGCTAATCTGATGTTAACATCAGTTTTCAGAAAATCGATATAGTGAAATGATAACTTAAAATTGTCTGGCACCGGAACTCAAACAAGGCTAACCCTCATTCTCTTACTCTCTTGCTGCAAACTCTAGTACTCTCTTGTTGTGCACTCTCTTCCTCTTCACCGCATCGCCGCCTCTCTCGTTTGCCACTCTCTTTCTCTTACTTTGAACCAGCAGGTTTGCCACCTTCATTGTGTAGTCATTTGTTCTTTATGCCTGATATAGCATCACTTGCATAGTTCGCACGTCCCTCTTTGTAAATTTATGCTTGACAATGGTTTTATTGTGCTTTGTTTGCTTGTTTGTATATTGTGGCTTGCATAACATAGCTTGCATAATTTAAGGGGTATATCGTAACTACAATTCTACTTTTGTTTTTTCAATTTTGAACTTGTGCTGAACTTTTTTTGGTAGGCCTTAGTCATGAGTGAAGTTATTCCTTAAATCCATTCATACCAAATTATCAATGCTGTAAGCCCCTGCTTCTAAATTTTTAAAGCTAGAGCTATGGATCGAAATCTTTGAGCTAATATTATGGGAAGACCACTATGTCAACTTCAATATCTGTTTGTATAAGCTGATAAAAAAATTCTGTTTCTGAAACGGGTACACTTGAAGAAGGTTTTAACTGAAGCACCCTTAATTTGTGTGCAAGTTTGGTAAGAAAATTGTTAAAATTTGGTTAGGGATAGTTGTTTGGAGAAAGTATGTGATAAGGGGTAGGTGAAACCAATTTTTAAATTAAAAGTCCAGTTTTAGTCATAGCTCGTAATATGTCATGCTTGACACGGTATATATGTGTACATGTATACAAGAGGTGGCTAATTAGTTTTTATCTTTGGAGATAAGCATCAAAGTATTTGAGCCAATAATATGGGATGATCACTCATTTTGATATCTTCTAGGGAATGAAAAGATCATCGTCTCCCACTTGTGTTATTATGAGAGTAGTAAAATTCACTTACAGGTCGTTAATCACTTAATTTATTATGGTTACTTGTTAGTGCTTATTAGTTAGTATAGATAAGAGCAGTGAATTCTAAAACTACTGACTGGTTGGTCTTCTATTCTAAGTAGCTTTGATGCCTGAACAACATTCATCATGAACTGACTATATCTGAAAACACGAGGATACAATTGAACATTTAATTGTATTAGCCTAAATTCTTGGATTTTGTATTACTGAATGATAAGCAGAGAGGACAAGATGACAGTTATGAATGATCACGGACAGTTGTAGTACTGTTTTGATTGCTGCATCGAATTAACCACATTGAGTTTAACACATACGTTGTGGGATGATCTTCTGTTTTCAGGAAAAACTTTATCAGTGGATAATCAGTTCAACTAGAAGGATCATCACGGGTTGGAACAGCTGGTGCACTTAATTACATTCAGGTTGGTTTGACATTTCTTCCTTTTTCATATAATATAGTATCATTGATGCATGATTCTGCTGATTAGGACTGTGTGTAGCAAACTTCTGCATGTCTTCAGCTTCTTAACTGCTTGGTCAAACATCCCAGAGCTAGCAACTCTGGAGTAGCACTATAATATAAAGAGATAACAACCTTCCTTGGTCTTAATTAAAGATTAAAATAGATCCCAGTTTAATCAAGATGCAACCAAGTCAAATATGTACACATTTGCTTTGAAATGATCGTGTAGTGCATAACCATTAAACTCAAAGTTAAAAGATGCATACATACATCAGAACCGGATACTTTGATTCCACGACATTGAGTGGCAGACCACGGAGAGGTGAACAAGTTGGTGGCGGTGGAGGAAGCAGAAGAAGGCGGTGACAATGGAACAAACGGTGGCGGAGAACATGACCAAGAAAAAGAAGAAGAATGTAAACAATATGAAAGTCTGAAAAGAGACTTGGTGTTGAAATTTGAAAGCCTATGCCTCAACCACAGAGCTTGCATTGTGTCACTTTACCAACAGGTTATAATGCAAGGCACAAAAATACCTTTTTTTCAGCTTATGTAAATATGTGACTTCACTGAAAGTAAAAATTTAAGAAATTGTAGCGTTAGTCATTGAACTAAATTATCCCCTTTTCAGCTTATGTAATACTAAGAATGCAATGAATAATTGTTTTATAAAACTTCACATAGCTTAAGATGGAATTTCAGATTACTTCATTGTTGCAATTGCAGCATATGCTATAATCAAAATAACAATCATGAACCAATCAGAAAGTATATCTAAATTCTCAATCACGAAGAAAAACAGAAGAAGAAAAAAGGATTAAGAAGAGAAATTGTTACATGAATATACTTTCTGGATTGAGAAATAAAGAAATCAAATTAAATTTAATAAATACATTAAGAAATTAAATTAAATCTTTTAAAATAAAATAACTAACTTAAATCTAAAAAATAAAAACCAAATTAGAAGACAAAAAGGTAATTAAATCTTATTTTATTCTTAAATAATTAATAAGGCTCAAGCTTGGGAGGCCCAATTAGTTACAACCCTTATCATGTGTCTTCTTTTTCTATAATACTAAAATCTCAAGATTTTTTTTAGGATCACCATAACATTTGTGTAAAATATTAATAAATTTAATTGATCACTCAGACTAATAACATGGTATAATCTCACATCTCTTTGAGAATAATCGGTAGGATATAAATTTTTTTAATTAATATTCTTATAAAATAAGTCTTTCTTAAATAATCGGGGTATAAATTATAATAATTGTGAAGGACAAATGTTGAAAGATATAAAGGAAAATTTGGGAGCATGGCAATTCACAAAACTAATTAATAATTTCTAATCAAAAAGTTACCACATAGCATCTCAGACCCATTTTGACTTGGCATTTTTAGAGAAGGGGTGTATTATTGAACTTGAACAATACTTATTTATTTATTTATGGTTTTATAATTTAATTTTTAATTAAACACAAGTTTCTTGACAGTTTAAAATTGTCAAAATCAAGTAAAGGAAAGCAAAATTGAAAATCTAAGTGCATATCACTCATCTCCATAATCAACCCCTACAATTAATCTCCAGTCATATCAAAATTAAAAATTCCAAAGATATGATAATTCAACATTATTCATTACATATTAAAAAAATGTCCATAATATGTCATTATTCAATATATTATTCATTATCATATTTTTAAAATTAGTGGACGAAAGTGAAGGGAACAAAAGGGAAAGAAAATAACCAACAAGAAAAGCTAATTCCTAGGATAACAAATTCCTAAGACATCAAAAAGCATTAGGGGGCAAGTCTCAAACATGTCGGATGAAGATGCATAAACACCAAACTTCATCAAGCAATCAGCATAATAATTAACTATTCATTATCATATCTGATAGTATTGAGAGTGTCTCTCTGTTTTATCTGTTTTTTAATATTAAAAGCGGTAGAACAATGAGACATTTCTAATATCATCGGATAGAATCTCAATGACATATTGAAATTTTTTATAAAAGTTTACTTAGAAGATCGCTACACAAACCTATACCACAAATAATTCACCCAATTACAACATCTGGTCAACTAATGAGTTGTCAACCAAACTAGAGAAAAGTATGTTAGATATTCAAATCCACTTGCATATGTCAATTTAATTATTGATCTTGAGTCTTTCATTAAAGTTCGATTCACAATACAAAAAATAAACCAACTCACCATCTTAGCATAAAAAATAGTTATATATATATATATATATATATATTAACTCTGGTTAATTATTGGAATCAAATTAGATTTACATACTCAAAAAGGTTTACGTTACATCAAATGAATATACTTTTTAACATTTAAATTTCAAAACAACCAATATTTAATAAGTATTCAAATCACTTTTTTTCTTATATGAACAGTAAAATGAAGGGAAAAACATCGAGAGAACTCAAATTTGAATGTATTAAAACTAAATATATGTATCATTACAATATACCATACAAAAACAGTCGCATGCATGTGCAGCATGGACACGGTTACTTAATAAAACAATGTTATAAATAAAGACTTTTTGTTTATTAATTACGCGAATGATAAGAATCTTGATGCTGGCGGTCCCATTACATGAGTGAAACAATAATTTTATTCATTAAAGAATCCTGAATACCTAAATGAAAATAGCGTACCATTTCACTTAAGACTAAAAAACATAATAATCTAAATGATAAACATGACCCAAATGATAATACATTGCAGCAACTAGCAACATGCATTAACAAAAGCCAAAACTTGAAACTAAATTATAACACTGTTTATGTACAATTTTTTTTTCCTTTTATATATATGCTATTTGGCTACAATAGGATCATAGCCATTTGTAAATAATAATATTAACCAAAAACTTGAATAAAATGTTTTAAAAGAACTAGCATCTATGTAACTAAAAGATAAAACAAAAACCCTAACTAGGTAATAACATTCTCTCTATGAAAATTGGTTAGGTAGGGTTATTGAAAGGAGATCTAGAATCCTAAAGATTTAGTAGTTATCTACTGCTTCCAAGAAGGGCAAGGGGAGCACAAAGTGCAAAATTAAGTCCTTGCTCCATATTTCTCTGCAATAAGGGGACGAACATCTTCCACATCAACCAGTTTCTCCAGAAAAGGCAGCAAAGACATCAGAGCCGAGTCGGTGGGGTCGTCATACCAACTTTTGATGGGAATCCCGTTGTTAACTTGAAACCTGAATACCTGTGTCATGAAAAACACGTTTTCAAGTTTCAAGTAAACATCATAAACCATTGAAAACAAAACAACCAAACAGACAAAAAGAACCGTTTCTGGAAAGAGTTCCAGAAACGTTAGCAACACACTTTCTAACACTCATTGACTAAAATTTATTGGAAATCACAAAATTTAGTGAGTTTAACCTCACTAATGATTTTATAATTTAATTTATGATAAATTTTAACTAATAATAAACATTGTTAGAGAAGCTGTGTTCGAAACTGTGTTGTTAACACTCTTCTTTTGGGAAATAATCCCGATATAAGCCCAAGAAAGTATTTTCCAAAAAAGGAAGATAATCTATTGGGGCTTCATTAATATTTAAAAGAGAATGAAAATTAATGATATCAATGAGGCTTCTCTTAAGAAATTCCAAAGTGAAATGCTCACAGTACATTGCTTTGAAAATGCCTTTTATTAATAGGTGAACTTTATGTGGATATCATTGAATAAAAATGGGACCACATTCTATTTAGTAGGATCAACATAAAATTCACCCAAAATAATAAGATTGCATGGAAAATATTGTATTAAAAAGCGTGACGCTAACAAGCAAATTTAGTAGTATTCCTATGATACAGTAGTTGATACAACACCATAAATATTGTTTCATGGAAGAAAAAATGAACTGAAAACCTGTAACAAAAGACCAAGGAAATAATACCTCTGGAGTGTTGTCGATGATGCATACTTTTGCGAGGTCAATTCCAAGAACAGTCAAATCCTTGACGCAGCAGCGACCTTTCCAGGAGCATGATTCTCGGCACAATCGTTGAGAAAAAAAACTTCTTATCAGGATCAAGAACATCTAGCAATGTTTCAGCATACATGCGTTTACTAGCTGTAAAAATGATGATTTCAAACATCTCCGATACTTTTTCCAAAAATTCTTGGAGGAAGGGCCTCTTCCGTACATATACAGTTCTCTCCGTGTCTGTGATCATCTTAAATGTGAAGTCAGCACCGTCACATTGCTCCATGGAAGAATGAACCAGTGTTTCTGTAGAGGAGTATACAACAAGGTTCAAAGTCAAAGAAATCATAAAAAATTGTTCAGAAAACTAATTGGAACAATAACAAGGATTTCTCTTATTTATCCTATACTCAAATGTTGGATGACAAAATATATGCTACAAAGTAAACTGCAAGAAGTAACTTTGGAGTTGGTTCATCTTCAATATAAATGACAGCTGTAGTAATAAAATATATATAAAACATTGCCCCATAGGAAAAAGCCATCTTTACATTTTTCTGGTAGTGAAGCACATTGTTCATGATATAATCCCAGAAAAATCCCCACTGAATAGGTCAATATCCATATGATTATGGAAAGATGAAAGAAAATTACCATCCAAATCAAGGACAAGGGTAACCTTCTTCCTTTTGCTTGTTTCATCGATTAGTAATGCAGGCAATGAGTTAGCATCATCTGCTAAGTCTAACATCCCCTTAATGAATGTCTCTTGATCCCAATAATCAACTCTGTCTGAAGAAATCTCATTGGAGCTGACAGGAAGTTCTTCAGTAAATGGAATGGCCTGATCGCCCATGAGATGATTAATCCATGAAGAATCGGACATCTGTTGAAACCCTTCAGAGGATCCTCCAAAAGTAAAATCTGCTGCTCCTATTGTCTCCTCGAGAGTGGGATACTCCATATTTTCCTCAGTGCCATCGTTTGTAAAATTGGTCCCAGGAAACAGAAGATCAGAAAGGTTATTATAGCTTTGACTGTTATCAAATGAACTTAGCCCATCAATAATGGGAAACTCGGTTTCATATGCAGAGGAGTCTAGGTCACACATTTGGAAACTGCTGAAGATATTGTCATCCACCTCCAGCTGAGGTTCCCATGTGAATTGTTCCCTATCAACTGCAATGAGAAGAAGGGGAATTAATAATAATAATTACAATTATAGTAAGTATCAGAAAAGGATATGCTAGAATTATATTAATGCAGCCGTTTAACATTTACATTGGTTAGACTCTAAGTTCAATATAGCCTCATAAAACTAGGTCACCGCATTTTGAAAGTTTACAAGTCCCAAATTCTTTAAGAACAATTACTAATCTCAGAAATTATTGGTGGGAGCCAAAAAATTCTTTGTTTTGTCCTAATTATGGTGTTTTGGTTATTGGTTCTTTCCAAAGAGCTTGTTTGTTAGCAAAGTAAAGGATTGGATAGCCTTATCAGAATGATGTGTTTACCTTTGTCAATTTATATCTCAAATTTTGTATTGGTTCTTTCCAAAGAGCTTATTATCTTTTGGTTTCACCAGGGCAATGCTTCATCCTCAACTTTTGTATTGTCCATTGGTTCTTTAATCTAGTTTATTTATTATCTCAAACAGAAAAAACAATATTTTAACCAGTATGATTTAAAGTGGGTACCTGTTTCAAATTGCTGACAATGGTCATAATTAGGCCCCTTATAAGGAGAAATTGCTTCTGAATCTGAGGAAAGAAAAGATGACAAAGAATCCTGCCATAAACAAACCATCATATAAGTAATGTCAACCAAAGAGAGTATTCATACTTTGAATTTTTTTAATGTACAAAAGGATATAAGAAGTAGCCAAACTATATTGCAAAAAACCAATATTCATTGAATAGAAAACTCTTGAGGCTCACAAATCAATAAAATATTTAGTGGTTTATAATCACCAATTGGTACAATAGAATCATAGATTATATTTCCACAGTGGATAAAATAAGAAAATACTTCAATCTAGCTATCCCGACTGCAACTCCCAAACTAATATTTCAATTTTCAAAAACAAAAGTGAAGGTGCAAAATATTTTTATTGCTTACACATAGACAATTGTAATTCAAGGATACAATTTAATGTTTTGAGCAAAAGTAGTGTAATCGGATGCAACACTCAGATATAGTTAAACACATGTGCGGTACACAGAATCTTAGGTTACTAAGGATAGCACAATCCAGAAAGGTAGATATAAAAGTAAAGAAAAGACCAGATCAAAACTTGCATATCGAAACTGAGTCTTACCCTTGCTACTACTGAATCTGTACATCCATTGAATGAACTATCAGTCTGCCCCATTGAATCTGTACATCCATTGAATGAAAGAGAGGGCTGACCCATGTCTCCTTTATTGTCAAGATCCATGAAATGTTCTCCATTTTTGCAAAAATCTACACCAAACATGTCCAATGAAATAATGAGAGACATTGATTGCACCATATGTTCTAAATTGAATGCCAAAAGATTTCATGGAAAAAACTGCATCAATGCTATAATAGTTTGTATTTAGTTCTTTTCTGTCCTTTCAATCTGTTGAGGGTATTAAGGCTTACCATTATGAGATGTTTGGCTGGAGATAGCTAAACTTTCCATTTCATTATTTACTCTGACAGCAGTGGATTTAGATATTTTATTTGATTTCTGAGACACATGGGGATAGTTCCCATCTTTTTTGCAAGTTGTAATTGTCTTAGCCTTCATTTTAGCAGCTGGCGTTGAATCTGGACTTCCCAAGCATAGTCTAAAATAGAATTCATGCAATTGAAAGTTCTTATTTTCTTTTAACTCAAACATAAACAAAATGCAGGTCAAACAAAATACGAATAAAATCAAATTCAAAATGGATCATAGGCGAATATACTAATCTGCATCAGCATTCATACTTTTCTATATTAGCATACAGTAGTAAGTTAACTTCCAAAATCTATGGAACCCTAATAAGTAATACACTTCTATAATCATAAAGAACTAATAGGTTTTTCCAACTATATGACTCACATGAAGGTTTTAAAGGCTTAATCTAGTTTACTATGGCATGCACAAAAATTGTCCAAACACTCCACCCCCCAATTCCCTTGTTAGCAGCTCAATTAGCAAGAGTTAAGGATGTGCATTGAGAGCACTACTTCAATTCCTACGGATGCCCTCTTCATCCTAATTTACCCCCATCTCTCAATTCAATTATGTCCACCCAATGTCCAGAAAAAAATTTACACGCTCACAAGTTTCCCATGGATAATTTTGACTTCAGGAAAAATTTTAAAAAATAAAACAAATGTATAATAAGAGGAAAACATATTGCTATTGTTAAGAAATATGCCTATGTTAAGAAGAAGAAAGTACAATAGGGGATGTCTTTATTATTAATAATTTTAATTTTTTTTAAATAGAAATTATTGAAGAGAAAAGACTTTTAAAACCAAAAAAAATCAAAATAATCACTTAAATCAAAACACATTGTCACTATAGCTCTCTTTAGCAAAATCAGATAACATATAACTGTCAGTGAACGGCTCATAACAAATAAAAGATTATGTTTATATCTTTTATATATAAATTCTATTTATACATACATTTAATATTTATCGTAGCTACAATTAATAAATATATTCAATGTATAGCTTGCTAACATACTATTTCTAAAACATATGGATGTAGACCGGATTATACTCGTTTTTTTCTAGAAGGAGTACTTCAGCAGTTAAAGTGTAACAACCCTACCGTACTCCTAAACAAAGAAAAAGAAAGTGACAGTTTCCTAGCGAATCCCAAAATTTAAATATTTAATTCGCTTTAAATTAAATGACAACCCAAAAAATTTAAATGCACTTTGAAATAATCATTTAATAAAAACTCATCTTTTTATATAAATTTAATGCAAATTCATCTGGAAAATGAAAATACAACCGAGAAATACACATACATACACAGATGCCAGCAGCAACAGTAGTAAACCAAAACCAGGAACTAGCACCCACGGTAAAACAAAAACAATCTCAAATTCGTTAAGAAACTGAAATCATGTAACGAAGAAAATCCCCAAAGAATGGCTATAATGATGAAGATGGTGGTTGTAGGTCCAGATGAATTCAAGAACGGGGTTGAATTGAGTTTATAAAATTTAACAAAATAAGTTCGATAAAAATCCCAAAAATATAAAACAAATAATGAGTTATAAAGAGGACAAAATATAGAAAATTTTAAAAAAATAAAAACCCATAGGTTAAGTAGGAGAAAACAATCACGAGACCACGTTTATTTTGTTTTGTTCTCTGTTTTCCACCTGAACAAGGAACATACAAACCCCAACCCAAGACAATTGAATAATTGAATCGGTTTTACTAACGGTTTTTCTATTCAACCCAGAATAAGTCTTCCAAAAATACCTGAAACCCAAAGGAAAATTAATTTTAAAAAAAAAAAAACCCAGAAAGATAAAAACCTTAATTTTCGCATTTTCGATAAGCTGAATTCACACACCACAGCAACTACAACGACGAAGAACAAGAACCCAATTCTAACAAAATCAAAACCAAGCACACTCGAAACAAAATACGCAACGGGACAACCGGCAAACCGGCGACGGGGTATTGTAAGTGGTAGAGTGGAAAACAAACAAATCACAACAATAAAAACAAAACAACTGGAATCTCATTAAAAAAAACAACCCAGAAAGATAGAAACCTTAATCTCAAAGCAGAAGAACCCAAATCACATGAAAAATAAGAAACAAAGCAACTAGAACCGCATTAGGCAAACCCACAATTCAAACAACTTCAACCAGAAAAAGAAAATAGTTAAAAAAATAAAATAAAAAATGAAAACGCACCTATGATTTTCTCTTTCACCTTTCCCTCTCTCTTTCTCTCTCTTCTCTCTTACTTTCTCTTTCTAGCACACAGAGAAGTGAGTCAGAGAAACGAAAAGGGGTCAACGGGGGATATCGTTGTTTCTGTGAGAGAATCTGCTAATATACTAGAGTTTGAAAAACAAAAGAGGAGGATCACAGTGGACGGTCACGATTGGATACAGCTTTCAGGAGCGGACGGTGGATAAAATGACACGTGGGGGAATGGAAAGCACACAGCTCTGAAATTCATGCTGGGGTTCGAATGGCGGCGCCAAGTGTCATGCTGTGGTGAAACTGGATGGGCCTTACACTTGCTAGGCCCAATACACATTGTTTCAAGCCTTTACATATTTTCCTTTTCTAACGGTGCTTTATTTTATTTTATTTTGCTGAATTCTAAAGGTGCTTTAAGAATTGAGAAACTAGGTAGACACAAATCAACAAGAATTTTACAACTAATACAATAAATTAAATATAAAAATCAGAATATCAAATAAAATAAAATTTGATAATCTTTCAATTTTCTTATAATCTTCTTTCTAATTTACATTGAAATCGGAATATATAAAGAATTATAATTCAAATTTAGAAAATATAATTTAAATTTTAAAATAATATATTTTGGTGGTGCAAAATTGTAGAGTATTTTATTTCAAATAATAACTTTATTAATGTAAATAAAGCACGTTGTTTTTAAGCAATCATAAGATTTTGCTGCAGTTCAATTTATAGTTTTAATTTGAGTAGATTATACTTGCATCCCCTATATTTTACTCAACTATTGTTTCTCTTTCTCTTGTTGGTGAATTCTTCTTCAACATCCAGGGGTATGAGTTCTTCTTCCTCTCAAGATGTTCACGTTCCATTTCTCTTCACTATTTGTGAGTTTTTCACTATTCTTCTTCCAGTTCGTGACATTGTTCATCTTCCAATTCGTGAGTTCACAAGTGTTCATGAACGCCTTCGTTTGTCTTTCTTGTCAACATTCACGAGCGCTTCTATTTCTCTTCCTGTTCCACAATATTTGTTCACGCTAGGGTTCTGTTTATAAGTGACCACTAGACCTACCTTGTATATAGGTTACTTTTTAAAATTATTTATTTAATTTTGGTTGTTTATTATTGCATATTTCTAAATGGGGTTTCAATGGGAGACCAATTTGGGATCACTTATATTTTTCAAATCATTTGTTTATTATTGTTGATTAAAATAGTGTTGATGTTTGGACCACAAGAACACAATGGATGAACTAAAATACATGGGTCATGAAACAAGCAATGTGAATATTTTGGTCTACTTTACGAAGATCTTGATAAGTTTGGAATGTTCGACACATATAACTGTGTGAACAACGTTACTAATGACTTAGACGTGCCACCAAGTCACCCTTTTATTTTGTGGTTTCGTTCTACTGTAAATGGTAAAAAATTTCCCTTTTAAAATTAATCATGATGTGCTGAAAATGTTTGTTGAGAATCAAAATTTCGTTTATATTCATATGTATATTAGTAGAACAAATGATGATTTTTGGAACCTACCTGTTATAAAAAATGTGAATGAACTTGAGATTTGGAATCAAAATTCTATTTATATTTTTTATTTAATATTGTAATTTTTATTAAATTAATATTCTAGTTTTTTAGTATGTAATATTTTGAATTATTTTTTTTGCTTTAACAAAAAAAAAGTGCTAGAAACTCTGCATTTATCCAAGCTAATGTTACATGTTCACAACTATATGAAGTGACCACTCATGTATATATTTTTATGTAAAATTAATCTTCTTTTAGTTAAATTTCAACAAACATCTTCACATTTTCATAATTGATTTTTTCTTTTCAATTTCAACAAACACAAATACATTCACGGGTGCTCATTGAATCTTTAAGCGGAGGAGTAAACACTGCATAGGATACAAGAGCAAGACCTAAAAAAAGGTAAAAACTTAAAGCTAAAAAGATGACAAGAATGCACAATGCATGATTGACTGTTAATTTGTTTTTTGGGAATTGTTGAATCACTTTTGGATATAGACATACCTGTGAAGGGTCATACTTTTTTGTAATGTGGAACTGATATACATCTTAAGAAACAAGTTGATATATAATTGTGCATGTGTTTTCTTTTGGGTTTTATATGACAAGATTATGTAAAAATATCTATATTGCTACTTTTTGGAGCAACCTTTTTATGAACTTAATATGAAATTATTATCTTTATTATTGGACAGTGTACAAGATCTATATTTGAGATTTTAGACTCTTCAAAATGTCAATTGACACAATTTCCAAGAATATTATGATTAGTTATATTTTCCCAATAAATTAACTTGACTCAAGCAATTAAGAAGAAACTGTTTTAAAAGAGGTTAAACTAATTGTGAATCAATCTATTCAAATTCTTCAGTCTATTGTGTCCTCAATACACTTATCCTGAATTATACTCAATTCTATATTGTAAATATCACTTCAATATTAATATTCAATATTTTTATAAAAGAAAGACATTCAGTTTATTCAATATATCAAAACTTTAAAATTAAAATCAAACTATAGCTATTATTAACAATTTTTAAAAAGTTTAAATTAAGAAAAAAAATCCTTCATGTGAAATCGCATTCTATCTAAGGTGCTGTTTTACCTTTTTGTTTATAATTTAAATTATGTATTCTTTTATAACGTTATTTGTGTACATGATTAAACTTTTTCTTATCATAAGAAAGAAAACATTACTAATATGCTTTATAAAATATTTTTGGCATATTTTTATATTGGTAAAAATTTATTATAAAGAACAATTTTTTGTAGTTTTTATTTTGTTATTTAAGAAATTTCGCTCATAATTTGTGTCTTTGATTTAGCATAAAATTAGAAAGAAGATTAGAGAAAAACTGAAAAAATATCAAATTTAATTTTACTTAATATTCTGATTTTCATTTATTTTATTTTATTAATTGTAAAAAATTTATTAATTATGTTTAAGAATGATGTATTAAATTTGTGTCTTAAGTATGACTTAATTATATATTTGTTTCCTTCATTATTCAATTAGGTCCTTTTGAAAGAATCGAGTTCTCTGATTATCTAAATTAATAGTGTATGTCATATACTTTGCGCAAGTTCCATTAGTTTGGTATGAAAGTTACACATGTGACACAATCTTTATGTATCATTCAAACAGGGTTTCACCCGCATGAACACCTCTAGATCATCATTGTCGTGCCAGCACAAGCTGGAGGTTGGTGGTGAGTTATGGTTGTGCGATGGTGTTTGGGTAAGGATGTAAGTGGGCATGGGTCATCCACAAATTCGAATGGACTGAAACTAATCCAAACAATTTGGATTGTGTAATTTTGGTATTTGGATCAAACCTAAGTCGAATAATTTATATTAAATTATTATTATTAATATACGTAATATATAATATATATTTTAAATTTTTATAAAAATCAAATAATGTTGACTATTTATTACATAAACTAATTAACCTAAATTGAATAATCATCAACGAATCCTTAACATTCAGGATCAAAGCAACAAAAATTTTATTGATTGAAGTCACTTTAGATGAGTTTTTAAAAATATTTTGAATCTATTTACAAAGAGTAGACCTCATAATGGCCTATTGGTTTTGGACTTTTGGTAGAGAAAAGTGTTTGAAAGAAAGATCTTACCATTTCTGAAATAATTGAAGTTACATCTATTTTTCCATTTCAATTCAAGAGAACTCATCCTCACATGCTTCCTGAAACTCTTTATCTTGAATATGATATGCTTAATTTCTCATTTCCCATGTATTGATAGGTAGGAGTCAATGGAGTGGAGTGGAGTGAAGTGTGACAACATCACAAATTTTTTTAATAAAAAATCTAAAAAGAAACAATTGTGTTTAATTCATTTAATAAAAAAATTAGTTTATAAAAATATTACATTAAAAAAAGAACAGACAAAATTAAATATTTTGATATGTTAATTCAACCCAACCCAATCCGCTTACAAATGGGTTGGGTTGAATTTATTTTTTTCTTAAAAAACCAACCCACATCTACCCGTTCAAGTTTAATTGGATTGGGTCACAATTTTGACCAAACTCAATCCAAATCAATCTCATTATATCCCTATATTTAGATTTGGTATAAGATAAGTGTTTATTTCATATTTATTATTAAAGAATTATATTATGATATAAAATATTTTTAACTATTAATAATTAAAAAATGAAATTCAAATTAAAAATAAAGAACAATTCCTAAAAAATACTCTCATTTAATATGAGTATCTATATGAGAAATAAGATTATATATTGATAATATAAAAAGTTTTATACGGTCATCTAATTACAATCTACTACATATAGTAAGTTTACTTACTTTTAAAATAATTCAAATAATAATTTTTATAATTTAATAATAATATAAAACTATTTTATATTATCAATATATATACATTAAACTCTTTTAAAAAAGTTTTGTTGCCATCCTCCATTTTCGTATAGCATAACTTTTGAAGATGTTAAACAAAAAGGAAAGTGATGTGATAATTTGTAAAAATATGATTCCTTTGTTGGTATAAAACGCTTTTACACATGCAGTTTATGAACATTTTTCTGTTTAAAACATGAAGGCTTGTTTGGTAGAAATTAAGAATAAGATAAGATTACCCTAAAAAAAAATTAGATAAGATAAAATACAATAAAAGGGTTAGATAAAAGTAAGATGGGATAAAAATCTGATAGGTTCTCATACTATTTAATATTTGTTGTGGTGGAGATTTGACTTCTGATGGGAATGCAGTTTGTGGAGGTGCCCTTCGAGACCATAAGGCGTAGTAGTTTTGGCAAGTGCTCTATTTCTCAAGCTGAGTTATGCCATTGCTAAGGGTATTAGAATTGCTCTTCGAAGAGGGTTCACAATGTTAAGTGTTGAGTCTGATTCCAATTAAGCAAGCAATTCGATTCATTAATTGAAGAAGGTTGCCCTCAAAGTGATTCTTGTTATCAGTTGGTGAAGCTGATAAAAGATTATTACATAGTTGGTGCCTGGGGAAGGAGCTCTCTTTTGGGCTTATGATAGTAGAGAAGCCAATCAAGTGACAGATGCTCTTGATGGAGATGGGATATTTTTTATGTTATTTCTTAGTCTTTCAGCTCTTTTGTTCAAGCTGATGTAACTTCTATTTCTTTTCTTAAAAGTTTTTAATAAAGCTTCATAGGGGCATTTTGCCGCTCCTATTCAACAAACAAAAATACTGATAGTTTCTTTTTTTTTAAAAAGTTACTGAAATTCAATTTAGAAATAAAGATAAAAATAGTATAATGAAAGAAATAAGTTGTTAATGATATCATCTATACAAATAAAGATAAAAAGAATGATTTTAGATGATTAAGAAAAAAAATTGACATTAATGTTAAATCAGAATAAATTTAAAATTAAAATTAAGAACTATATTTGAAAGGAATAAAAAATAAAATTAAAGACTCAATATTTAGAAATAACATAAGACACATGACTCAATAAGAATGAAAACTTCGAGAATTTGGACTTAGGGCTTAATTCTACCTTAAAAAAATTAGCTTGTGGGATAAGGATTGTCCAAGATTTATGAGCTATATTTAGGTTATATTTTTAGTTGATGTCACACTTTGACATCCTAGTAGAATTTAGGATAGACGTTAATAAAATTGGTTTACAAGGTGAGGATTATCCAAGTATTATAAGCTCTATTTAAAACATATTTCTAGACATTAAGGAGGGTCTACTTCAGTTGGTTAAATATGATAGTTGAGTTATTATAAATTTCATGACATTATCTTTGATTCCCACCAAGAGCCGAAGTTCTAATGTATTTTTAGACAATATTGGACTTCAACCCACTAAGACTTGAAGTTCTAGTGATTCCATTTTATAATATTTCACTTAGTTTTTTCGTACAACACTTCTTTATAGGTAACTCTTTCTAAAACACTTACAAGCTAAGGTAATTGGAATCAAGACGATATTTTCACTAAAGTATTTTTTTAACTTATAATTGACTGATCTTTTAAATTTTAATTTAAGAAAAAAGGAACACTATGTGTCTCTCTCTATGTTTTAAACAAACAAATAAATAAAAGGTAATATAAGTTAAATAATAATCAGTCGTTTGCTAGATGTAAGTTGATTGAAAGGAGTAGTTATAAGGATAAAAAAAAAATGATTTAAAAAGGAAGTTATAGGGATAACATGAGATTAGAAATGTGTAATAAAAAAGCTTCATATTTCCTTTATATATATAATATAGGTATAGATAAAAACTATTTTTAATATTTCTTCTTGAATTTTATATATTATTTTATTTTCTGAATTGTAAAAATTAAAAAAAAAAAACTAAAAGATCAAAGACATAATTAATATTAAATATAAAAATGGTTACCAAATCTTAATATATATATATATATATATATATATATATTATTTGGAAAATACTAATATTCATCCTAAATGTAGATGGTGTGCATTAACATTCAAAACCAAAAAAAATTGGACCAAAATCCCATTAATTCTTTTATTACTCAAAATTTATTTTAAAGATATTATCATACTTTATTATATGAAATTGGTTATGTGGGTCATTTGTAAAGTCAGTTCAATATTCAGGGTTGTAAATCATGAAGTGGTTGGTCATGTCCTGCTTGATAGGAGGTTGCGTCAGGACGACCCCTGTCACCCTCTATTTATACATAATCTGTGCAAAAGGTCTCTCAATATTGGCAGAGTCCCGGGGCCATATTCATGGAATTAAGGTAGCTAGAGGAGCACCGATAATATCGTACCTATTATTTGCGGATGATTCTCTTTTGTTCTTTAGAGCATATCCTAACGGAATGTGAGCATATCAATAATATTTTGAACGTGTATTAGTGAGCTTCTGGTCAGACCCTGAATTTGCAGAAATCAGAGGCATATTTCAGTAGAAATGTGGATCGGCAACTGCTGTCATAGATTGTATATTTGGGTCTTCCATCATCATTAATAGGAAGAAACAGAAAATCAGCATTCAAATATGTTAAATACGGGTTGTGAAATCAGCTCAATTCTTGGAGGGGAAGAGCTATATCTGCACAGGCAAAGAGATGCTCATCAAGACTGTGGCACAAGCTGTTCCTACATACTGCTTCAGTATTGATCTATTTCCTCATTCCTTGTGTGAGGAATTTGGATGATGAATTCATTCTAGTGGGAAGCGAGACAGCATGGTTGTCATGGGATCACTGCCTAAAGTTGGAGGAATGGGATTAAGAGACATGTATGGCTTTAATTCTCGCATTACTATGGTAGGAAGGCAGAGGTAGGTCATAAAGAATATTCTTTTAATTAAAATTAGAATAAAATATTTTTAATGTACCAAATTACTTTTCCCTCCTCGATGCAAAATGCATCCTTTCTAGTTTATAATGCAATCGTATTATTGGAGAAACCCAGCCATTCGATTATTCAATAAATAATAAATCATCAGCTAACATTATTTTTTAAAATTATCCTTGTATAAGAAAAATAACTGAATTCTACAAATCGTATCTCTAGTTCAACATCAAAGTCAACATGATACATCCCTCGGCTCAAATTTCACCATATTAGAAAGGAAAAAAAAAAGATACCCAAACAAATTCACAAAATAAATGAAGCCTAACCCCATTAAGGGTAGACTGCAGCTCTCGTCAAGAAAGCGTAATAGGAGGCATGCGACCCAAACCGATCATTGAAATCAGTGGAATTCAACCAAACCCAGTGACGACACCTACAGGCTCCTATAGTCTATCACAGTGACTTCGTCTTCTGGGGCATCTAGATCTTGATAACTGCACCACCATTAACAAAATTAGTAAATGTTTCATATCTTTCAAATGCTAAGAGTTATTGTTACATGGAAAATCCTTCAGAACTTCAATCAAATTTCCAGGGCATAAAAGCAAAGGAAAAAAATAAGAGGAACTTATTTGAAAATATAAGGGAAGAATAAGTTGAGTGCTGAAAATACTGAAGCAGTCTTGGACCAGGTAAAAAGGGCATAGAAAGTTGAAAGTTAGGATGCAGATTGAAATCTATAAAGATCACACATGAACGATTTAGGATCCAGCATGGGAATATCTGAACAAAGGTCCTAGAGAATGATTACCTTCGCATCCGTCGAGGATCAGGTCTAAAGGATGGAGGAACAGCAATTATAGGCGCTGGTCCACCCATATGAGGACCAGATCGCATCTTCCTTCCCGAGGCATCGAATGATGTAGGTCCTCCTTGCTCCCTGAACATCTGCATTGCAACTTCTGGTGGAGCAGGGACAAAGGGTCCCAAAGGCCTGTAGCGATGCAAATTATATAAGCACCAACAAAATCTCAATTAACGAAACAAGGTGGATCAGATTCGGTAGATGGAGAAGAATGGAAAGGGAACTAACCCAGCACCAGGTACAGGCATCAAAACTGGTGGAGGGGGCATATCTGAGGTAAATGCAGGTACACCAGGCCCTCCATATGCATCATACATTGCTTCATCATGGTTTCCCATCTGCCTTTCATGGGATGGGGAACCATCAGGCCTATCTCCATTCATTCTGTCACTTCTGTCCTGGTCTCGCCGGTTACCACGGTCATCCTTCAATCGGCCCTCTAAACCTCCTAATCTTCGCTTTAGAGGTCTATCCTTCTACAGACAGAACAAAAAAGGACTGAGCATTTGAAAATCAAAACTATACCGACATTGTACAGAAATATATTGCTATGCTAAAGCCATAATACATCAGGCTACTTGCCCTATAGACAGAGCAGCACACATTCAAAGGGAAATGCAAAATACTTTGCTGATTTCACAAGCAGTACAGACCCCATCTGCAATGTTACTAAAATGCCATCATACAGATAAACAACTACTAAAACCTGGACAAAAATGTTTTCAAAACATGCATGATGCAACAATAAAGATTGTTCTATCAAGTCATGGATCATTATTAGTAATATTTTCCTTATAGGTATACAAGTGCATGGTAAATAAAATAACTAGTCTACCTGAGGTTGCTGCATGACAGGCATTCCACCAGGAGCATCAGGATCACTGCAATGATAGTTAGGGCATTGTAAGTGATATGGGCACCTACACCAGCAATACTAACCACTAAATAAAAGAAGCCTTAATTGATACTTACTTCATGTAATTTTGAAAATAAAGATCCTCACGCATTTTTGATGTTAGTTCCATCACAATCTCAGGGTGTTTTAGCTTCAAATGTTTGTGCACAAATTCAGCCGCATGAAAAAGCTTTGTGCAACCCTTAGCTCCACAACCATACTTCCACCCATATTTCTCATCCCTAATTTTCCTAACATGTGGATCCAACACATCAGTTGCTGCAGCATCTATCTTCTCCTTGGCAGTCATCACTTCCAATGGATCCTGACCATTCAACCTTCCGTGCCAAAATGTATCAAGTTTCTTCTCCCAGTCAGAACTAGATTTACTAATTTCTTCATGCCCTGCTCCTTCTGGCCTCACATGCCTAAAACCCTTGGCCTCATTAGTTTCAATCATACCATAATAATCAACACCATGTATCCGCCAAAGATATGTAATTAGTGTGTCAAGTAGCTCAACACCCTCTAAGCCCTTAACAGATGTTAAGCCACGGATAATTACTATGGGGCCCACAGATCCACTGTGAGCCTTATCATCATTTTTTATTATGGTCACTGGTGCATAAAATATTATCTTGAATACCCTTTTCCCTGTCAAGCTTACGAACAACAGCCTGAGCCTGTTGAATATCTGCTTGTATCCGTCTAGGTTCAGAACTGATAGGGTGAGCCTTTGGAGCAGCTGAGAAATCATTATCTTTATTAGGTCCCCTACCATGTCTTCTTCGTTTACCATCTGTTTCTTCCTCAGAATTAGGTTCACTGGCTTGCCCTGATTTACCGGATGAAGTGGAGTTCAAACCAGGATTTCTGCATTGATTGAAAATTCACATGATACAAAAAATATTGAGAGCATAAGGAGGAAGAGCAGGCAAATGCACAGACAGTGTGAAAGAGCAAGAACATACAGGTCTAATGTTCCACTTTGCAAATCAAGCAAAAAATCCTTTGCAAGCCGTCGAGCATTTTCATTCCTCCTAAAAGATGATGTGCAGAGAGGATCAATTACAATTATATATTTTAATCAAAATATTAATTTACCATCCTTTCTAACAACCACCCAAAAAGTACTGGTATATGATCCATCAACATAAAGAGGATGCTCCACTCGGTTCTTCATTAGACTGAAAGATCTGAAAAACTCACCTTTCAATTACTGTAAGTAAATTTGTTGGGTGATATTTATCTTTTAACCTACATCAAAAAATAAATCAAATAAAGGAAGGATCACGAGATTGCACGTATTTGAAATTGAAACAAGACAATAACTCAAGACTCAAATAATTTTTGGCAGTAGAAA
Source organism: Glycine latifolia (assembly GCA_013407115.1). Lineage (NCBI taxonomy): Eukaryota > Viridiplantae > Streptophyta > Magnoliopsida > Fabales > Fabaceae > Glycine > Glycine latifolia. The sequence continues at coordinate 39,404,007 of CM023946.1, forward strand.
AGAAAATCAATACCACTCCTCATCCTTATGAGCATTAAAATAAGCCCGCTTTTGTGTAGAAATATACTCTGATTTGTACTCTTGATACCTAGAAAAATAAATTAAGCATATCATTATCATTAGTATCCAATTAGTTATTCTGAATTTAGAGCTTAGGCACAATGAAAAGGATATTGTTTTTCAAATTTACCTACGCTCAGCTTCAGCAGGCAGCACATCATCTTCAAGCTCCTGAATGAATTGTTTATAGGACATCAACCCCTCTCTGAAATAATTCACAAACATCTGAAATGTTAACAGACTTCCACCAAAAAATATGTTGTCAAATAGAGAAAAATAAAGGCAATACATGAATCAGTAACAACATGATCAACGTTTTGAAGAGAAACTTCCATAACTACCCTTCAAGAGAATATAAAGGAAGAATGAAAATATATAATAAATTTACACATGATTTTTTTTTCTATTTACTAATAACACTCAAGTGAAAGATACACTTGGGTATAGACTCTATAGAAATTTTACAAAATTTGAAGTAAGCAGTAACAAGCACAAAACACAAGTTTTGATAAGGTTGGGAACAAAAGCATAGTAGGAAAGACAAAATAATAATGAGCCGGATGTTCCAAAAGCTCTTCAGTAGTGGTCGGTACATGCATTGCAATGAGACATAGTATAACATACAGAATCAATTCTATGATTTAAAACATCTCTATGTAGAGCAAAACAGGACATGAGATTAAAAGGTGGTACATTTGACTCCACAAGAAAGGCTAACAAGGAGAATAAAAGAAAACAAGCCATTCCATTCTATCCATGTGCCAAACACTACCTTTTAGTGGCCTGCTGAAATTTCTTCCTGGAAATGTAATCAGGACAGAATCTACAACTAGACGGCATGCAGTAATTGCTTTTCTTCTATTGACTATAACAAAATTAAACCTTCCCTCATGCACCAAAATGGGCACTACATTAATGTCAACACGAGGACAAATAAAATGAAAAACAATTGTTTTGCAAATTCAAAAAAAAAAAAAAAAAAAAAAAAAAAAAAATTTTTTTACAAATTAAAAAAAAAAAAAAAAAAAAAAACTCATTAAACAATACAAGTTTGCACAAAGTTTCAATTTGAAGTCTGTCCAGAAAACAAGTCAACACTTTAATTAAATATTAACTGCCAATGTTTACAGGCATAAGATAGGAAGCAATATGCAGCAGAACTGTTCTCTTTTTGAAATTCTTCCTTCAAAGTTGAAGTAAAGGACAAAATCTAAGTTTTTCAAACAACCTAATTTCCTCCAAAGAATGGGATGATAAGTTGCTACTGGACCACAAATTCAAAAGAAAAAAAAAAAACAGAACCTGAATCAGAATTCTAACAAAGTGGAGTGGAAAAAAAATCAACTACTAGAATTGAGAGAACAACTCATGATGGTTTAGGCATGTCCTATCTACTCTAGTGACACATGCCCTAATATAGGAAGTAGACTACTACAACCAATGATTATTAATAAAAACAAAAAATAATGACGTTGCAAAAAAATATGATTGCAAAATATTAAAAGAATATTGTTGTTGGATACAAACTAAAGGCAAGAAACTGAAGCAGAGCAAATGATCAACAAACTAACATTTTGTTGCAAAACTTGTTTGACAATCTGCCATTATTTTTTTATTAGTAAAGCTCAGGGTAGAATACTACAGGAAGGAGTACCAATGTACCAGATATGGTCTCCATAAGTAATTCAGTATTGTAAGGGTATTCTAAAAGAGAACTTCCCGTTATAATTATCTTTCAAGATTTTATAAATAAGGCTATAGGAATTAAATTAAATCCCTATAAGTTACATCAACTACTGTATTACACTATTCAATGACCTTTTAATAAATAACTTTATCTCAAACTTTACCATTGAATTAAAAGTTCTTATCATATAACTCATTTACAAAATATAATATTTATCTAAAATTATTTAATAATCAATTGAAATATACATCAAAATACATTAAAAATTGACGTAATATATAATTTTAAAACATTTAAAACTAATTTTTTTTTATTATAATAGTTATTCAATTTTGACAAAAAATGATACGAATAAGGTAATATATAGTTATTCTCAACAGTTGGAAAAATAAAAATCATATTCTATATAAAGTTATTGATGGTGTAAGTGTTTATGTAATTTGTAGTGGTATAATTTGATCTATCTATCTATCTATCTATATGTGTGTGATGAAAACTTCAGAAAATATAATCAATGAAGGCATTTAGTCTTCTTATCATGGTTTGGAAACTTTCTTTGACATTTTCACTCACTGATTTTCTTTTAATCAGTATCTCAAGACTGATTGTTTTTCATAATGAAAATTGAAACACCAGTCCTGAAGAAACCAATCTTCATCAAAGTACATGAGCAGTGTGATAAAGCCCCAACCATCAAAGAACACTCAGGGCCTGTTTGAAAGAGGTGGAAAAGGAAGAAAAGGGAGGGAAAGTGTACTACTTATTGTAAGCTTTCCCCTCTTTACCACTTCTCCCAAAGAGACCCTTAGTGTTCTAAGACAAATATTGTCTCTGTTACTTTCCAGAAATCTAATTGCCATGACAGAATACCTTCTTTCTAAACTTTCCATTGGAATAAGGTATCCTCTATTTGAATGTAATCTACTTGCAGGTGATTTTGAACCAGTACTTCACTCTTTGCAGAGTGCATTTGAATCTGTATTTCAGGTGCCTATTTATGGCTAAAGGAGAACTGAGGTGCACATAGTGCACATCCTTTTCACACATCAAATTCCTCTAATAATCACATCTCCCAGATTGCTCAACAAATAGTAGCAGAGATCCGGTGCTTTCTTGGCTTTTTACAATCAATGTAGCAAGATGTATCTTCAATTGAAGCTTCCCGCTCAGGGTATAAAGTAAATGTTTCATCTCAGGTGATATAAAAAATTCACAACAGCATAAACCTATAAACCTCATGATTCAATCCTGCAATGTTATAAGAATATATTGGCTCCTTTGCCATATTTCCTTTCTTGAATACCATTCCATTGATAGAAATTCTTGTAGATGTTGCACAAGAAATAGATGAAACAAGACAGGTACGTTTACTCATACGTGGTTCAAAAAGAAGAAAAAAAAAGAAGTAAAAACTGACCTTTGTGCACCTCCACTTGACAAATCTGCATAACCACGACTATTATCCACATCTGCAAAATGAACCCACAACATAGGAACATATTAACAGTAAGCTGACCTGCTGTATGTATCTGCTAATGTTTGACAACAGCACAAAAAGAAAACTGAATAAATTAATGTTTGATATTTATATTTGTTGTAATGGAAAAAATATTATAGACTTTAAAATGTCATCTGCACTGATCATGTTGATTCAATAGCACACCTAATGAATAGTCTCCAAAACAACTGTCACATTGTCAGCACTAAGCTTAATGCTCTCAATTTAACTCCCATCACAAGCAACAATAAGCAATGCAAAAAATATGAAATTAAAGAGTGTGAAAAGAAAACTATTTTATTATGTGTAGCTATATTTCAGTATGCAAAGTGGGATGTCATTAGTTTAACTTAGCTCAATTAGAGAATAGAACTGGAATTAAAGCTAAGGATAAATGTCATTTACACCATGTAAGAAAAACCCATAGTGATTAACAATTATTAACATACCAGAAATCCCATTATGATATCCCCCAGCAGATCGATGTGCAATCCTGCCATAAGATTTCTCATCTGCATAACCGGTCCTTCCACCCGCTCCCCGTTCATAGCCACCAGAATAATCATAGCCAAATCTGCTTTAATCATAATGAAGTATATTATTTAAAAAATTATCAGCATAATGTGTGATACATTTCCTAGGGTGATGAGGATGTAAAGCAGTAAGGTTCAAATGTGAGAGAAGAAAATCCTTCTAATGTATTTCCTATAAACCATAAACCATTATTATATCACATGATAGCATGAATATAACATCACATCACTCAGTCAACATATACCATTCCTCTTTCAGTAGTCATGCTACAATCAGTGGAATTTGTAAGAAATCAGAAAATAAATAAGTTTGAAAGAACACAGGTACATAAATACATGTAGTTGAATAAAACTGTACAAGAGATACAATTTTGTCTTCACAACTTCTATGATGTTTTGAAGCATTCACAATCACAAAAAGAAAAAAGAAAACACAAACCATTACAATACAATTTGAATAAATCCCATATTCTAACAAGGCTTTTTTTTTGTCCAAATTCATGATTGGTATAAAATTTATAATTAAAACACAATAGTTAAAAATGATTTAATTTGGTTGAAAGTTGAAACTGAATGGCAACATCAAAGGATTACAATTTTCTCATGTAAGGTCATAATTCAATAACTGTATGACAGAGATGTCAGTTTAGAAAAGAAATAGAGTGGGATTGATAACAAAAAGAAAAATTGAAAGGAATAACAGAACAGAAAAACCCTAACATCAAGCCATGGGAAAAGAAAAAGCAACAATAAAACATAAGAATTAATGCAAGCAATATTTTTCCACCTTGACCCTAACAAATAAACAGAAAAATATACTGACCGCCATATCTCTAAGCCCTTGACAACAAGAAGATCTGATTCTTCTTTTCATAACAATCCAAATATAAACAAAGTATGCGTGGTAGAAAATAAATTCCTACAAAGGTTTCCAAAATCCATGATGTCAGAACTGTCAAACATCCATCAAGACTTCAAAAATCCTCATTTTTTTATTTAACTGGATAAACAGAGACTTCGATGAAAGATATTCATGACACCAAAAGAGAGAGGGGGGGAGAGAGAAAAAACCCAAGAAAACAGGAATTAAATGAAACAAAGCTGCTTAATCTCAATCCCTTAACAAGTCTAAAACTCCATCTAAAAAGCTCCCCTGGTGCCCTAGGCCCATTAAACACCAAACACCCAATCCTACCCAGAAATCCAGTGTTCCGCCAAAAGAACCTGAAGCCCCCTAAGAAAATCAGATGGTTCACTTCCCATCCAACAAAATGCAATTGAAAAAAAACAGATACACTCCCCAGCCATGACAATTTTCACTTTTTCAGCAACGTAACCAAAACAACCAACAACCAATTCAACCTACAATTTCAACCACAAAACAGAACACAACATTTCACCTCAAAATCCTAAATTAAATTGAACTACACTAGCGTACATAACATAATTCCAAATACTACAAACACAAATTCCACTCCATATACTTCAATCGAACAGAACAAATCATCAAAACCAGGACAAAAGCTCGAATCACACCTATCATCTGGTCCATAGCCCCCGCCGCGGGGGCTGCCTCTCCGGGATCGCTTGTATGGCGGAGGCGACCGGCGCGACGGCGGCGGAGGAGAGTATCGGCGGTCGCGGTAGCCGGGGCTAGGGCTGCGGCGGCGCTTGAAGTCCCTGTCGCGGTCGTAGTAATCCCGGCTGCGGTTGGGGTGGCGGTCGAAATCGCGGTCGTCCCTACGGTCCCGGCGGCGTGGCGGAGGAGGGAGAGGCGGCGGAGGGAGATCGTCAGCGGCGGCGGAGGAAGAGGCGGGTGGAGGAGGAGCGGAAGAGGAGGGAGATTGGTCGAGGGATTCGGGAGGCATGTTGTTGATCACTTCGGCCATGGAAGAGAGAAAAAGAGGAATCTATCGAAAAAGGAGAAAAATTGGGAAATGGAAGTGAAAGAGAGTAAAACCCTAATCCCAATTCAATTGGGAAATGGTTTTAGGTCTGGGTTTGGGTTGTTGAGAACGAGATTCAGATGAGTGTGGTGTGAGTTTTAACTTTTTTTTACTTATTTGGGAGAATAAATGGGACGATGCGGTCAAATTCTTCGCTCACACTTCACAGACAAATCAAAATCGGATAACGTTTTCCAGAAATGGTTTGGGTTACGTGACCAACAAATTTACAATACTCGGAAACTCAAATCTGTACGGACAGTCACGTGCTTTTTGAATTTTTTCTGCTGATAATATAAATTTTTTTTAATAAATAATCTCTAAAAACTACTTCTAACCTTATATTTAAATTAAGTATTTGAATAAATTCATAATCACTTAATTCCTAATTAATCTCCTCCTACCAAAGTCACAACTTACCGACATCTAATTTCTTAAAGTGCACTCAGAATAATTATTTTGTTTAATTGATTAAATAAAATCACTTTTGAAATGTAAATAAAATATAATTTATAAAACCCACACTTAAAATTAACTCTTCTACCAAAAAAGGTTTAAATTTTCATCAATCCCAAAATCAATTCTATCTGTTCAGTGCGTTTGGATACAGTAAAAAAACTCAACGACTCCCCTAAAACCACCTAATAATTTTAATTACCCCACAATAAATGAGTTGTTTCGTATTCAAAGGGAAAATGAAACAAAATTTTCCCTCACCTCCCCGCTATACTAAGTATCAATATCAACAACAATTCAAGTTAACTGGAAGTCGGTGTTAAAGGAACATAATAATAAATATGAAGAAATTAAAAGAAAAAAAAAAATAAGATAAAAAAAATAAAATAAAATAAGAGTGTAAGAAAGAGAACAAGATAATAAAAAAAAAAGATTATATAAAAGGTAGAGATAATAACACCATGTATGCTCTACAAAATTGATTTTACACAATGACCACAACTGATTAACTTAATAGGCTTAAATTATAAGACATTTTTTTTATTTTTTATTTTGTTTGGTGGAAAAACACAACACAAGTAAAATAATATTAAATTTACTATAATATCCTTATTTTTATATAATTTATATGATTATATATTATCAAATAATATATATCATAAATATAAAAATATTATTTTAATTAATTTTACTATAATACCCATAAAAAAGCTTCGTAACCATTCACCATTCAAATGGCATCTTCTTCTGTGGGGTAGCAGAGCAACCAGGATGGGAAATGAGAAGACCAACAACGTTAAATAGTGGCACAAATTATTATTTAGTATTTGGAACAAAAAGTTATCCCACAATTTAACTAGTGTTGTCCATAAGGATTTTTTTTTTTTTTTTGGTCACGGTAGGGGTACTTATGATATCCAATCTAATTATTGACCTGATTAAGATAATGAATCAATAATTAACCTGATTTGATCTAATATATTAAAAATTTAAAATTATATATATATATATATATATATTATAAGTATGTAACTAATATTATTTGAATAAAAAAAGTTTGTCCATACTTTAAAATCCAAATTAAAAAAAAATCAATTTTTTTTAAAAATCGACCGGGTCAGACCGATCTAGTAGGGATCCGATGACCGACCCGACTGGATGCGTAATTGATCCAAAAGCGGAATCGATCTAGTTAGGTCATCGAGTCTTGGTCCGACCGACCGATCCGAATTGGTTTTTATAACACTGGTTGTCACATGATCACTTTCAAATCAAATCTGAAACAACCTCATTTGTGTTGTCCTGTACATGTTTTTAAGCAAATTTTAGCTCAATCAAGACTTCAACTACCAAAACTGCATTTTAGTAAGAAATATTGAATTTATTTTACCATTTTAATTAAAATTGTTGACGACTGGACAAAATTCATGAACTACATTTTATGGTGTCTATATACATTCCACGGGTTGCAGACCCATAAAAATATTTGTTAGCACTGGGTGTCTGAACCTATCCATTCACAGGCAAATGGTTATATGATTTGAATGTGAATTGAAGTCAATAATGTTTTAGAAAATATGCTGGAAAAGAATCACTCTGCTTCAAGGGCAGCAATTTCATATCTGACTTCTTCTAGATGTTCATTAATGGCCATGACAGCATCCTGGACACCTCTAATAGCTTCTTTTAGAGCATTGTCATACTCAGCATCTGCTTCAGCTTCTTCAGTCCCAGAAGCTTCTGTAATCTCCTGAACATGAACGCACTCATGCTCTGCTGGCTTTGTAAATTTGCAATTCTCATGGCTTACCAGACGTTCAGATGGGCGACCGGCTTTCTTTAACACCTGAATGGTGGCAGTCTGTAAAGTATAGTAATTGTCAGCAAAGACTACACATTTGAATGAATGAGGGTAGTAGCAAGAAACAGAATAGTGCAATCTAAAAGAATATGAGTTCAAGTCATGAAGGCAATAAAGAGCAAGTAGAATAACTAATTGATATATGTTATTATACAATCTGTGCAGAATTTTCAAATGGTAAACAGCCACAAGTAACAACAACATCCAGGGGAGAGAAGGCAAAGAAAATATAATCATTCCAGTCCACAAAATTATCAATTCTTATCCTATAGGCTAAGGTTATTGCATTATTTTTATGTATCTTGTGAGAAAGTCATTTTTATGACTGAAAGGAATAAATATGGTTATTACAACAATAACTTAAAAAGTAATGAGACGTTTTAAAAAACTCATGATGTACATGTTTTAATCTTAACTATTCATGAAAAGATTTAATAGTCAATATTTATTCCTCTCGCGCTCATAAAAAAGACTATCTCATTAGATATATCTCTTAGATATAAATACACACATCTATATATGCATGTATGAAACTAATGTGTGCTGAATAGAATCAGTTGCACATAGAATACTTACTAGATGGAGCTGGATTATGAGCAACTTAAGAAACTATTAGTGAATTAAACAGGATTTCTCCACTTAACCTTAATGAAACACTTCAAGTCTTCGACAAATTATAACAATAGAAGAATAGCTGGATATAAAATGTACTACTTTTAGTGAATTAAGCAGGATTTCTCCACTTAACCTTAATGAAACACTTCAAGTCTTCAACAAATTATAACAATAGAAGAATAGCCAGATATAAAATGGACAAAGTATCCTCACTTGATATCCAGATAACACATATAGAACAAATTCAAATAACATATTTCATAGCATGTTTCAGTCACAATGTCTGATAAAAAATGCTACCAAGAGCAAAGATATAAACAGCAAAGTACAAGAAGAAAGATTCATAAAAACAATAAAAGGAATATAAAAAATGTTTCAGTCACAATGTGTTTTCCTAATTGGGGGGTTCCTACAGCCCAGCCAGACTTTTGGCAGCTTAATTCATGTTTTATCCATGTATTAGGTTGCCATAGGTCTGTTATCTGTTGCTAGGACTGTCTTTTTATTAGTACTACTTGTACTTGTTCTTCTATATATATATATATATATATATATATATATATATTATTTTTGCTGATAAAAAAAAAATACAAACATTGAAATCTATTTCACTAGAAGAACTATTCAATTCAAAACTAAACCAAATACATACCAGTTGAAGTTTCTGTTTTTCCTGATCTTGAACAGCTCTAAGGAGCTGCGCTAGATCAACTCGGCAGTAATCAGGGCTTCTAAACAGTGACTCCATTTCAAGGACCTATGCTAAATCAGAAAAAGGAAAAACAAAAAAAAAAGTTAAACAAAGGCAGTATATGAATCAGAATCCCATTTTTTTAAGTTCAAAAAATTGATAACGTTGGGATCATGTGTCAAACTTTTTTTGAGCAATCGTTAAACTCTATTGTGATTTCACTGCAGAGCTGCTTGTAAGCCAATTCCCCTCCAGAAGCCATGTAGTCAGAAAACCCACTGCCAAGTTAGATATATCAAACCAAAGTGTCAAATGTCAAATTCCAATGTAATTAATGTTAGGAAACACTATAATCACAAATTCCAATGTGTTAATAAATTCCTGGAATAGTAACATTGACATCCTGAGCTTCGAATTTTCATGATAGAGAAATGGCTCATATGTAAAGCATCACTCCTTTTCATATATCCATCTCAAAGCTAAAATAAAATTAGTCTCCACAGTTTAATTTTCGTCCCAAGTCAATGTCAACCAATTAGAAATCACTTCAGATATGACTTTTAAAGTAATTATTGCAACAAATCAACAATTCTACAGTACATTTCGTTTCAATCTATGATCAGATAACAATGCATTCCAATTAAATTCTTAGTTTTCGTAGAGGATTTTTTAAATAAAAAAAATGAATACATAAGATTTGGGAATTTTACTTATATTTCTGGACTTCAATTACATAGTATGCAATCCTTTTCAATTTACAAAAAAAAAAGAAAAAAAACATTCTCTCGGTCCATTTCCCTGAATCAATATGGTTCTTTCCTTCTTTTTTTTTTTTAATCCCTCAAGCTCAAATATGAACCCTAAAGTATTGCTATCCCTAAGTAACGTTTTGATTCAAATACAGTCGCAGATAAGAGATACGATCATAAAAAAGAAGAAGAAATGATTTTGCATATAATTTTGGCGAATCCAAACAAAGCCTTGTAAGTAATTAGTAAATATTAACTATTAACCTTTTGAGCTTAGTATATGCTTCGGCCCTGCGTTGCTGAATTTGGAGGAAATCGCGAAGCAAAAGAAGGACTTTGGCTGGATCAAGCTCCATCGACATCGTCTCCTTTACCGAAACCTTCTTCTCGAAATCAAAATCTTCTTCTTCCATCACTCGCCACGACGTTTCCTCACTCATCTCGTTTTCTACATTATATAGGACCCACTGCTACTGTCGTTTCTATGAAAAAACGACTTCGTTTTCAATATAGTTTTTTTAAAAACAATTAATTATTTTAAAACATAATCCCTTACTCACTATTCCCTCCCTTTCTTTTTAACTGTCGGATTTTTTAAATATTTTTTTTCTTATTTATCTGTCATTTTCAGAGTTCAAGGTGATACAATTTTTTTTTCTCTCTCAATTATACCCTTCTCTCCATAAATTATTTTTACATACTCCAAAGTTAGACAATAAATATTATTAAGTTGAGAATTGTTAAGTTTAGTATTTAAAAGGAAAATTTTCACGTGAAATTGAACTATAGATAACATAAGAATGAAATAAGATACTCCTAGTTATATTTGTTTGGAAGAAAGAGTTGAAGACTCCTTTGAAAGCATGAAAGTAGAGAGAGTTGAAGATTCATTTGACAGCATAAAAGAAAAAAAGAATCGAAAACTCCTTTGATAGCATTGATGATGATGATGCTGACTCAGGCTTTCAAGATGACAAAATCATGGAAGAAACTCCTAGTGATATTTGCTTGAAAGAAAGAGTTGAAGACTCCTTTGAAAGAATGGAAGTTGAAAGAGATATAGATTCATTTGACAACATACAAGAAAAAAGAATTTAAGACTCCTTTAATAATATTGAAGATGATGGTGAATCAAACTTGCAAGATGACAAAATCAAAATGGAGAAAGTTACAAGGGATTTTGACTTAAATGAAAAGGTAGATTGTGGATTTGATTTGAATAAATTTCCAGAATAAAAAGATTTCCAAGATGATTTTGGATCAGTGGTTAGAAAGATGCTGAAATTTCTTCTTCCTCAGTTTTATTGACAGCTTTATGAGTGGAGCATATATATTCTGAGTGGGATGGTCTTAAACTTGTGAATTTATTTTCGGTAAAGTTAACTCTGTTTTGTTATAGGATTGTGCATAACTTTTTTTTTGTATTTTTGGATGATGTGGATCAAGGCACACCTTCGCTTTAATATGTACTACTTGTGCTTAATAGTAAAATTTATTTTTGCCTTCCAAAAAAAGTTTAGTCCCATATGTACAATCATAAGATTGGCTAACATTGTTTCTGCATAAGTATATCAGTTTTGGTTGGCTTTTTATTCTGCTAGGTGGACTACGTAGGGTCAATGACACTTGTTTTGTTTCGGGGAGGAGGGGTTATACATTTGTATTTACTTTTAAGAGGGGTACACCTTGTTATGATGCAAAATAAACTTTGATGTACTAACCATTTATCTTATATTTATTTAACAGTTTATTTTAAAAGAATTAAGAAACAAAAAAAAATCTCATGTAAGGTGTCTTTCTTTAAATGGAAAGGATAACATATTACAATTATACCATTGCCCATATTATCTTGAAGAAAATTTCAATAATACCTAATTTTTATTAAGTATCTTTTGTACTTATTCTCAATCAAATCTTATTATAAACAGTATGTACAAAAAAAATATAAGGTTATTAAACCTTAATTGATATCAAAATTTACCAAAGTCCAAATAAATCTATTATAGTCTCAATGTGTTTTTATCTAACTCAAAGTGATTTTAGTGTCTCAAATATGATTGTTTTAATGTCTCTGTCGAAAATACTTATGGTTTACGCAAAAAATATTATGATGACCCAATTTTTTTATGTTAAAATGTCTATTTTATATTTTTACGTTTGCTTTAAATTCATCATAAATTTTTTAAATATTTAGATAAAAAAATAATTAATGAGAGTTTTCAAAAATTAGATCAATCTTACTTAGTTCTGAAAAATAAAGTGTGAAAAACTAAAATTTATTATGTCCTAAACTAAAATAGAATACAATTATTTTTTTTCACCTTTTCTCCTTTTTTTATTATTACCATATCAGTATATATTGAGAGATACAAGTGATAAGGAAGTCTAATTTAATTAATTGAACAATATTCATAAATTATTGTAAATTCTCCAACATTGTCTCATCGATTCT
>CM023946.1:39416564-39484656 GCA_013407115.1 Glycine latifolia
TATATATATATATATATATATATATATATATATATATATATATATATATAAAAGATACAAGTTGGAAGGTAAAAGACATTAAATTAAGAAGAAAAAAATTGTAAAAGACATTCAAATTAATTTAGGCACATATCTCAATCATATCCAATGATTAAAAATTAATTTCATCAAAATCAATTATATCAAACTCTAGACTAAATGTACACTATATCCAATTTTGTTCTGATACAGAAGTCGCTTCCCACAAAATATTAATGTTACTTGCAACCGAAGGAGAAGAGTATAAGAAACTCAATTATCACATGATTCAAAAGAGCAGAAACATGTAGCAGTGTCTTGACTTCTCAACTACTTTTATTAGCTTCTGCTGTTGCTGTGATGGTTAATATCTACTTTTCTATCATACCCCGGATAACTGAATACATGTTGGGATTCTGTCCTGAAGGAGCATACCTTAATTTTCATAACCCTGAGTATGTCTATAATATCCATTCGTGCCACTTCTGCACACCTCGTGAGTCGTGATGCTTGAAAAACCAAGGCATTGCCTATAGTAGAAAATCATTTCACACGAGAGTATTATCGCCTACTGGAATCTGCCACACCAACTAATTATCCATACGGGCCGAAAACTTGCTTCACGCGATCATTAGTGACATCAGGATCCAAATTTTCAACTAAAATCTGCAAAAAGAAATTCAAGTTACAAACAAGTATGAAAGAGAGCAGTTTCTACACTGTAAAGAAGTATGCAGAGTTGTATTATTTGGATCATTTTTGTTCTATGTGCCATGAGAATTTCAATGTGATGTCTCATGTTCATGAAAGAAAGTGAAGTACAGAGATTAATTATTTAAATATGGAAGGCAGCAATAAGGAAAAAGTAACCATGAACAAAGCTAAATCAGTACTCAAATTAGACTATCACATACTTCATCACATGAGGTGAAGAATTCTGGTTGATCAGCTTGTATTTGCAAGTTATCAATATAAAGTAAAGTCCATGAATGAAGAATTCAAACAGTTCATGGAATGGAGAATATAAAATACCAGAACTTAAAATTTCATTCAAATTATCATATTGTCAAGCATCAAACTGTTCCTTCTTTGTACAAGAAAATACTTTGGCAAAATTAAACAACTATTTTACAAGAACATGCCTACATTAAGAATTTTAAGTAAAACCAAAACAGATAACAAAAGGAAGTCCCATATATAATTCTGAGGCAACACTAGCAACATATATTAATGGCAACAAAGGGCACTTTTAGCTATGATATTTTTTGTTTCTTTCCTTAGTAGAAGATAAGGGAGCATAGATTGAGGTGGTTTAAGCACGTAATGAGACGACTCATGGATGTTCCTATAAGAATAAAAATTTGTTACCAAGAGCTCATTACAAAGAGAGGTAGAAGTAGACCAAAACTTACCTGGAGAAATGTAATCAAACAAGACTTAATGGAGTGAGATATAGATTGACAGAAGGTGTCTTAGGACGGAATGAACAAAAGTAAGTTTGGCGGAGGGTTAGACTCATTATTATTTCTATGTTCCAGATGGTTCCTTTTTAGTTCTTTTCCCCTTTATCTTTTCCCTCCTTCTTTTACCCTTTTTTCTTGTATCTTATTTTATTTTCTTTTGTCTTATTTCTCCTTTTTCTTCCCCTTCTTTTTTCTTTTTTTTTTTCTTTCAAATTTCTCGTATCTATCATTGAATCCATCTACTACCAACCCTAATTAACTTGGGTTAAAGATATTATTGATGTTGATGTATGTTCCTTAGTGGAAGATAAGAGTGGAATGCTTATGATCATTAGTTGTTACCAGGAACAAAAAACAAATACTAAGCTGATAAAATTTTGGACCCTTACTCTTCTGCTTAGCCCTCCTGACCATATCAAGTGAAGTGGCTTTAATGCTCTACAAGTACAAACCAATGACCTAGGTATCATCTACATGTAGCAGATTTACTACTTCCAAATCATTAGTCAATAACAGAGTTTAGCTAATTTGATATAGTATTTTGCAAATAATCTAAGCTAGTGGCTGAGACACTTCCCCTAGGTCTAATATGGGTTCTTCATGTTGGGAAATGCCATCATAATTTCCCTCCTCCGTGAACTCAAAATAGGCATTAGTGGGGAAGTGTAAAAATAATAACGCTGTAAATTTTTAGCGTGGAAAACCTTCTCAGTATGAGTAAGGAAAAATCACGGGACCCGTAGGCCTCTTAAATCTCCACTATAATAATACTCGGAATACAAAATACAACAACAATGTATCTTCAATTTGTGGAAACAACTCTCTCACAAATTGGCTCACTAATTTTCTCAGAATTCTCTCTAAGGATCTCTATTTTTCTCTCGCAATTTCTCTCAAATGTGAGGCTTACTTCTTGCTTTGCTTGTGTGCATCCAGTGCTCTTCACTTCCTTCATTTATAGATGGATTCCATCGTGAGCAGTGTGCTAGCTTGGTAAAATTTTCAAAGGCACCAAATTGTTGTAGGTTGTAGGCTTTGAAAATTTTACCTTACATTAAATGCACCGAATGCACATTTGCAGGTATCATATTTACTTTGAAGTAATTTCAACACCACCGAAATTGATGGCTGCACGTTTCTTACTTTCTCAATTGGCTGGACCCACACTTCCAGCAATATTGATCCAGCTACAAGCAGGACTTTTAACCAAACCTAAGTCCCTCATTTTTGCTCCAATAATTGACAAGCTATCAACCATACCAAGATATTGATAGATACCACACAAAGCTATGTAGTTGCTAGCATTATCTGGTTCTAATTGGAATAGCTGATGCGCTGCAATTTCTCCAACTTCAACATTTTTGTGCATTACACAACCAGCAAGAAGGGCACCCACATGCTTCCTGTCCCTGATGTTTTCATGCTTTCCAACAACTGAAGTGCTTCCAGAAGATACCCACAGCGGCTCAGAAGATCCACCATACAAGCATAATGCTCTACAGTAGGCTCAAACCCATAGTCCTCCGAACGAATTGAAATGAAAATGTGCTAGCCTTGATTTATCAGATCCGAGCGGCTACAACTGGCCAAGATTGCTGTGAGTGTGACAGGGTTTGGCCTAAACCCTTCATCTACCATCTTCTTAAACAGCAAAAGAGATTCCTTCCCCTTTCCGTGTGCCCCATAACAAGATATCATGGTGGTCCACGTGACTAAATTCAAGCATCTGCATTTTCCATACACATCAATCAGTGCATTCCAATGGCAGCATCTGCATCAAAACCAAAGCTTCTCACGACATACCCGTGAACTTCTCTCGCTTTCAACAAGTCTCCTTCCTTTCCACAAGCATTCAGAATGCTAGGAAGAGTCATGAAATCCATCCTCATCATCCCATTCAAACTTAGCATCTCCCTGAAACAACGCATTGCATCTGAATTCAAACCGGCCCTTCCAAACCCCGAGATCATCAAACTCCACCCCACGGAATCCCTACATAACATGTTGGAAAACACACAACAAGCCCGAGGCATGGCCCCACACTTAACATAAAACTCAAGCACAGAATTCGCCACAACAACATACCCTTCATACCCACGCCTTATAGCCAAACCATGACACATGCTTCCAAGGCAAGCATCATCCAATCCCACAGAAGCCTTGAACAACGGGGGCAGGGTATAATGATCAGGCCTAAGGCCGCAGCGCTTGAACTCACGGAAAATCACAATAAATGCAATTCTGGGCATAGGAGGCGATCATGATGTTCCCCGAGATAACATTTTTTTCTGTCAAGCATTTTATCGAACACCTTGCGAGCTTCACAGAGAAGGTCGAGTTTAGAGTCAACTAACAAGGGGTCAGTTTCGAGAATTGCGTTGGGGAGCAAACCTTGGACGAAGGTTTGGGCGTGGCATTGCAAAGCTGAGGAATGTGTTATGCAACTTCGAAGCAGGAACGACAATCTTTTCCTAGTTTCCAATGAGGTGCAATTCATGGTTTAACTATATAAACTGTACAAAAATACAAATACAAAGATAATGACTTCACGGAGGACTGCTGGATGCTGTTGGAATGAAATCCTGCATAATGAAGTCTTGGGTTTCAATTATTCACCCTCGTGTTATGTTTGGTTTAGATGATGGAAATATAAAAAAAATAATTAATTATGATACTGTAAAATAGGTAGTTCCCATTAATAATGTATAAATTTATTTCTAATATTATTTTTATCTTTCTTCCCATATACACTCCCTTTATTAAATTTGGATTTCTTTCTTATCAATAAATATTAATTTTGTTAAATATATTATACATAAAAATTTGAAGTTGTAACTCTCCCCCTTTATCTTTTCTCCTCACCCTTTTGCAAGGTCAATCTTATAACTCTTCTTAGAGTTTACTTGACTTTCTTCATTACTTATTTATGATTCCTATAATATTTTTTGTAGTCCCTACAGAGTGTCATATCACTTATAAGAAATTTATACAGAATTTTGCTCAAATACAAGAAATCACAATAAACTTCAAAAAATCAACATATTTATATTTTTTTTAATTAAAACTTAACTTTTTTTTTGTTTTTATAAATGTAACTAAAAAATATGAATAATTGAAAATATATTAAATATAAATTAAAAATAATAAAATTACATAAAATAAACGGCTAAATTTTTTATTTGCTATTTAAAGTTTTGTCTCAAATTTTATTACAGTTGATTTCAATCTCAGAACCACAAGCTGCTTCTTTTTCATTTTTTTATTCTTTTTCACGCGTACCTATAAGCTTTTATTTATTTAAGTTTCTTTCATCTTCTCATTGTTTTTTTCTTCTCCAGCGTACCAGAAGCTTCTTTCTCTCTTCCCTTTGGCTTTTCTTCTCCATGCGCAGCTAGTCTACCAGCACTGTCACAGTCTCTTCCCCGCTCAACCATTGTCGCACAACAACTGTCGTCGCTCGTGGGCCTCCCTTTGCGCAACCACCACCGTCGCCTGCAGACCTCTCTCGCACAACCACCACCGACACTCACAAACCTCTCTCATGCAACCACCACCGACACCCGCAGACCTCCCTCGTGCGGTTTGTTGATCTTTGCCTTGTTCTTCTTCCCGTTATTTTTCCTCTTTTTTTAGATGAGTGGTTGATGTTGGATAATAGTTTTTTATTGTTAAGAACGAGATGCTTATATAGGATGCACTTTTTTTTTTAAGAAACCGTTCTGTCACCGAGGCACTCTCTAGTGCAAAGTTTCTTGAAGAAACAGTTCCTTCATTTAAAGAAACCCTGCAAGCACTCCCCATTGGAGATGCTCTTACTAAACTTGGATGATTAGCCATTTTTTGGTGTATGTGCAGGATGCAACAACATATATAATGTCATATTGGTCTTTTATTAAGTGTGTTTTTGCCTCGATTTGTTTGTTTTATGCCTCTATCTGTGTCCTCTTTATATATAAAATTGCTTTTGCATAACAAGAAGGAAAAAAAACAAATATAATGATATTACATAATCAAACTATAATATTATCGATACTCAAATATAATATTGTTGTAATTAGTTTTGTACCCCTTTAGTCTCTTCGGTCGACATCCTCTTACCTAAGAGCTTCGGATTCCAACCAATACTTTAGGATTGTTAGTTGGACACCCCACTATGCACATCACCAAATCCTTTTCCATTAAGCGACCTTAACCGTTTGAGATACGTATTCAGGAATCTCATAACAACAATAGAGATAAGATATGATAAAACCTTGAGGGAATATCATATCGGTTAATGGCAAAAGATCCATATATAAACCCTAATGCTTGATCTTGACAGACAAATTATACTTTACACTTGAATGCTCTTAGGCTAGGTTTCCTTTCTCTGAAGTACGATCTAACTAAAAAAACAATTTTATTCCAATGAGAATTAAAGAAAAGGTTGAATTTGCTAAATGTACTTGTACTTAAAAGGAAGAAAAATCTGTTGGTTTTTGTATTTGAATTTCACTAGATCAAGTAATGCTGGGAAAGATCGCTTTGACTAATGAAATATGGCTTATGTTTATTAAGGTCAACAGTGTCCCCAATGATTATTTTTTACACAACTTAGAGGTCTTTGTAAAAGACATTCCAATGCTCAAGTTAGTAACAATTTTGCCAAAGTAACTATGTGAAATAAACACATTCTTGACATTATTGGAATTGTTTGTTTTTATAGGACTTTGAGATGAGTCAAATTTTCTCCTTACATTAAGTCTTTGTTATAAGTTGAGATATATTTCTATGTGCCTAAGTGTATAATAACATTCTTATATTTATATGATAAATTAATATCGATTGACATAAATAGTAGTGACTTATGTCTCTTAATCAAATAATATTATTTGATATTCAAATACTAGACCTATTTTAATTTGATTAAGCTATGAATGGATTTGGAAATCATAATTGTTTTGTTGGAATACTTTGTAGGTATCCACAATTATACCTTATATTATGGTCTGTCCTTTGAACAAAATTTTACAAACTTCTAGTAGGCAATGCTTAAGGGTCAATCATGACGGCTGGTAGAACCAAAGAAATATCAATTTCCGTTTGCAAAAGTTTTAACATTATCATGGACTCCTGAACTTCAATATCGGTTGCTATACTAGCGAATAATGGCTATGTATTGGAAAGTTCGTCATAAAATATGAATGCTTAGAAAAAGGTCAATAGAACTTGGTATTTTAAAATATAATTTGTGAAGTTTTATTATTTAGGTAAAAAGAGATCGCAAGAAACAAGTCTAATTTGCAAAGTTTTCACTCACCACCATTCTTCTTTATAACGCTTACATGAATCTATTAGCTTTTCCAAGTAAAAATCAATGGTTACAAACAAGTAAACGGACTCGGGAATATCAAGGAGAAATAAGACAAATCCGTACGAACAAAGGGGCAGTTGGGCTGTCACAAGCATTATATTTTGCTGTTAAAAAAATGTTAAGCTTGTTTTGAGATTGTACCAACGCGTTCTTGAAGTAAAAAGAATTGGAATCTTTATTGGATTTGGAGTTTCATATGTTTTTATATTGTTGTTGAATCACAAATCACTAATTAGTGAATAACTATGCATAACTATCTTGAAAGTATGATATGTTTTTATGAGAAAATAAGCAATATGTTGATAGTGAAAAAATTTACATAGTCATCTAATCATAATTTATCATTTATCTTGATTTTGTTGAATTTTATGACAATTAGACTTTTAATAATTAGTTTGAAAATTATACCAATAATTATTTGTGTTTGAATAATAATATAAATTACTTTACATTTTAAATGCATGATCATTATACTCTTTTTTCTTTACATGAAACCGACAATATGTTATTTCACTTATTTGACTAAATTAGATTCATATATCTTAAATAATGTTTTTAGTTTTAGCCTTATAAATAAGAAAGAAGTAGTTTAAATAATACACCTCACTAATAGAGTATTTAATACAAATTTTTTAGTTTCCTAGGAATTTAAAGTTGCGAATCATGTCTAGTTTATTTAAAAATAACATCACCAAATAAATATTATTTCTCGAAAATATGTTTCTCACAAAATTATTTCTATGGAAGAGCTCCCGAGTTAGAAGAAAAAATTTCGTTTTTGTAAAATTATCATGGTATTCTTATTACCTTATTTAATATAATTATCTGATAGTGAGATAAATATAACTCATTAATATTTTTTTGCTTTTTAGTTTTGTTCATAGGGATATTTTTGAAAAAAATAATTTAAAACAAATTTAATTAATGCTGAATTAATCAAAATCTTTAATATCATTAATGAATTAATTGGATCTTATAATTAAAAAAGATAATAAATAGCACTACTTATTGTAATTATTAAACATAATACATGATATTATTAAATATAATGTTTTTAAATATAATTTATTAATTAATGTAGATATTTAGAAATCCTTCTAAATTTGCCAGGGACAAAGTTTCTCATAAACAACAATGAATCCTCCCCTCTGTTTGTGATGGATGTTATCCTCCGCAAAATTTTAAGGAATTTATAATTCGTCATAAACAGTAAAAAAAATTTAAGAAATGTTTCATTTATTATCAATTTGTAGTGACGAAATTTGTATATTTTGTCACAATTTTTTGATAGATTATAAAATCCATCGATAAAATTTGCGATGCTAGTTGTGATGAAAATTATGTTCATCACAAATTACAATTTGTGATTTTCATATGTTTGGTGACAGAATTGACCCCACACTAATAATCATTTTTATAGTAGTGAATTATATAAACATAAATGGTATTAATTGTTTTATTTATTAAATGTAATATATAAATAATGAATAATATTATAAAAAAAACAACACTGTATTTAATGTATTGATATTGTATTTGCATATAATATTTGTTATACTTATTAAATATAGTACATAATGTTTTAAATATAATATTTTTGCAATATAATTTATTGATAAATTTATGTATTTAAATTTATTAATGTTATATTTATATAAACATTAAATAGTACTAATTATTTTATTTATTAAATGTAATATATGAATAGTTTAATAACATTATTAAAAATCATATTTATGAAATAGTATATTTTTTAAAATTAGCGTAGTATTTATATATTTTTATACATAGTGTAGGGATTTGAATTTTATTTTCTACAAATAATTAAATGAACAACTAAAACTATAGATTTTGTCATTTATAAGATTCTTTTACAAGAATTTATAGGATATTTTGTATATCGGATAAATTAAATCACATTTTTTTATATAAGATAAATAAAACAATTGAACTCAAAATTTAATTTAATTCTTTTATGTAACATGAAAAAACATAATAAGAGCTAAATTTTAATACCATATTATTAATTTTTTCATTTGAGAGAAAAGTTATTAAGTCAAATATAAAATTTTATTTTTTTGTCACTTTTTCCTTCTCTCCTTCGTAAAGCCTATTACAAGTCTCCTTGAAAAAAAATGATTCACCACTTAACTCAATATATAAATTTATAACGTATTTGATTTAAAATATTAAATTATTATTCGAATTAAAATCATAAGATTTAAAAAAAAATCATAGTTGAGCACCTTTAAAATAAAAAATCCATGTTCTCTCAAATTAATTAATTAATTAAGCCATAAAACATAAATCTGATTTTATAGATTTGTCAAATAATGCATTCAATTTCTTTCTCATTTCTTTATTTCCTCATTTTTTTTTCTCATATAAATCCTATTATATTTTATTCTTAAAAAAATAAAACAGGAAAAACCTATGACGCACATGAATAAAATGACATAAATCATCCAATTTAAATATACTGTAATCCAAAAATCACACAGTTAATGCAGTCCCAATGCAAAGTGATGATGACGAAAATTTTTATATATTTTTTATAAATTAAACGCAATTCAATGTGAGTCATCGAATGAACATCAAATAACACATTCATTAACTGCACCCACTACGATATTTGTTGACAACAGCAAATCCAGATTGAGAGAGTGATTGCCGTTTAGAGCAGCCGTGCTGTTGTCGTTTCTCAAACCATAATAAGTGAAGGTATAAACAATTTGTACGTAGTAAATCCAAATTATTAAAAATAACTAACAAATGTGTACACTAATTATAATATATATATATATATATATATATTATTTTAGATTACTTATAAAATAATTAAAATTAAAATTATTATTAATATTAATATTATAATAATTATTATAAAAATATATAAATTTATTATATTTGATAAACTTATACATTGATGGATTATTGATTATGAATTTAAATTTAAAAATAATTTATTTGTATATAAAAGAGTAAAAATGTATATAATATATTTCCTTATCTATTATAGTATAGAGTATTTAGATAATAGAATAAGTAGTTTTGTAATTTTTATATATTATATATGATAATTTATGATGTAATGAGAATATATTAATTTGTGTTTATATTAAGACTTATTTTTTTTATTTGTTTTAGAGTTTAATGATTATATAATGTAAGTATAAATAATTTTACACATTTATTAATTATTGTAAACAGTTAATTATTTAACATGATTGCAATTCCATACGGATTGAAGGCCACTTAAATATAAATTCTTACGTCAAACGATCATAATTCTATTTCTCATAGCTCTGCTCAGTCAAATCTGACACCCCAACAATGAATAATAAAACCCTCTTAGCAGACTTTCTAGAAGACTTGAACATCACCCCAACCCAAGCTTGATCTATTTATGCAATTATGCTGAAATTGAATATTTAAATTGCATACCTGACCCATAAATAACGCATCTATCAATTCTTCTCTCTCAAGAAAGACTTTTCCTCCCAATTCCACAGATTAACACAATAGATTAGAATTAGTAGAAAAAGTCAAAGACACCACCGAAGCCGTTTATTATCTTCAACTTTTTCTCTCCCACTTTAAAAAAACATTATTTATTATTCTTAATAAACTTTTAACTAAATATATACTATAGTATAAAGTATATTATTAATTTTATTATGTGTTTCTAGCTATACACATGCTGTCGCCACCCATGACGTACGACTTTTTCTTCACAAATCTTCTTCTTCCTTGCAATTCCCTCTCATAGACTCATACCCTTCTTCTTCTTCTTCCCTCTAAAACTACTTTGACCTTAAACCTCTCCTTCCCCAACACGCTAACTCATCTTCAAGAAATTAATGTGTTATGCATATTTTCCTCTCTTTTCAGCTACCCTTCTCAAAGTGTGTTCATAATTAAACTGCTATATACATTCACATATATATATATATATATTTGTTGCACAGCACAACCACAACATTTAGTTCAGTTAGTTACTTCCTAATTGTATTTCCAACATTGTAGTTTTTTTTTTGTTTCTTCAAGCCTTCACATGTGTTTTCACTTGAATCATGGGTTCTAATAGGCCACTTCTAATGACAGTACCATCTCCAACAACAACTTCTAGTAGTAATAACCAACAACAACAAGATCACCCTTTCACCTCGATTGATCCTGAGCTTCCAAAATCAAACTCAAGTTCCATCAACCCTTTTGAGAACACTCTCAACAACTCATCATCACGCAGAAGTTCTGGGAGTAGGAGCAGCAACAACTCTATCCATGAAGTGATGAGTTTGAGCCGTTCAGAATCCAAAACCAAACCTCTTAGGTACTATGGCTCATCAAAGGGTGGTGGTGGTGCAGATTCTGAAGGACTCAGCATGTCACAAAGGGAACTAAAAGATGAGGATGCAAGGTTAGTGTACATAAACGATCCTTTGAAAACAAATGAGGCTTTTGAGTTTTCAGGAAACTCAATCCGCACAAGCAAATACAACCTCCTCACTTTCATTCCAAGGAACCTCTTTGAACAGTTCCACAGGGTTGCCTATGTGTACTTTCTCATAATTGCAATCCTCAACCAGCTTCCTCAGCTTGCAGTGTTTGGAAGAACAGTTTCCATCTTGCCACTGGCCTTTGTGCTGTTTGTCACAGCTGTGAAGGATGTGTATGAGGATTGGAGAAGGCACCAGAGTGATAAAATTGAGAACAATAGGTTGGCATCAATTATTATGGTTGATGATGATGGAGGAGGAGGAGGAAGAAGAAGAAGCTTTGTGGAGAAAAAAATGGAGGGATGTTAGAGTTGGTGAGGTGATACAGATCAAGGCAAATGAAACCATCCCTTGTGACATTGTGTTGCTCTCAACTAGTGATCCAACTGGGGTTGCATATGTGCAGACTATAAATCTTGATGGTGAGTCCAATTTGAAGACAAGGTATGCAAAGCAAGAGACATATGGTAAGGAAATGTTTGGTGGGGTTATCAAGTGTGAGAAACCAAATAGGAACATTTATGGATTTCTTGCTAACATGGAAGTTGATGGCAAGAAGTTGTCACTTGGATCATCAAACATCGTGCTTAGAGGATGTGAACTCAAGAACACTAGTTGGGCTATTGGTGTTGCTGTGTATTGTGGGAGTGAGACCAAGGCTATGCTGAATAACTCAGGAGCTCCTTCGAAGAGAAGCCGGTTGGAGACACGCATGAATTCAGAGATCATTTGGCTATCTTTCTTCCTTGTGATGCTGTGTACAGTCACCTCAGCTTGTGCTGCTGTGTGGTTGAAGCGCCACAAGGAAGAGCTGAATCTGTTGCCTTATTATAGGAAACTTGATTTTTCAGAAGGGGATGTGGATAGCTATGAGTACTATGGATGGGGGTTGGAAATTTTCTTCACATTTCTCATGTCAGTTATAGTTTTCCAGGTCATGATTCCCATTTCCTTGTACATTTCCATGGAGCTTGTGCGGGTTGGTCAGGCCTACTTCATGATCCAAGACAAGAGAATGTATGATGAGGCAACAAAGTCAAGGTTTCAGTGCAGGGCTCTGAACATCAATGAAGATTTGGGGCAGATTAAGTATGTTTTCTCTGACAAAACTGGCACTCTCACTCAGAACAAGATGGAGTTTCAATGTGCAAGCATCTGGGGGGTTGATTACAGTTCTAAAGAGAACAATAGCATAATGGAGGGGGATGAGCTTGTTGAACATTCTGTGGAAGGTGAGATTTATTTTAGGCTAAAAAATATGTTTGCGATGTATAATAAATATCTGAAATATATGTTTATTCCTGATAAAACAAAAAAATTATTTTTGACGTTTAACTCTTTTTTTAGTCCCTATAAATTAGTAAATTTTGTGTTTGCTTTCTAATTTTTTTTTCCATTTATTATTAGTCCTTTGGAAAAAGATTAATAATAAATGATTATTTTATAAGGAAGTAAACACAAAATTTTAAACATAGAATTTCCTAATTTATCATGGGCTAAAAAAAAGTCTCCAGGACTAAAAATAAAATTGTTGTTTTATTAGGAACTAAATGTAATTTTTTTTATCAAAGAACAAACACAAAATTTGGATGCTTATTAGAGATAAAAAAACATATTTATATTTCATTAGTACTTTCTAATACACACTTTTTCTTAGCATTGTCTTTAGTGCATCCTGGTTTTGTTTATTAGTGATATAATGATATAAGATGTTTATTTTGTGTCATTATGTGCTCAGCGGATGGAAAGATCTTCAGACCAAAGATGAAAGTGAAAGTTAATCCAGAGCTTTTGCAGCTATCAAGAAGTGGACTTCAAAATGTGGAGGGAAAACGGATTCATGATTTTTTTCTAACACTGGCAACCTGCAACACCATTGTGCCTCTTGTTGTTGACACACCTGACCCTGATGTCAAGCTGATAGATTACCAAGGAGAATCACCAGATGAACAAGCACTAGCTTATGCTGCTGCTGCCTATGGTTTTATGCTCATAGAACGAACCTCTGGCCATTTAGTTATTGATATTCATGGACAAAGACAAAAGTAAGTTGAATCTTGTTTTTAATACTTCTTTTTCTTTTCCTTTCTCCATAAATGGTTACCGACAAACTTCATATTTGTAGTTAATAGTCTAAGAGTGTTGTTTAAGAAGATAGGAAATCGTGTCTAAATATTTTTGTTGGACTTTCATGTCTATTTTATAATTAACCTATATGATAACTGGTAGAAGTAAGTCTTGATTCTAGAATATGTTGTATGCAATTTTTGTCTGTTTCTCCCCTGGCTCTATAATTATGATATAGGAGTGCAGATAGTAAATTTACTTATCTTGATGTTTAGATAGTAAGCATGAGATGAACCTCTCTTTAATGTGGTACAATGGTGATTTCTCCTGCTAACAAAAACTAACAAACTGACAATTCGATCAAGAAAAAAAAACAATGGTGATTACTCTTTTTTTTCTAATGAATCATCCCATTATGAGCATTGCAGGTTCAATGTCTTGGGTATGCATGAATTTGACAGTGACAGGAAGAGAATGTCAGTTATATTGGGGTACCCTGACAATTCCGTGAAAGTTTTTGTCAAAGGAGCAGACACATCCATGCTTAATGTGATAGACAGGTCATTCAAAATGGACTTAGTAAGAGCCACTGAAGCACATCTTCACTCTTACTCGTCCATGGGTTTGAGGACACTTGTTATTGGCATGAGAGACTTGAATGCTTCAGAATTTGAGCAATGGCATGCATCCTTTGAGGCAGCAAGCACTGCTGTGTTTGGCAGGGCTGCGATGCTCCGCAAGGTTTCGAGCATCATAGAGAACAGTCTCACCATATTGGGAGCATCTGCCATTGAAGATAAGCTGCAACAAGGTGTGCCTGAATCCATTGAGTCTCTAAGGATTGCAGGGATTAAAGTATGGGTTCTGACTGGAGACAAACAAGAAACTGCCATATCCATTGGCTACTCCTCAAAGCTCCTAACGAGCAACATGACTCAGATTATAATCAATAGCAAGAACAGAGAATCATGCAGAAAAAGTTTGCTAGATGCCCTTGTCATGTCTAAAAAGCTCATGTCAACATCTGGCGTTGCCAATAATGCTGGAGGAAGTTCCCATGCGACTCCAGTAGCCTTGATTATTGATGGTACCAGCCTTGTGCATATTCTTGACAGTGAACTTGAAGAACAGGTTAGTTTAGTACTTTAGTCCCATTAAATCTTGGATGGTGTTTACAATGTACTTATTCCTTGCTGATTTTGGCTACTTCTTCTGTTGATTTCAGCTATTTCAACTTGCAAGTAGATGTTCCGTTGTTCTATGCTGCCGAGTCGCTCCGCTGCAAAAGGCTGGAATTGTTGCCCTTGTGAAGAATAGAACATCTGACATGACACTAGCCATTGGAGATGGTAATTGATTTTTTGTTAGACCTTGTCATTCCCCTTCAAAAGTTTGATAGCAATAGAAAATATTGACTAGTTTTTGGCTGGTCTGACTTATGTTATGCGGTATAATAAATTCCATTATGCATGTGTTACATTATAGGTGCTAATGATGTCTCAATGATTCAAATGGCTGATGTTGGAGTTGGCATCAGTGGACAAGAAGGTCGGCAAGCTGTAATGGCATCTGATTTTGCAATGGGGCAGTTTAGGTTTTTAGTTCCTCTCTTATTGATACATGGTCATTGGAATTACCAACGGCTTGGTTACATGATACTGTACAATTTTTACAGAAATGCTGTCCTTGTTCTTGTCCTATTTTGGTAAGTTATAACCCAACAAATGTTTGTGCGTGTAGCTGCTTTTATCATACAACTTCAAATTATGCCACAAACTTCACCTTCAAATTTTTTGTTATTGGGTGATGTTCTTTGAAGCCTGTATTTCATTCAACCAACCCTGTGATTTTAAAAAAATGGCTCTTATGGTTCTTTTTTGGTGGCTTTTGACTTGTTCAATTTTCTCCTAAAGTATGATAATAATGGTATTTTTCTCTTTTTTTCTGTTAGATGTATTTCTTTAGACTTTAACAAGTTAGTAATCTGTTGTGTATGTGTTTTCTAGGTATGTGCTCTTCACAGCCTTCACTTTGACAACTGCTATAAATGAATGGAGCTCCACGTTATACTCAATAATCTACAGTTCATTGCCAACTATAATTGTTGGTATTCTCGACAAGGATCTTGGTAAAAGGACTCTCCTTAAGTATCCTCAACTTTATGGGGCAGGACAGAGACATGAGGCCTACAACAAGAAATTATTTTTGTTAACGATGTTAGATACTTTGTGGCAAAGCATGGTTATCTTCTGGGCACCCCTCTTTGCATATTGGAGTAGCACAATTGATGTGGCAAGCATTGGAGACCTTTGGACTTTAGGAGTTGTTATTTTGGTTAATTTACACTTGGCCATGGATGTCATAAGGTGGTATTGGGTGACACATGTTGTCATTTGGGGGTCCATTGTTGCAACTTTCATTAGTGTCATGATCATTGATGCTATCCCCAATCTTCCTGGCTACTGGTATGCATTATCCATTTCCTCCCGTTCTTTTGCTTTATTTCATTTTTAATTTTTATACCATAAATCTAAAGTCCTAGCATTCATGTAAGGAGACAATTGGTAGGGAAGACACTTTTAGTTTCCTGGGAATCTTAGGCTGGGAATCTAAGCTTCCCATGTTGGTATCCATTTTAAAAAATTAACATTCCCAGAAAAGAATGTTCACAAAAATTTTCCCATGGGAAAAGATGGGAATCTTATTTTCCCAAGTTTAATTTTTCTTTTACTATAGTATAAATATCATATCACTCTGTTTGGGACACTTTAGATGCAACTATTATGCTTGTTCTGCAATTTTGCTGAATATATCATTTATTATTGTTGTGCATGCTAGATTTTTTTGTATCCCTTCCAAAGGAATATACATACATTTACCACCATCTAATGTTAAGCCAAGATACATCTTCCATTGCAATTTTAGTCCTCTGAGTGAAAACAATAATTCATACTTCTGAATTATTTACACACAACAGATTTCTGTATTTGTCTAAGTGCTAAATATGTAACTTATTTTACTTTCTAAACCACAGAAGAAGAACAAGATTAAAGAAAGCTTGATGAGAAACCATTAAAAAATATCTTGATCTAAATTACTCGTATTTGGTTTTCAATGACATAGTTTGGTACATGGCCGACCTCAACTAGCAGGATAAGGCTTGTTTCGTGTTGTTCTATGAGTTGACTAATCATGGAGAAAACCATGTCCCATTCATAAGATATTCTCTGTTGCCAATTGTGTGCATTGAAAACCTTTCCAATCCTATATTGCTTCTGCTTCTGTATATAGAGACTAACCTTGGCATCTCCTTAACTTTGCAGGGCCTTCTTTCATGCTGCAGGAACTGGATTGTTCTGGTTATTGTTGCTTGGAATCATAGTAACAGCATTGCTTCCGCGTTTGGTTGTAAAATTTGTTTATCAATACTATTTTCCTAATGATATTCAGATTTGTAGAGAAGCAGAGAAGGTTGGGTATGACAGGGTTGTTGAAAGTGGACAGATAGAAATGCTTCCTATCTCAGATAATCCATCAAGATAAGAGAAGTGATCTTCTGTCTTTTTGCTTCTTTCTTTTGTATAGTTTCATATTCTTTTGGCTACTTGAGAGTATATCTGTTTATTACCGGATTTCATTGGTTGCTATCCGAAGGATAGAGGTTTTGTTATCACTGCAGAGGTTTGTTGTATCTTCATTCTTTTGTATCATATTGTAAATTAATCTTGATTACAGCAGAAAAAGAAAAAGAAATAGTTGATTGCATGTTACATTCCTTGCCTCCTTGATGATGTTGAATTTATCCCTTCATTCTGTTGAGTTCATTTTTTTTTTTGTTTGGTTCAATTTTGGTAATTCATATTTTCTTTTGTTTGCATTGGATGTGGAATATCGTTGGCTAGCCAGCACATGTTGTAATATGTTGTAGGGTGCTTTTTATATTATGCTGGCCTAGGCATACTCTTGACTCTTGAGGCAAGAACATGAACAATAAGTTTGGTTCAGCCAGTGAGGGTGAATGAACTTTCTTTAAAGGCTTAATTTGATTCCTATTATAAACATAACATTGTAATTGTCACCAACAAGTGAATGAGTGATGGGTCTAAGTGGTAATGAACTCATGTCTCTTAAGTAAGTAGTCAAAGGTTTAAATGACTCTAGTGTATGAAGAGAATCTGAGTGTGAGGGGGAACTCATCTTTGAGTACCTTTAGATCCCCAGAAGGAGATTGGTTTCCATAAACAAGGAGAAATACTATGACTCCTTATAAGTACGTGGATTGTGATGGTAGTGACAACAACGACAATCACAATCACTTTAGTAGTGCTTAGATATGGATATACGTTCCCTCCCACAAAGCTTATTTTTTTAGTAATCCTTCCTCAAAATTTTTAATAAATATACAATAATTAATAAAATATATACTTATTAATCAATCTAATAATATAATTATCAAATTATTATATATTACTTTTTAAAATAATATTTGTTGTTACTAATTATAATCTAACCCAAAGAAATATGTATACTAATTAATAGATATGATAAAAATGATATTTTTATGACTTTTTTATCGATTGTTATTACCATGGTTAATTATGCTTTGTGATCCATTTTAGTCTCTAAAACTAATAAAAACTCAAATAAAATTTTGATTTTTCTTAAGATTTCATTAAAGTTCCTAAAATTAATCCTTATCTCTCATTTTGGTCCGAAAAATTTTGTTATTATTATCACTTAAGTCCCTAGAGCAGGACGAAAATGAGAAAACTAGTTAATTTTAGGGATTTGAATGAAATAATGAAGGGACTTATTTGAGTTTTTCTTAATTTCAAGATGGCAATGAAATATAAATTCAAAGATTAAATTGACTATTTACCATATTTTGAAATGTGTTAAAGCTGATTTACAATGATACAAACTGGTTCACAAACATGTTTTCAGTGGTTTAGACTTTAGACTATAATTTTACTCAGGCAACAAACCACCACATTATTTTTGTCACTAATATAATAGTTTTCCTTGTCACAAAAACTATCCCAAACCAGCAAATAATTTCTCTTTACATTTTTCAATAATTATTGGGAAAATGCCTTAAACCTTCTTCCATTACTTCTTTCTGCATTGTTTCAAAAACCAAATTAAATATAAGGTGCTTAGGAAAAGCATTTTACCCCTGATGAAACATATCGATGCATATGGGAGACAAAATAGCTTGATCACACGACTACATGCAAAAATATACATAAACACAAACCAATGAAGATAAGTTTTTTTCCAGCCCAAAGCAATTAAACTGAAGGTCATATCAAGGTATACTTGCTTAAGAGCGTGGTTGGAAACACGTCTTGGATCCACGTTCAAGCAGCAAAACCACGTCAAAATGATGCAGAAGTTACATTTACTTGCTTGACGGGACATCAATCTAATTCAAACACGCACTTAGTCTATATATAAAACAAATCATCAAACTTCATGCACCCAATGGTAAGACAAGTTCTGGCTACTAGTTTGAGGAAACAAAATAAAAATAGACAAATCATTCACTTCCACCTGCAGGACCCACAAGAACCCTTTAAGCAGACTCTTCCTTCCTACCAGATTCATCCTTCACCTCAGCATCAGCCTTCCTTATCCTGATTTTATATTTAGCCTCAAACTCAGAAATTTCCTTTTTCTTCTTTTCCAACTCCTCGTTAAGCCTTGCCACAACCTCTTTGAGTCCCTCTTTATTTCGCTGCACAGCAGGCAAGACCTCTTTGATGGTTCTCTCGACAAGCACCCCTCCAATCATACGATAGCATCGTCTAGATTGGTCAAGTGGTTGAATGGCATCGGTAATCAATGTGTGCTCACTAACTTCCATCTCCAGTTCAGTTATTTTGGAGTAAATTTGGTTGAGCTCAGACCTCATAGCAGCATACTTATTTGCTACTGCTTGTTCATTCATTGGTTCATTGCCACCTTCAGCTTTGGCCATGATTCTACACAAATGAAAATAAAGTATCCTCAAGGTAAAGAAAGAGAAGTGTAATAAGAATAAACACAAGTATACTAGGAAAACATTTCAAATATTATTAGCCTTTTCTTTCTATTAATTCCGTATAAACCATTTTTTACAGTGCTATCCATTCTATGAAGAGATATAGAGTAAGATGCAATAACATCAAATAATATGAAAGAAAACCGAAATAATGGTAAACTTCACATGTTTTGCCTATACTTTCTTGTAAAACTCTATATAAGATGAATCACAGACAGATAGAGTTCATTTATTTCTCAGTAATTAATCAAATTAACCCCTGATAATGAAAATTGTCTACTACCAAGTTTATGCATTCAGCAATTACATTTCAGTTGTCACCAAATTATCCTTCAAGGACTGAGCTTTGGAAGGTAAATCTACCAATAACCGATTTGATGAATAAAAAAGACAAGGGGCACCCTTTTTTAACTAGCACAAACAGACGCAAAAAGAGAAAACAGAACAGCTGAACAGATTTGAGACTAAATATTGATATAGACCATACATCATTGAAAGAAAGAAGCTTTTACCATAATCCCCCAACCCTTGACCCCACATGGGCACACCCGACTCATGCACACACACAGTCAAACCCCCTAGTTCCCAAATTCCCACACGCAAGTCACACACAATCAATTCTTCCCTTCCCTCCACGCACAGAAGTCAAATTAATCACTACTGAGCAGAGATTTCGAGTCAACACTCAAAATGAAGGTTATTTCTTTTCTTCCCATCCCTGTTTCCATCAAAATCCCAATGAATACAAACCAGAATAATCACGAGAAATTAAAGAGCTTCGGAAAAGAAAAAGAAAGCGTAGAGGAAAACCTAATGCTTGATCGATATGATGAGATGAGATGAGAGAGAACAGAGCTGATACAGAAGCAAAGAGATGGAACTAAGAGCTAAGGTGAGAGAGAACAGAGAAGCGCAGAAGAAAAAGAAATATAAATTTAGGGGCTAAGTTGGTTATATACTCTGGATTCCTAAAATCTACAAATGCCTTGCTTCGCGTCTTCTTCCAATTTTTTAACCTAAAAATGATGGCAAATGAGAATCGAAAATCCAAAAAACAAGGACACGCTTTTGTTATCGACTCCGAACGATTTGAATGGATAACCAATCACATATTTAATAACTTTTTATATATATATATATATATATTGATAATTAATTTAAAAAAATCCTTAAATGAATAAAATAACCGATGGTATTCTTATTTATATAATTTAGTTCGTATTTAGTCTAATTTATATTTAAATATAATATCGTTAGTCCACTTTTTTATTCTTGTTTTTTGAAAAAAAATATACTGGAAGTCCTTTTTGTCCAGGATCCTATTTGTGATTTTCTTTTTTCACCAAAGATATAGACATCATCGGCAGCAGCAAAATATTATTTATTTATTTTATTTCTCGCTTATTCCCTCTTTCTTTCCCTCATTTTTCAATTTTGCTGCTCTCTCTTCCCTTTTTTCTCTGCTACACTTGTGTTGTGCACCTTGACTCTCTCTCCAGCAACAACCAACCATGAACGCCTCCATCATTGGTTCGTTTTCTTCTTTTCTCACACCCTTTTCTTTTGTTTACACTTCACTCATCTTCCTTGTTTTTTGTTTTTTCTGACGTTGTATTGTGCACCATATTGAAGATCCATTGCAGGGCGATTTCCCAGAAGTGATAGAGGAGTATTTGGAACATGGCTCTATGAAATGCATTGCCTTCAATCGCCGCGGCACCCTTCTTGCTGGTAACCCCTTTCTCTCTGTCGCTCTCTTATTTTCATATTCAAACTGCTGCTCTGTCCTTTCTGGGTATTCTCCTTTGATGCCTTTTCGTGCAAATTTTTTATCTTTTGATTTTTGGTAGCCTGTGTTTATGCTAATAATTTGGTTTTGGAAAACGGGTTGTGGGTAAAAAACTGAATTTTATGTTTGTAATGTCGATTTCAAGGTTAAAGTAGCGAACTTAAGTGAGTAATTCACTTTTTCCCTGATGACCCAGATAAGAAAAGGACATTATTTTTACTCAGATTGTATGTCTAGGGTGTTTTTTTGGACACTTTTCCTTGTGGGGTTTATGTGGAATTTTGGGATTCTAGCATCAAGGCCGGAGTCCTGTTTTTAATTTTTTCATGCCTTGGCTTGGTGATGAAGAAATATTAAAGGGTATGCATACATTTTTCCCTAACGTAGTAATGATGCAATTGATGCTCAATGCATTGGATAAACATGTGTGCATGATGTAGTTGATGTTTGCTTCAGCATTATACTGGAATAAGTTTGTGAGGCAATAATCGGTTTGTGTGCTATTTGTTCAAATGTGGGTGGAGTAAATATTATAGCAAGTGTTGAACTACTATTAAATATTTATTGGAGTTATTTTCAATATCAATTTTCTCACTTTTGATCTTGATTTGCTCAATTGAACCACCAGCTGGATGCAACGATGGAAGTTGTGTTATTTGGGATTTTGAAACCCGAGGCATTGCTAAAATTCTGCGTGATGATGAATGTTCTTCTCCCATAACCAGCATTTGCTGGTCAAAGTATGGTCATCGAATTCTTGTATCTGCTGCTGATAAATCATTGATATTGTGGGATGTTATGAGTGGTAAGAAGATAACGCGGATAGTTCTGCAACAAACCCCTCTACAAGCTCGTCTTCATCCAGGATCCTCGGCCCCGTCTCTGTGCTTAGCATGTCCTCTTTCATGTGCTCCAATGATTGTTGACCTGAATACAGGAGACACAACTTTACTTAAAGTTTCTGTCCCAGAGACATGCAACGGACCAACCCCTCCTTCACGTAATAAATGTTCTGATGGAATTACCTCCTTCACACCAACTGCTGCTTGTTTTAATAAGTATGGGACACTGGTTTATGTGGGAAACTCAAAAGGGGAAATTCTTGTCATTGATTACAAAAATGGTGACGTGCGTGCTGTAGTTCCAATCTCTGGTGGCTCTGTTGTAAAGAGCATTGTGTTCAGTAGGAATGGGCAGTATCTGCTCACGAATTCAAATGATCGAATAATACGAATCTATGAAAACCTTCTGCCTCTGAAAGATGAAGTCAGAGCTCTTGATGACCTGAGTGGAAACCACAACGATCTAAATAATATTGAGAATTTGAAGGCTGTTGGATCAAAATGTTTAACTTTATTCCGGGAATTTCAAGATTCCATCACAAAGGTACACTGGAAAGCACCTTGTTTCAGTGGTGATGGTGAGTGGGTAGTTGGTGGTTCCGCTAGCAAAGGTGAGCACAAGATTTACATATGGGATAGAGCTGGACATCTGGTGAAAATCCTTGAAGGACCTAAGGAAGCTCTGATAGATTTAGCATGGCATCCTGTGCATCCTATTGTTGTATCTGTTTCACTGAATGGTTTAGTTTATATATGGGCAAAAGATTATACTGAGAACTGGAGTGCATTTGCTCCTGATTTCAAGGAGCTTGAGGAAAATGAGGAGTATGTAGAGCATGAAGATGAATTTGATCTGATTCCTGAGACTGAGAAGGTAAAAGGTTATTTATTCGATTGGTCATGGACATCATTCTTTCTTTTTGCCCATCCTTTTTTGATGTTATATGCTTGTAGGTTAAAGGACCTGATGTTGATGAAGATGAGGACGTTGACATTGTAACCGTGGAGAAAGATGCCACTTTCAGTGATTCTGATATGTCTCAAGAAGAGCTATGTTACTTGCCATCAACCCCTAGTCGTGATGTTCCTGAGCAGCAAGAGAAGTGTGTAGAAAGTTCTTCAAAGTTGTTGGACAGCAATAACACTGGATCCCCTCTTTCAGAAGAAGCTGGACCAAATGGACATATGATGAATCATGCATCAAGTCCTCTTGAAGGTAATAGCATGCTTTGAATTATATACTTGTTGCTAAATATTTGAGTTCTTTAGAATCTCAAATTCTAAATCCTCCCTCCTCCAATAAATAAAAGGTATAGAGTCATGAGCTTGTAATTTTGCCAGCAAATTTATTTGGTGGACTTGACTTTGGAATTTGCAACTCAACTTGATTAAGTTATTACTGAAAGAAATGGGATAATTAATTGTCTCTGTTTGTTTGAATGGAGAGAAAAATGAGGGGAGAGAAATTTTTAATTTGAATTGAAGAGAATAGAGGAGAGAAAATTTTGTAGTTTTGTTTCTTAGAGTCAAGTTTTCTCTCTTTTTTTTCTCTTCATTTTCTCTTCAACCAAACAAAAAGTAATGCATCATCATTTATGTTTTATTTTATTTTATTATTATTTCTGTTTTATTTCTTTAGAACCAAATATTGTGGTAGGTTTAACGTGTTAGTTATAGTTTGGGACCAATTAACTTAGTCATTTAGTCTCTAATTATGATTCTAAAAAGTTTCAAAGTCTCCCCAATTTTATTTAGATCTGACTTAAAAGTCCCCCTTTTTATCCCCAATGGATGGTTGAGTTGCCAATGTATTGTCTATGCATTTTTCTGATACGAACCTCTGACTCTTCTGATGCATTTAATAATAATATTTTATTTTTCTATTATTATGAAGATGATGTTGGGCGCATGAAAAGAAAGCGGAAACCTTCAGAAAAGGTGTTGGAATTACAAGCCGAAAAAGTTAAGAAACCCTCAAAATCTAGCAAATCGGCAAAACCTAAGAGCAAATCTTTGGCCGATCAAGATAATGGTAATGGTTTTCATGGTGATGGGCTTTATGATGAATAATTGTAGATTATGAAATTCTTGTTTACAAAAGCACAATTTTTTCTTTATTTTTTGTCTTTATTTGTTTTTCTTTTCTAAAAAAACTTACCTTTGCATAGCTTTATTTAATCTTGCCTCCTTTCTCTCTATCCTTGACCTATGTTTCTAAGTTGGTGGTGGTTAGTGAAAGCTGATGTGTCCTTTAATTTATATATTTCTGGCCATCCTCATTGATAATAGAGTTTTGTCCATTTAGGCTTGAGTTCATATGAATATGTTTGAATTGGCCAATGTTAACTTGTTGAACCTTGGGCTTAGAAATATTAAATAAATTTCTCAATTAGTTTGATTTGATCTAAGATTAAATAATCCTATTGGTAACGTTACCACTAGCTATATAACTAAAAAATATGCATCTGGAGGTCCTCAAATATTGCATATCACTTTGTTGTTGGCATGTTAAGTGTCACATGTAAATGACAACAACTCCAACAATTAACATCTCTCTACCTCCCCCAAAACCTCCTCTAAACTGATTTACCCCATTCTCATACAAAGGCCTAACTTCCAATCTCATTCTGAGTTGATGGATCTTGTTGTGGGTGGAGTTTTGAAGTAAAAGGGGGAAGTTGTTTGAGGTTAATGCAAAATCCACACCCCTTTTGCTTTTGTATTTATTGAAGCATGCTCAATGTTTTGGTCTTCTTTTGTATGAATGCATGGTTGCATTCTGCATTTTGTTTTTGTTTTTGTTTTTTATTTATCTTTTTTAACAATGATTTGTGCTTCATTGTTTAAATTGTGTGTGGTCCCATGTAGAAAATGTTTTTGTTAAAGTATAGTTTAAACTTTAATGTAGATTTGTTTTGTTTTACATTGTCCTGTATTTTGTTTAATATACAGATATGGAAGTTGGTGTAAGAGGGTTTGTGAAGCTAGTTAAAAATTGTGTGTAGGATTGCATGATCTTATGATTTTTCAAGCACCTTACAAACCTATGCTGTGCTGAATTTGTTTTGGGGTGGTTGGTCAGATTGCATGATAGTGAGCTTAAAATCATTAGAATAGGCTGATTCTAGTCTTGCATAAAAACGAAAAAAAAGATCCATTAATCGACCCACCCTTGCCCCATATCATCAAAATTCTCAAACTTTTTTTCCTGCTCATTTTGACCTCTTTGCGCCACTTCTCATTTACCGTTCAGATTTATGTTCTGTGTTCATCTTCTCCATTTGACCAGGTTCATTTTCTTTAATTTTTGGCCTCGTTATATGATTGGGTTGTTGGACTGCTTTTGGTTGAACTGCTTCTGGTATATTTTATTTGATTGCTTCTGTTGTTTGGTTTCTCTTTTGCTTCTGGGTTGAGTGAAGTTGCTCTCTCCTTTGCTTCTCTAATTTTGACTTGTTTTGGTGTTGTATCATGCTGGTTTGAAATGTTTTCATGTGGGAGTAGTGGTGCTGTGAGAGTTAATGGGAGTGCAGGTGCTGCTGGTCGCTTTGATGATGCCAAGAGTGTGAGAGTGGGGTTTTTTAAATGCAAAAAAAATGCTCCTGGAAATAGGATTGATGTAGGATGGAAAGTGTTGTCTCAGTTGATGGAGATTCCCAAAAAATAAAATGCAAAAAATGCAGACAGTAATAATTGGTGGGGTTTATGGATTGAAGCATCATTTGGCAAGAACACAAAAATGTTGGGGCTTGCAAATCTATTAGAGATAAAGTGAGGAAAAAAATGTATGACGTTGTTTTATCATTGCAAGAGAAATCAATTAGGAAATCAATACCATTTTTAAGGGAAAAAAAGAAAAGGGAATGAAGTGGTTGAGAGGTGTGGAAACATTTTGAAGAGGGGAGGAAGAAATCAATCCACCATTGTGGAAATATTTTTAAGAGGGGAGGAAGCAGTCAATCCACCATCAATAACATTGTTAAGAAGGGTTTGAGAGAAGAAGAATGTAGGGTGATTGCTTCCTTTTTCTACAAGGATGCCAGGCCATTCAATATGGTTAGGTGATGAATTTGACAAGTTTGTTGGAATTTGTTGCAAGACATGGCATACAGTTTAACTTTAAGCCACCATCCTACCATAACATTAGAGTCAAATTTTTAAAGAATAATGAATACGACTATGGAAGCTATTGAAGAATGTAGAACTCATTGAAAGAAAATGAAATGTACCATAATGATGGATGGGTGGATCAACAAAAGATGGAGGCCCATATTGCTTTTGTTACACTATGATTCAAATGAGGGAAAGAAAAGAAAGGGCTCTTTCTTTTGGTTTGGTTGAAGGGGAGAAGTGAGGTTCCCTTTGTTCAGTTAGCTAGGGGAGGGGAGGGAAAATAATAGTTATAAGTATTACTGAAGGGAAGAGAAAGGGAAATAGAACTTCAAGAATAATTTTGTTAGTACACTCTAAAAATTACAAACCACTTTCACTCCCCTTCCAATTCAAAATCCTCCTAATGTTAGAAGGGAGGGATTTTAGCTCCCTCATTTTCCATATCCTCCCTTCTCCAAATAATAATAATATAAAAACATATAGTTATTAATATTATTTTTTTAAAGGCCCATAGGCCTTTTTATAAGCCTTATATAAAACAGGCCATGTAAGTAGACTTAGGTTAGGCTAGTCCTTCAAACAGGCTAGGCCTTAAAAATTGGCCTGTAACATTAAAAGGGCAGACTCAGGTTTTGTAATCATGAACTAGGCTAGGCTCAAGCCTATTTGGCTTGTTTCCACTTGTAAAAGCAGTTGACAAACTTTTTAAGATGATAGATTACATTGTTGTGGAGAATGGAGATTCATGAAGAAAATGTTGCCCTTATTGTGATGGATAATGCAGCAAATTACAAAGTTGCAGGAAAAATGGAGTAAAGGAAAAGATCTGGTGGGACCTGCCATTCCTTGCTTTCTCACATCTTACCGAAGCTTAGGATGTCTCTCAATGACAACAAGGGAGCATTGATTAGAATGTTCTCATCAAGTCAATGATAATCTAGGTTTGCAACAAAGGATGGGAAGTCTTTTAAAATATGATTATGGATAAGCAGTTTTAAAAAGACATTGTTGATTTGTTTGAGGGATGCTTATCTAAGCAAAGTGTATTGTTTGATTGATTCGGATGAGAAGCCAATTGTGATCTGAGGCAATGGATTGGGCAAAAGAGAATATGCAAAATGCCTTCAATGGTGTCCATTAAAGGTAAATAAATTATCAGTTTAGTTTAAATTTTGGTAGTTTTTGTTTGACACGTAATATTATTTCTTTATTATATATGCCTCTACTGGATATCATTAATGAAACACGAGACAAACAATTCCATAGGCCATTGCATCTTGTAACCTACTACCTTAACCCTCAATTACTCTCTAGTCGTAGATTTAAGTTGATTTTGAAGTTAAAAGTTGACTATATGACTATTCAAAAAGGATGGCGGTAAGTGTTTTAAAAGTAACTAAGATTGATTCTTAGTTTGAAGACTTAAAAGAATAATTTTTTTTATAGCCACGATTCTAGTGAACACCAAAACTAAATCAAAATGGCGTGAATTTTATGGGAATGGACATATAGAACACTAAAATGTTTTCTATTAAAGTATTAAAGTTGCATGCAGTTCCTTTGGGTGTGAGCATAGTTTGAGTGCCTTTGAGATTCATTTTTTATCTACTAGCAGTTGAATATTTGCTTTTGTAATTTTAAGTCCGTACGAAGAAATGATGAACCCGTTTGAAACAAAAGACAATGAATAATTTATTTCTGATGAATTAGCCAAGAAGCAACCTAGGAAAACTTGTTTATAATGTTAAATGATATTTCATGCAATGATAATTAGGTTATGGATAATGATGAAAGTTCGTCTTAACATTGACAGTTTATATATAGATATATATATAGACTATTTGGATATTCCAAATAAAGAAGCCTCAATCAAGATGGAGAGTAAGCTAATGGTGATGGTAGTAGTGTTACCCTGTTGATGATTTGTAGATTCTTAATTATGATG
This sequence comes from Glycine latifolia, assembly GCA_013407115.1. Taxonomy (NCBI): domain Eukaryota; kingdom Viridiplantae; phylum Streptophyta; class Magnoliopsida; order Fabales; family Fabaceae; genus Glycine; species Glycine latifolia. The sequence goes on from CM023946.1 coordinate 39,444,697, forward strand.
ATGACCTTAATGGAGATGGAGAGATGCCATGGATAATGAAGGGTATGAAGATCATTTGGAAGATAATTATTATGATTTGAGCTTGAATGATTTGCTGGAGTAATGATCTAGAGTTGGATTGTTTTGCTTTTGCTTTTGGTATTTTGAGTAGTGATCAAATCTTGTACTTTTGGAAGTTATGAATTTTAGACTTTCAAGTTGTATGTGAGCTTTTATGCGTTTTCATGGGAAGTTTACTTTAAAATGTTGGTAGATTTTGAAGTTATTTGAATGTATTCATAATTTTTTAAATTAAGATCTCACTATTTGTATTACGATTATACGATGTAAATGTTCTTCACTTCTCGATTTTAAGTAGTCTTAATTTTAACTACTTTGGGGTGTATGTTGTTAATAATGGTCCAAAACTGTTTAATGTACAAATAAAGGTGTTCTGGTTTAGAGTATTGTGAAATGTTATTTCTTTATTTTCATTTTCTCTGCTGTAGATGTACTAGTACTACTATTAGTTTTGAAAATAATTTCTGAAATTATTTTTTAACTTTTTTTAATATATATTTTGTGTGCGCGCGTGTATATAATTTTTTTGAAACTCCTCTTTTTAGTGTGGCCTATGCCTTAAGTGAAGTCTTCAAATTTAAGAGACTCAGCCATGATCAATTTAATAATAACTAATGATTAATTAATTTTCTGATCCTAGAGAATCAAATAATAAGAAAATTGTGAAAAATTAAAATCTTTAAAAAGTAATTGAATTTTGACCAATTATATATATATATATATATATATATATATATATATATATATCTTATCCTTTATAATAATTCAATTTTAAAATTCATTTAATCCACCCCTTTTGACACCTTTATTTACTATTTGTCCACTCAGGCTGCATTGAGTTGTCATTTAGTGTGGATATCAAGGAGAAAAGAACAAAAACAAGGAAAAGAAGTAAAATTATGGGGTTACCCAATTCCTTGATATTGCAAGTACCACAAATGTTATTTCTAAGCATATTGTTTAAATTGCATACAATAATAGCCCTGAACAAATACCTTTTGAAGCAAACATGCTTGTTCTACAATATCTTTGTAAGTCGTTATTTATTGAAAGGAAACTTTTTTGTAATAAAAGAACCATGTGAAAGGAAATAGATATGGTGCCATTAATTGCCTACGGTCTACGTGAACGAAGCTTGTAGGCAGCATAAAATCCTAGTGCCATCACAAGCACTGCTGTACCCGTGTATGCTATCCTTTTTTTATCTTCTTCATTGAACTTCTTAGCTAGATTAGTCATAGCTTGAGAAGCAGAAGCAGCCACTTCCTTAATTGTTGCCCTTGTTGTTGATTCAGGCTTGGCCTTCCTATCACTCTTTCTTCCAACAACATCATTGCCAATTTTACCATTTATTTCCCTTCCCTTCTCTCCTTCAAATGTGGCCAACCCTTTACTTTCTTCTTTGCCTTCTTTTTTGGGGGAATCATCCACCACAGCCTTCTCAGGTGGCTTTCCTGATTCCAAAGTCTTCTTGGAATGGTCTTCAGTTTCTTCCTTTCCAACAACCTTTTGCTTTTCCACATTTTCATCAATTTCCCCTTCAAACTTTTCCTCTCCTTGAAGCTTGGCATTTGTTGTTGGTGTAGCATTTGGTGGAATTGCTTCTTGACCCTTTTGAGGTATAGACTCTTGTGGGTCTTGTGATGGGGTTGAAGTTGAATCCTCATGACCAACTTGACTTTTACTATCTACTTTTGTAATGGTGTCTTTTGAGGGAATTCCTTCTTGACCCTTTTGAGGCATAAACTCTTGCGTGTCTTGTGGTGGGGTTGAAGTTGAAGAAGCCTCATGAGCAACTTGTGTTTTACTATCAAATTTTGTGGGAATTCCTTCTTGACCCTTTTGAGCCTTAGACTCTTGTGTGTCTTTTGGTGGCGTTGAAGTTGAAGAAGCCTCTTGACCAACATGTTTTTCATTTTCAACTTTGTTAAGTGTATCTTTTTGGGGAATTCCCTCTTGACCCTTTTGATCCATAGACTCTTCTTGTGTGGCATTTGGTGGGTTTGATGTTGAAGTCGCATGGTCAGCCTCTTCTGTACTCTCTTGATTATCATCTGAAGGAGGAGTACCTTCTTTTTCTTCCTCTGGATTTGATTCTGCTTCTTGTGATTGGTCTTTGGGTGGTTCTTGTTCAGTTGGTTGTGTTTCTTTCTTAGGGACTTTCTCTGGAATCGTTGGTATTGTAATGATGACAGTTTTTCCATCAAACTTTCCCTTAATTTTGTTGATGTCACAATATTCTGGAACTTGATATAATGCATTGAAACGTGCCCTTCTATTGTTTCCAAGTGATCTTTCACCGTGAACTCTCACCCTTCCATAATCGTACTCAATTTTAGCTCCAATATGCTCTCTAGCGAAACCTGTACACAGGAATATCATGAGAAACAACACGCATATGGTTATAGAAAGGAAAATGGACAATTACACTCCAAAAATGAGGCATTGGGTAGAAGGAAGGAAGAAAGATAAAAATGATATAGAAAGAGAGAATAATAGATTAGATAAATGATGTGACGAGAAATAAATAGATAGTTAAGGGAAAAAAATAAATTTCAAACCAGATCAAAGAGAAAAGAGATACATATGATAATAGCTATTACAAAAATTGCTTTGACAAAAATAAAAATTTTGGTCTCTAAACAAGAAGCAATGTGAACTAATTAGAGCGTATAACTGCAGCAAAAAAAAAGAGAGCGTATAAATAACTATTAATTATTTTATACAGGAATTTATTCCTAAATGAGTGTGACTTATACGAACTAAATGATTAGGTTAACCAAGAAATTAATACTTCATAAATTATAGAAAATAACATACACAAAGGAACAATAAAAACTTAATGCAACTAGTAGAAAGGGAGCAGTAAATAAACAAAACTAACCATCAGGCATGTGAACAACAAAGATGACTGATTCAGACGTTTCCTCTGTTTCATATTTCGCTTCCAAATCTTCGTAGAATTGCGTTGTAGCCATTTTCCTACAATTGTGCTTTGATTTAATTTCGGTTTTTTTCTTCTTCTTTCTTTCAATTTCAGCAAATTAAGTACAATAATGCTAGAATGGATATGATGTTTCTTGAACATGATTTGGTGGTTCCTTTGATCTTTATAGTGAATAGTTGAGATGTTGAGTTTTCTTAAAAGTGAAATTATACCTTTTTGGCTGCTTTGAATTTCCTACAAGATTAAACTTCGTGAATTTCCCTAGTCATCTGTGAGGTATAACTTCTTTAATAAATAAAGTGAAAGTTCTTTGTTTGACTCATACACTTCATATTCCAGAAAGAGGGGGCAAACGTGCTTTATATATACAGTACATACTATTATTCATGATACCTATTGTTCTATAAAGCATAATTACTTTTACAGTTCCATTGATTACTAGAATGTTTCCAATGAAGAAGCATTAAGAAAGGGAGTTAAAAGAGAAAGGAACTTCCTTTTTAATTTTCTGTGTATTTTGGGTTTCAGCCCATGCCTTGCAGGCTTGCACTGTGCACCTTAGATAAAGTCATAAAGATATTGGAAGAAATAAAAAAGAAAGAAATTATCAGAATTAAATTTAATAAAAATTAAAATTAACATTTTTATGTCGTTCTTTTTAACATAAAATTATGATTGTATTCTTTTATATTATTAAATAATTTATCTATTTTTAAAATTAAAAAAATTCCACGCACTATTTTCCTCTCATTTCATGTCTTCTGGATGGTAAACACTTTTGGTAAAACCCACCAATTATTATAACTCTTCTCTCTTTTTCAACACATTTTAAAAAGAATTTTTTTCTTTTTTAATTTTATCTTCTTATTTCACCTTATTCAAGTAAGGTGTAAGAGGAATCTTTCTATAACTAATTCAAGTTAATTTTTTTTTACTTATAATATAATCTGATAAATTATTATTGGCTATAAATTAAGGGTCTGATTGGTGGCGGAATTATTTGTTCTAGAGAAAAATGACTACAACAAACAATATATAGATGAGAATATTGTGAAATAATTACATATGCAGTAGTCAATTAGTCATGAATTAAAGGTCCAAATGATGGCCATGATAAAACAAGACTGGATATGATAATTATCTTATTATTCTGTGGATTATCCTATCATGCATTTATGTTGCTCTATTCTATTTTTTATCCCAAGGGGAAAGTTGGGTTATATATAGTCAATAGGATAGAATAAGTTCATCTCTCTCTCTCTCTCTCTCTCTCTCTCTCTCTCTATATTATATATATAAATTATTAAAAAATCATGTATAATAATATTATGCAATATAAAATATAAGATTTCTAATCAAATGAATATAGAGCTAACTATAATAACATTCTTGAAGTTTTGTATAATTACACAATCACTTTTACTTTTCTTAATCATTATTTTCGTCTCCTGTAATGAGTGTTAATATTTGTTCTATAAAGAAAAGATTAGTGTAAGAAAATAAAAAAGAGTAAGGTTATGAGTAATTACCCAAAACCTAGGGTGTTACTATAATTTGTTCTAAATATAACATATATAATAATATACTAATTTATATAACAATTTTATAATTTATTTTCTTATTATCTTATATATTTATTACATATTATTATAAATAAACTTAAATATTATATGTATATATTTAATTGAATTATTAAAATATACATAGTAATATTTTATATAAATTTACTGTAAAATTATACAGCGTAATTTTTTTATATATAACAAAATATAGCGTATTTATATATTTAATTTATACATATTACTATATAATTTATATATTACTTTTAATTTTTATAACGTATTTACATATTTTAATCATTCTATTATATTATATATAACAATATATAATGATTTTTACACATATATTTAAATTATATTAGTAATTAAAATATTAAAAATTATTATTCAAATATTTTTATTAATCATTATAATTTTAAATTTTATATAATTTGTTTATAATTTTAAGAAAAGCAATCGCATAAATAAAATATCACATTTTAGTTAAAAATTATAATTTTGTTTATAGTTTTCATAATTTGTAAAAAATAAATTAAAAATATTTTTTAGAAAATTATATGAAATTTTAATGAAACATTAGTTTTTTTATTTAAACATAACTCATTATATTATATTTTTGATGTTCTTATCCTGTTATGATATATCATATTTTATTCTATCTTAGCCACGAAACGATATACAATGTTTGTAAGTTATAGGAAAAACTATTTGCCCTGACAAATCCCAAATTCCTAATAAGACATCAACTAAGTGAAAGATAATATAAGCAAAATTCATGAGCTTCGCCAATGCTTGTTGCTCTAATATATATATATATATATATATATATATATATATATATATATATATATATATATATATATATATATTTATATATTTATTTTTCATTTTTTATTTTTTAATCTAATGATTAAGATTAATTATTTATTATAATCATTAGATCTTAAAAAAAATAATGAAGATGAAAAGAATTATTCATGAAATAAGTGACTCGCTCCTCATATATATATATATATATATATATATATATATATATATATATAATATGATTGAGAAGAGATGTAAAAGAATTTGTTGCTCTATATGGCAATGGGAATACATAAATCATTCATTAGGAAAAAAAACCCTGAGTAAGATGCAAAAGCACATTAATTGTAATATTGTATAGTTTCAACACTTTTCATTGACTCGGATCAAAGGAAAAGGGACGCATATAGGCATAGATCCATTGCCAAATCTTTGGGGAGGCATTCATGTTTAGGCAAGTTGGATGGTTGAATAGAAATAATCTTGTAGCGCCAAATATTGCTTCAGTTGGAAAGGAGAATTTTGATATTTTGTAATTTTGAGAAATTGTTTATATTTTACTTGGCGAGTTGTAAGTAAATGATTTAAAACAATTAAACTAATTTAATTTATGAAATGAAGTGACAGGGTAGTTCTTAAGTGACAAGTTGCTACCATTGCTATAATAATCCCTTCTTTTTTTCCTTCCATTCCTCTGCATACCTCAAAAATCCATAATGTGCTAAATTGGAAAGATGCAGCATCTACACAGCTGATGTGCCTTTACAAATATTTTTAATTTTGACACATAAAAAAGAATAAATGGATGCATCATGCTAAATGAATAGCCAAATCCTTCAGTAAACAAAAGAAATAAATTAGTTTGGGTGTATAATAGCTGATTAGCTGTGTTATTAAAAATGAAATTCTATATCAATATCGAGCATAGAATAAAAAGGCTTTCCAGAGCTTTGTGACAATACTTAAACATGTAATATGCATATATAGTGGGGTTCTTAACGTTGTACTAAGTTCACTTAATTTATCCAACATCAAGGCTTTTATAGGTTTGGTTGGGTTATGTAAGTGAAATATGTAGAGTCTAAAAATAAAAGCTACCACCAAAAGTAGTGACTAAGAGTCAAATGAGTTAAAATTGTTTTGCATCCATATACTTTATTAGCTAAAGATTATGTTTTGCAAATTCAGTGTGAAAAATCAAAATTTTCATCATAAATAGAATAGATATTCACATGCTTCAGCCTGAAAAAAAATTACATGATACTCTTGTTTCCATCCTTTTCACAGGAAATTATTAATTATTAATTATTATTATTATTATTATTATTACTATTATTATTATTATTATTATACATATAAAAATAAATACATAATATTTAAAAAGTGTGGTAAGCTAGCTGAAAAAGAAATAAACTATACAGTTGAATAAAGCATAAAAGTACCTGATGAACTGAAAAGGAAATAAAATATAAGAAAAAAATTGTTAATAAAAGATAAATTTGACAAAAATTAGAAAATTGAGAAAGGGGAGTCAAATTATAAAATAAAGGGGGCAAAAAATAATAGCTATAGATACATTTATTAATATTCCCTTCAAGTCAGGAGTACAAATGCCACTGGGCCTCACACAACATTTAACATGGTGGGGATAAAGCCTCTTGACCCTTTTGATGCATAGACTCTTCTGTGGCCTTTGATGGGGTTGAAATAAACAAAGAAATTATAACAATTTAAAGGTGTAAAACTGTATAGTATTTTTATTCTATAAAAATCAATAAATTTATCATTTATTTGTGATTGCATATCTATTTTCTCAAAAACAAAATCAAAACTTCATAAACCTTATATATATAAGATAAACCTCACCATAGGAACAAATAAAAACTTAATATGCTACTTTATTATAGAAAAGAGAGCAATAGATAAACGAAACGAACCATCATCAGGAATGTGAACAAGCAGGAGGATGGATTGATTGAGGTGTTTCTTCTATTTCATATTTGGCTTCCAAATCTTAGTAGGATTGCATGGACATTTTTCAACACTTGCTCTTTGTTTTAATTAATTTCTCTTTTCTGTTTTCAGATCCAGCAAATGATTTGGTGTTGATCTTTATAAATAATTTCCACCACTCATCTCATCTATGAGGTATAACTTATAACTTATTTAGTGAATAAAGAGGAAGTTATTTGCTTGGTTCATACTCCACTTCATATTCCAGAAAGAGGGTGCAAACATGTTTATATATATACTAGGGGAAAAGAGCCACCATGCGCCTCGTTGCCTCTCCATGCATGCATGTTTGTTTTTTTAAAAACAAAATGAAGGATAATGGAGGTTATATAATAGTAGATAATCTGTGAGGTTGTTATAAGAATAAAATAATAACATACGATTGTAATTGTAAAAATAAAACGGATATAAAATATGTATATCAAGACTTTCTATTCCCTTTTTTTTATAACTTTTTATTATAACTCACTCTCTATTCCCTTTAATTTATATATAATTATATATTATAAATATAATGCTAGATTTTTTTTACCAGGGATAAAATGCATAAATACATAATCTTTATAAAAATTAATTTTTTGAGTCCCTCATTTATTTTATATTTAAGATTAATTTTATAATAATAAAAATAAATAAACGACTAAAAATATAAAAAAATAGAAAGACTAATTAAAAATGTTTGACGGAAAACTAATGGAGGATTAATGTCTTCAAAAAATTTGAAGAGACTAAAAATTAGAATCTACAAAACTCTGAGAATAAAAATTTAGTTAATCCAATTTTAAATTAATTACTAATATATTTTTACTTTTTAAATATTTATTTGCTTTAAAATGTTCATTTGAAAAGAAAAAAATTGAACAAAGACAAACAACTATAAAGAACTTTTTTCTCTCTCTGCAAATAATATATTAAGATTTAAGATCTTAATATGTAAGTTTGGAAAAAACTTGATAAATAGGTATCTTAAAAATACAGATAAAAAATTGAATAATGCCCTTGCAGATAAATACATTTATTTTATTTTTCTGTTTTATAACTTTTAGTTAGGATTCTCAAAGAACTTTTGGTTAGTAGGTGGCGTGGCAGAACACTGTACACGTGGAGGATGATGAAGTCAAAACAAATCCAATCTCGAAACTCGGAAGAACAAGATATCTGTAATTTGTTGTTGAAAACTGAAACCACCAAAACAAAACAAAAATCTCACCACACAAGGTTGTATACTTGTACCACCAAAAGCCACATTCATAGTGTTAATTAGTACTTAGTGGATTCAATCTTCACTTTCATATTAACAAATCAACACAAACATGAGAGGTTGTGCCACTGATGGGGTGGTGGCATGGCACAAAACACTGAGAAAAGCACTACACTCCTTTTCTGCTCCAACTTCTTGTATTTTTGGCCCCAACCTCCCTGATGTTTGGGTTCCCAGAGAGCACACACCCCCTCACACCCTTTTGCCAGAAAGTCTCCAATGTAAGTTCTATGATGTTAATTTGAAGTTCTATGATCCTTTAAAGCCTCTACTTTGGTCACTTTATATTAATATGTTTTATTTTTTGGTTGTTTGTGTCATGTGATTCCTTTAGGGGCTAATAATGGTCACAATGCTTTGATTCTTGAGGGAAAACCAATTGCTAAACAGATAAAGCTTGAAGTAGCTGATGAGATAAGAAGGATGAAGAGTGGCATTGGGAAGTTTCCTAGACTGGCTGTGGTTTTGGTGGGTGATAGGAGGGACTCTCACACTTTCATTCACATTAAGTTGAAGGCCTGTGATCAAGTTGGCATTGAAACAGTGGCTTCCCAGTTGCCAGAAAACTGTGATGAAAGTGAACTGCTTGATGTTGTTTCCGGTTTCAATGAGGACCCGGATGTGCATGGCATTCTTGTGCAACTTCCTCTGCCTCAAGTAATTTATTTACCATTTTTCTTGTTTTTATTTTTTGTGAATCGGGGTATCCCTCGGTTTTCGGCCGAGGACTAATCCTTCGATATACTGAGATCATTTAAGGGGTTGACCTTAATGATTCTTGTTTTTTGATGATATAAATTCTAAGATTAGGGGTTCTGACCTCATAGAGGGCTTACCTTTACCTCTACTCCAAAGAGAGTAGTGGGAATTCAAACTTGCAACTTGTTAGATGCGAGATCTTGTGTTGCTCCACTCGACAACCCCTGGAGGGTGCTTAATAATTAAAGGCTTATTACTCCCTTTGTTCCTTTTTATCTGTCTTTTAAGTAAGGTTTTTATGTAGAAATCAAGAAATGCAATTAGTTGTGAGGTTTCTTATTTTACCCTTTCTTATTTCTACTCTACAATAAATGCATGCCTAAATTAATTAAACATTAGGTGAAAAGTAAGGGTATCATTGATAAAAGAGTAATTAATGATGTCTTGAATTTGCAAATGACTGATAAATGGAAACAAATTTTTCCAAAAATCCGACAATTAAAAAGGAACAGAGGGAGTAGTAAACATGACTATGGACATTTTAATTGATCTAAAATCTAGGGTCATTGAGTAAGATAACGATGGTAATGATAGATTCATTTCAGTTGAGCTATAAAATGTTTGGTCTCAAAACTATAATCATAAGATTTTTGGCATTGTTGGTGATTTAGTTTTGTGAGGTGGATGTTGATACTAATGCCTTAGTTATTCTAACATATTTGATGCAGCATTTGGACGAGGAAAAAATTATCAATGTTGTGAGTCCTGAAAAGGATGTGGATGGCTTTCATCCCTTAAATATTGGAAATCTTGCAATAAGAGGAAGAAAGCCTTTCTTTGTTCCTTGTGCTCCCAAGGGCTGCATTGAGTTGTTACTTAGGCATGGTGTGGAAATCAAGGGGAAAAGAGCAGTGATAATTGGAAGAAGTAAAATTGTGGGGTTACCCACTTCCTTGCTATTGCAGGTAACCTAAATGTTGTTGCTTAGCGGAATGTCTCAATTGCTAAATAGCTGATTGATTTATCATCTTTTTAGTAGAGGCACCACGCAACAGTCAGCGTGTTACATGCGTACACTAAGAACCCAGAACATATAACTTCTGAAGCAGATATTGTGGTAGTAGATGTTGGAGTCCCCAACATAGTTCGTGGCAATTGGCTAAAGAAAGGAGCTGTGGTGATTGACATGGGAACAAATCAAGTTAAGGTAATGATTTTTTTTCTTCAGTATTTTAGTTGTGCTAATGACTTCTTAATTATTCCAGGAGTGCTATAAGGTGAGGTACTAGAAATTTTTATCTTGTTATTTCAAGAACTTGGTGCTCTTTCCAAATGAATTATCATGTTTAAAAAGCACAAGATAGAGTATGGAATAGACAAGAAACTAAGAAGAAAGCTATTGAGGGGAAGAGTAAAAAATCAACATAGTAGAAAAATAAATCGCTGATACTATAAGGTAGCCATAGCCCCCATTGCAATAATTCAGCATGCTGTACTGAATGTCCATTATGAGCCCTCCAATAATTGTTTCAAGTATGCTTTTTATAGCTGCAATAGTTTGAATATCTTTTCACAGGAATGACACGATCAATAGGTTCATCCTGTAATCATTTTGCCCAGTAGTACTTGTTTGACTTTTAAAAATTCGTAGAGCTTTATTGGATGCTGTCTAAATTAGAAAGTAAGAAGACTGCTAACATAGCTTTAAGATTTTATTGAGTGGGATGTTCCCATGTTTGTGATATTCTTTTTACTGGATTATTAGATTTATGGATTTCATTAGAATCTCATTTACACTTTTCACTTTAATTGTTTTTCAGATAAGGTTATATAAAGGATAATTCCTATAACAATCCCCATACTCTTTAGGGTCACGGTGCTCATTTTTGAAATTTAACTAATTTGACATATCACAGTTTCTCAGCATGCCTATGTCAAGATTCTGTTTTTGGCAGTAGTGAAGAAAACTGGATGCACCAAGCCCTGTTGATAGTTATAAATTTTTTTATTGATAGCCTCTGTCGAGACTAACATTTTGATAATTGATTAACAGAGGCTGAGAGGCACTACTGACTATGATTGTATTTTTATATCTGGCTAACAAAGAATCCTTATGGTAACATTTATGTACTTCTATGGTAAAAAAAAAAAAAAGTATGATTACTATAACATAAAACATGTCCTTGTGGAAGTCACAGACTAAGTCATATCTGGGATGGGAATGAAGTTTTTGCACCCAGCTTCCAATACAGAAACTTTTAAGTATATAAGATTTCTTGGCAAAACTGAAATGCCTAGGAACAGTAGTAGGTTAAAGTTAAATAGGTTTAAGAAGCTTGTCAAAGGTATTTTTGCTAAATGAAGTGTGGGAAGAGAATTTTTCAGGGACAATTTAAGAAAGTACATTAGGTTAACAGATAACATACTTGGCATACATAAACTGTGATGCCATAGTATGAAGTGTGGTTAAGAGAACATTTCAGACTACTCGTTCATTGCTTCAGTGGTGTACAAATCTATATTTCTTCACTTTATTGAATGATTGAATATTTTACCGTGCTTGTGAGCCAATACTTCAAATCAAAACCATTGCCAAATTAATTTATTACAATCACCATAATGGTTTTTCATTGATATTAAATTCCTTTCTGTAGTTGTTTGTTATATTCAAATACACATCTTTGTTATGCTTGACCAATGCACAACCTTAAAGAAAATGGATGTATGAGTAAAAAAAATGTGACAGTATTAGTGAAAAGATACTTTAAGAGTTACATAGAGGTGCCAAACTGGGACCAGGATGGACCTCGTTTCATATGCACCTTGTTTCAAAACACAAAAAAGAAAAAGCAAACAACAAGCTGAACGTCCATGGTAGAAACTAGCAAGTACGACAGAAGGGGTAGCTCCTTTTGAACTTATTATTATCCTAATGCATTTAAATACAATTTGCAGGATCCCAGTGGCCACGGTTTTCGTGTCACGGGAGATGTTTGCTTTGAAGAGGCGGTTAAGGTGGCATCAGCCATTACCCCTGTTCCAGGAGGCATGGGACCGGTTACAATATCGATTCTCCTCTCCAACACCCTTGATTCTGCGAAACGTGCTTTTGGAATAGTTTGATTAGATGATGTCTTTTTTCCAAAGTTCTATAGTGGATCTTCCATCTATATATGCACATGAAACAGGTTTTCCATTTGTCATGCAGTCATGCTATTTAAGAGAAAAGTGACTCAATATTTGTATTTTTTTTATTGGCAAATGTTAATTGCTAGTTTGTTAATTTTTGTAAGCAAGAGGGATCGAATCCACGACCTTTCCCTCCTACCCTTATTTCTTAACCCTCCAACCAAACCTGTATCTCCGAAAGTGACTCAATATAATTATACCAATGCTTCATGAACATACACATTTTCTCTGCTGGGGCGACTAACTAGAACATCTGCATGTTACTTTCTATATAAACAGTATTTGTTGAGGCGGGCTTGCTATATGATTGATTTATTGCATTGCGAGGATCTACATGCACCACATAGGATCTTCAAATTAGTCTTTTTGGCTTCATTGCTTTGCAGTGAAAACACCCCTCTTGCAACCAAGAAAGAAAAAGGACGATGTATTTTCTACTGTTTTGCTCATTAAGTAGAAACTGATGTAGAATTGTGTACATGGTTTGTACAGCTATTTGAAATACACTCTTTGTAGCATCTCTTTGATGGATAGTTAATTAGCTTTTATTAAGATTGAGTGAGGAGGAATCAATGGTGTGCATATGCACACTCGTACACACTGATATTACTTCATTTATTTAATTGATGCTTCCTTATGTGACTTTTGGGCATGGATGGATGCAATTAGATGCTTCAGAAAATGAACATATAAAGAATTTCATTTGGTCCTTTGTCTGGCTTTCAGCATTATTCCTTGGCAGTGGTTGCTACTGGTATTTGTATTATAATACTTTAATGAAATGTATATAACAATACTTTTTAAGTTGTCATAGGCATGGATATTGTGGAAAGGTGATCCAACAGAATTGATTGATGATTGTTGCGGGGAATCGTACGTTATATCAGAAGCCTTACATTGCATAGAAGTTGGTCTTTTATGTCTACATCATCCAAATGATAGACCTAACATAAAAATTTATCTATTGTTATACATATAAATGAATTTATCAAAAATCTATGTCCATGAATTGTTTACAAGTCATTAGTTCATATATATTGATTAACTATTATACTTTTATTAAGGTATATTTTTTATATATTAAGTCAAATCTAAATATTCTTTTCTTAAAATGGTATTTGTGTAGAACAATTCAAACCTTTTAGATATTTTAAGATTAAAAATTACTTTTTACTTATAGTAAGTTTTTTCAACAATTAAAGAGTTAGAAGATTGACTTGGTGGTTGAAAGGATAAAAGGGAGAAGAAAAGGTCGCGATTTCAAATTTTTTCCTCTAACAAAATTAATAATTAACATTTATTGATAAGAAAAAATTGTCAATGTTGAATGTAATTGTGATCATTCTTTTTAAAACAGATAAATTAAGAGGTGTCAAATCACAATATCATTAACACATGCATGCTCATACATTCACCCTCATGATTCCAATTAGACTTTTCATTTTTCAAGATTCTAAAGAAAATGTTTGAAAGGATTAGAACATTTGAGCACAACTAGTTTCATTCTCTGCTAGAAGCTGAGGTAAACTTGTAGGTCACGTAAGCTCCCAATGCCACAATTACAAGAATTGCAGCACCCATGTTTGCAACCAAAGGCTTTTCTTCATCATCCAAATTCCCTACTCCAATTTTTGTGACAACCTCCGAAGCCGAAGCAACTACTTCTTTGATTCCCTTCCCTATTGTGTAGATTTCATCCTCTTCAGTCCTTCTCTTTCCTTTGTCAATTATGGTGGTGCTGGTTTCTTTTCCCTTCTGATGAGCTTTTGGAGGAGTAGAGGAAGAAACTGTTTCCTTTGGTCTTGTTGTCTTGATTTCTCTTTCTTTCAAAACCACATTGTGATCAACATATTTCTGGTCTTGCTTTCTTGTCTCATGAAGCTTCTCATATTCTCTATCTTTGTTTTGTTTCTCCTTGACTTTTTCTATATATGTTGTGATGTCATTTTGCTTATTGGCCTCTTCATTCTTATATTCTATTTGCTTGCCAAAACCCATTGTTGATGTGGGTTTTGGCTCAATTTCCTCATGACCCTTTTGAGATTTTCCTGTTTCTTTTCTTGGGGTTGAAGCAATTGCTGTGGATTTCACCATGGTTTCCTCTTGAACATGTTGAGGTCTTGTTTTGTCTCCATAAGATTTTTCTACTTGCTCCATTCTAGTAATTATTGGAGATTTTGGAGGCATGGCTTCCTTGGCCACCACTTCTTTAGGCTTTGGTAATTGATCAGGCACAGGTTTCTTTGGAGGACTAATTAATGGAGTTGGACCTAGTCTTGGTGTTGTTTCAACTTGTGCTTTTGGTGAAACTTGTGAAATGATAGGCGTCTTTGGCATTGTAATAATGAGAGTTCCTAACTCATACTTGCCTTGAAGTTTCCCCACCTCACAATTTTCTGGAACAGGATATGTTTGCTCGAAATTGCTTATTCTATTGCCTCCTAATGGCCGTTCTCCTGCAACCCTCACTACTCGGGAAGATCCCACAAAATTTATTTTTATCCTTTCCTTTATGAAACCTGTAGAACACACAACAGAATGATGTATTAATTGCAATACAACATGCATGCCACGTGTGTTTTGTACAAGTTTCTGAGTGTTTGAAAAATATGTGTCACTTATAAGAGTTTGACAGAAAAATGTAACTTATGGGACAATTTTGTTGGCGTATGATTACATATCATATCACTTTTTTGTCTTTTTGAAGAATCCTCCATGTTTAGAATTACTAATCAATAGAGAATATGTTGAGTCATTTAGGAAAGGAAACAAAAAAAGCACGAAAGGAGATGAGATTAGAAATTAAAAAAATGCTTTGAAAAATTTTATGAAAAATATTTTTTTTCTGCTTTTCTTCACTCAAGACCCCAAATAAATCGGTTAAAAAATCACTCCCACTAAAAATGGAGATAAGAGTATAACTGTTTTTGGTTTTGATTGTAATTGACTGAGTACCACCTTTTAGGCGTAATTGTAATAGTTTTCTTGCAATACTGTAATTACGAAAATGGGTTAAAAGAAGAGTTATAAGATTAATTTTGTGATAAAAAAAGAAGGGAGAGAGAGAAAGATTGAGTTTTATTCTCTCATTAACAAAATATTCTAACAATTAACAACCGATATTGGTTGATTAAAAAAAACGATTATGAGTTAAAAGATGTAAAATGTTTTGATTGATATATCATATGTTGTTTGACAGGTAGAAACAAAAAAGACATCCTATGTTTCAAGAAAGGTACATATTATAATCATAAAATAAAATAAAAAAATAAAAACGTGACATGCAAAGTACGTACGCACCAGGAAGGTAAATATGAAGAAAATATGCTTCCTCCTTTTCCTTCATCTCTGACTTGGGCTCGAAGGTTTCATACACAGGACGAATGGAAGGACCTCTAGTTGTTCTTGTTCTAGGTGGTCTTGGCCCCGAAGCTGACATGGCTCTTGCACACGTGTGGTTTTACTTACTTTTGTATAATGAACACAAATTTGAGCTTAAACGCTTTAATTTTTGGATTGGATATCCAATGCAGGTTATGGGATTGGATGTATATATAGTATATATACATGTAGCTAGCTAGCTCTTCATTGGTTTTCTTGTTGAAGAGATTATTCCTTTTTGTGTACTTTGGTTTGTTAATCTAATTGGGTTGGATTTTTCCCTTCCCTAGGTCAAGTTGAGGTATAACTTCTTTTCCAAATAAAGCAATTGTTCTTTGTTTTTCCCCTACACTTACAAAGCTATCAGAATGTTAAAAATGATAATATAGGTTAGCTTATCGTTTTAGGTTTTTCTAACCCAATTGATCTGCCAACTTCTGTGGCTGTTCACATGCATGTGGAAAACACTTCTAATTTTCTTTTCTATTTTCTATATTTTTTTTCCCTCTCTCTCTTGTAGAATTTATGCTATATTCACTCTGAAGTCTCGCTGAAACTCTTATTTAGCTCAAGAAGCATATAATAGTGTGCTTCTAACGTCTCAAATTTACTAATATTTTTTTTTTTTCAAATTGAGCTTCATATGAGTGCAATCAAACTCTTAGGCGTTATTTTATAAACTATAATTTTAGGGTCGAATTTGCTTTTATTTAGGTGTTCAATGTTATAAAACTAGGCTAGATGATTGACTTGGTAAGATTACAAAGTCAATGAATTATTAATCGAACCAATAAATCACGAGTTAAATGGTATAAAGTATGAACTAATGTAGATTATAACAACATAATATACATATATATAGTGGCGAAACTAAATTTTGAAGCCTTCACGAACTAGGATCAATTCTTGAAGGAGGTATTTTTTTTTTTTTTTTTGCATTTCCTTTAAGTGCGTGACACTAACTAACTGTTGCGTCTTTAGGCCTTGGATATGTTGAGTTTCAACTCTCTAATTTTGCTTGCTTGATACCGTACGTATGCTTGCTTTCAACGTGAGGCACTTGCTTTGTCATACAAAATTTATGTTTACGTGCATGTATAGCCTAGAGTTTCTAAGCAGAAAGCCATGCATATAATGCTGAAATGATTTGATTTATGTAGCCGATATTGAACTTAAAGAGAGCTCACTTACTGCATTTTTCTTTTTTATGTAAGGGATGCAGGATGGCTTAATCTTGTGAATTGTGATTGAGAAGCTGAGAAAGAGTAAAGACTAATGTTTTGGGTGATGATGTGAGGAGCAAAAATATTGGTATTAGGGTTCCTACTTTCTTCTTGTTGTTTTTTATGATCATGATATCGGTAAGAAACAATATCTATGAAAAGTGGTGATTAAATTTTGTCGAGAACCTCGAATGCACACAAGGTGGATTATTTTCCTTCTAACACGTTCTATTTTCAAAAATCAATCAAGATTCAGACCCTAGATTACTTGATTAAGGAGCATAAGTCTCTATTATTTATGTCAACCATTGTTAGATACTTTAGTGGTGCTTTTACTATAGGAGCATCTAACCATTCGACGAAAATTTAGAATTATTTCAAGTTTTTATTGATCAGCAACCAATACAATACATGATTTCCTACTATTATTTTAATGATAAATCATGATCAAATATCAAAATATGATGGTCAACGAGAAAGTCCCCATTCCACAGCTAGTAGATATTCGTTGAATTGAGCAAAATTATGATATTTTTGCCTTTAAATTTTATTTTACAAAATCTCAAAAATCAACTATCTTACTAAAACATTGATTAAACAAAGCAAAAACATTCAACTATGAGTTAAGTGTAATTTTAGTCCCTTTATTTTACTTAATCTATAATTTTTATCCCTTTATTTTAAAATTAAAATATTTGATTCTTATATTTTAAAAATCAACAATTTTGATACTCTTATTTTAAAATATAAACATTTGATCATCATATTTTAAAAAATTCACAATTATAGTTTCTGTATTTTCGAAAATTTACATTTTTTTTAATTGTTAATATTGTCTGTGTTTTATTTATTTTATTCCTTACTTTGTAATTAATTAAATTATTTTTTAATAATATTTTAAATGAATATGTTATGTTGAAGGTTTAATTGAACCCAAAGAAAAGAAATAAAACATAAACAAAATTAAGAATTTAATCAAAATTATAGATTTTCTAAAATATAAAAATTAAATATTTCTATTTTAAAATAAAATAACTAAAATGACAGATTTTATAAAATAATAAAATAGAAGAAACACACTTACATTTAAACCAACTATTATCTATGTAGTTCAATTTCACCCAAGTAGTTAGTAGATAAACACCAGAAATACATGTAGAGCATTCGGCTCAGTATCAATATCGATGACAAAATTTCATGATATAATAAACGATTTCACCCAAGTGATCTGTAAAAGTAATATTCGTCCTTCGTGACACGATTGGTCTGATTTAAACGATTTCTTGGGACTTGTTTAGGATGAAACCTTCATATTTAATTTGGAACCACTTCATGGCATCCTCCTTCGTGACACGATGCTGGATTCCAACACGAGCCTTGCAACGACGGTGCCGTCCAACATGGTAGCCAGGGCGCTCCAGAATGACAAAGAAATCCATTCCATAAATACCAGTGGAAGGATCATACCTGAAGCACATAAATGTTTAAACAACATTGTTTTTATAGAAATATCAAATTTAATTTCCACTAGAAGAGACAACATCAACCATACAGGCATGAAATGAGACTAATTGATCTATCTTTTTTTTGTTCCCTTTTGGTACATAACAAAAAACCACAATAAAACCTTATTCAATTAGATAAAA
Organism: Glycine latifolia; assembly: GCA_013407115.1. NCBI lineage: Eukaryota > Viridiplantae > Streptophyta > Magnoliopsida > Fabales > Fabaceae > Glycine > Glycine latifolia. The sequence continues at coordinate 39,463,482 of CM023946.1, forward strand.
TCAACTACAAAAATAACACATCATTCAAGATGGTAAAGGAATAAAAAAAATTAATTTTCATACATGTAAAGATTTTTAAGTTGACAACTAATAAAAAAATCATATGTAAAACTTTAAAAGTAATTATTTTAATATTAACAAATTTTTCATATATGATATAACTGTTTGGATGATATATCACATTTAATTTAAAAGTTAGTGATATAAAACGTTTAATTTTGTGTCAAATTTCATTTTTTTAATTAGTACATTTACAATTACTTCCTTGATTCTTTCTACTGTCTTTCACTTCTGCTCGTTCCATTTCTTTAATTTTTTTACATTGTACCTCCTTGTTTCACTTATGATCCAAACAGAGCATAAAATTAAACCAAAACAATTGATCATTTGAATAGTAAAAGAATCACATTACAACCAACAACATAATAATAAACATAGTGAGTAAAAGGAATTGATTATGTTTAAACATAATGAGAAAAATAATTAGGGTTTTATTACTTGATTCCCAAATCAATGTGCTCCTGAATGCCAAATCCGAAGCAGCCGGTGTTACTCAAGTTCCTCCTGAGCAATTCATACTCCTTCACCATCATCGCCTTGTCCCCTCTCACCGTCACATAGCACGCAATCTTCAAATTCCTCCTAATCCCAAACGAACGCACAGTGTACCTAGCTGCAAAATATCATTCAATAACATCCAAAACCACACATTCAATCATTGCAACAAAAAACAAATCAATAAATAATAATGATATTACCTTTGAAGAAAACAAGGGTTTGGCCCCTAAGTTACATCATGATAAGATAGATCCTTTCCGGAGGATCGGATCGGTCAATTATAGCACTTGAATGTACTTAGAAAGACAAATTACACTTTCCATTTTTAATGTACTTCAATTAGATCTCTTTCCTTTAAGATACGATCTAGTTACTGAAACATTAATAAATTAAAATATTGAGACGGTTGTGTCATAGTATCATGGTGTTGCTTGTGGAAGCTTTCCCACCATCAACAACAAAACTTTCATCCAGTATGAAAGAGAAGAATGATCCAATGAGACTTTGACACACAACATTCTTTATGCTTGTCTGGAGAATAGCTTATCGGAAGAGAAAGAAAGAAAAAAAACCTTTACAGTGGGGAAATTTTTATCCAGTAATACTGGAAACGAAACTTGGGAAACAAATTTGTGATTAAAAATCAAACTTTTTTATAGCATTGGGTTACTCCGGATTAAAGATACCACCATGAGCACCTTTAAAGTTCACTGCTGAGAGTTAGACAGCACCAGTTTTTTTTTTTCTCACTCCTTAGACTAAGAGGGGCTAAACAGCCCAACATAGCAGAATGTCTCCCAACAAATGAAGACTACAAAAATACAGACAGTATTTGTAAAATTGAGAAACTGACACCAAGATCAGAAAATTCATGAGACAGCACCAAAACAATTGAGCTTGCAAGTTCCAATAGGATGTTTTTTGGGGTCAATATCTCTCCCCACATTGCCACTAGTGTAATTTGTCGCAACATTTTAAGCAAACCAGGTTTTCCTTTTTATCTCTACTTTTTTGTTTTTGTTATCGTTGAGTGATTCTAAATCTGATGAGGTTACTTCCACTGTCTGTTTTGATTGTTTTATTTATTTTAGTGCTTATTTTAATATTGCTCACATATTCTGAAATTTAGCCCAAAAGGTGCTAGTACCGTAGAGAACAAGTACGTTATGGATTCTATTTTAAATATAAGTGCCTTCACAGAGAAATGTGAAATATTAGCTAGATTTTGTGTGTTGTTCTTGTTGCTATATTTGGTTTTCTTTTGGCATCCCTATTAGATGCTGAGAAAAACTAACCTTTTAGGGATGGATTTATGGTAAATAAAGTGTAGCAAATTTAGTGATACTGAATGGTAAGGTACATACCTATGACAATATTAAGAAATTTCATCCATATGAATCTTCCAAGTTTTTACGGTTCTGAAATCCTGTTCAATTAGGCATTGTAGATGTATAATGATATTCCACATTTTAGAAAATCTGTCAAACGTCAATTGGTTCCTTCATAACTACTAAATAGATAGTTTGAAGTATTGCAAAGTGATCTAGGAGGTTGCTTGTCATTCATTTCATGTTTCCAACATTCCTACATTATATTGTTTCATGCATTAGTTTTAAGTTGTCATACCCTTTTTGTCTTTGAAGCATAAAATGTTTGGAAGTCCCACATCGTCTACTTCAATTCTTGATGTGCAACTTATATATCTGTTGGACAACTTCATTTAGTGTCAATTGGTTTTAAGCTGATATCTAACATAAAACAATATCTGCATGCATGATATTATTTGGAAGTCAGTGTTCAACTGTCTCTGCCTTTAAAGTTGCAGCAAGTTTTGTTACCAATATGAACTTATAACTGCTCTGCAGGTCGCACTGGGACCAATTCTTTCATCCCCTTCTTCAGAGAGCCAAGTAGCATTGAAAACTTTGAAAGGGGGATCAACAATTACTGGCATTAAGGCCTTCCAATCCTCTTGAGCGACCCAAAATTCCACCTTATGTCCCTCCAAGAGCTACCTTGTGCTGTGGAGGGTCAGAGATTTGTTTAGCATGCTTCAAGTGCTCAAGACCCTTCTTATTTTCTCTGTTGAAATGGTTTGCAGCCATAATTCTCATCCTTACATGTCCCAACCAAGCTTCCAAGTCATCTACTCTATCTCATCCCCTAAAAGATGATAATTTGGGGAAAATATCTCTATTACATATTAAACCAACAGATTCTTACTATGCTGCAACTTGTCATGAAGCTAGAGAGGGAAGGAGTTGGAAGGTGCTGACACTTGTAACTTAGTACTAGCAGTACTTCAGAACACATTTTGGGACATTTTGTAACCTAAGTACTATTTCTGTGAAGGCAATCAAAGAAACCCTATTTGAGAGATGAACAAATAGTTCCACACAATAGTGTCTACTTCATATCCATGGTAAAAAGAAGTTGATCAAAGGCACGGGGGTTCTGTATATTGTTCTTGGATATTAATTCAAACTCTTATCAAATTCACAGGTCCTGGGCATTGTTCTTAACATTCGTGGAAGCAGTTGGTGTCTGAAATGGATTGTCAGCCCCTTCATAGAGTGGCAATTTGATGTCGAGAGTGTGTGAAAGACAATTGTGGCAGGAGGTGGGGGAGTTCCAGTGCCCAAGGTAGTTGAGCCACAACCACACTCACCAAAGGATTTTCTTACTGCATTAGTAGCCCTCCTCTATGGTGTAAGTTTCTCTGATCATAGATTCCATTTTTGTGCTCTGACTTTGAACCTGATTCTTCAGTTCTTTTAATTAACAGGATATATTTAAAGAGTTTAATGCCTATGCACTAACAGTTTTACAACGAGAAATCTCTTGCTCAATTCATTTTTCTATTTTCCTAATTTTATCATGATAAAACAAACAAACAAGAGGACAGTTAAAATAATTTGTAAGCAACAGTTGATTCCATCAATGCAACAAATTAATCCAGTAAACAACAAAGATACTGCAATTGTTGATATTAGGAAGTAACACAAAAATGTCTTTTTAAAGGAAGAAGTCTTCGTTACAAACCTTGAAGAGTAATTCCACATATCTTCAATAAACAACAAAAAAAAAATACACATTTTTCTTCCAAAACAGAGATAAAGCAGACAGAAGTTTAGAATACAGGCAAAATAATTGGCAAGCCACAGTAGGTTCCAATGTTCCGTCATCATTACAAATCCAATAATAAAAAATATATTACATTTGTCTTTATTATGAAAATGAAAATGTCGATTCAAACGAAGAACTCTTGATTACAAGCTTTAATGATCATCTCCCACAACCTGCATTAAACACCATATATGGAAGAAGAAAATTCAAATGAAATCTTAAATTAGTCCTTTTTAAATACGATGACTTAAAGAATACATTTTATTTGGGAATGCAATATGGAAATGTGTGAATATAGAAAGAAAACAAATCCATTCACTGCTAGTGTAAAATGTTTTACTAGAAATCCCTTTGCAGGTATGATTTTAAAGTAATAATTATAAAAGTAAAATAATTATCATATTGTGATTGTATTACAATGTAAATAATTATACAATTTTTTATTACCATTACATAGACTATTTATTCATTTATAAATTAGTCTTTAACAACTAACAAACGTTAAATGCGCTGACACTCACATGATAATTCAAGAATGCCACTAATGATTCAAATTTGTTTCTAGTAGCTGGAAAATTTAGATGAGTTGGATCACGAGGGCTTATGAATATCAATTTATGGATATGTTCACCCTATTGAACATGCTAAGAGGTTCTTCTTTTGAGACCAATAGTATACACAAAAAGTGGAAACCAGTACCATACAAATTAAACACCTTTTATAAATAATTTTTTTTAAGATACACCACCTCACCTCAAAGACATGATAGAATCCGAGTATAAAAGTGTATAAAATAAAAGACTCAGTTTCAATGATTATGTAAATATGAAAGAATAAATGCATGCATGGCAGCAATGTAAAATTAAAACAAAATCAGAAGAAAGACAAACATAAGATTGAGGAAAGGGTATGTACCTTCATATTAGACATCAAAGCATTGACTAAAAGTTTATTTATGAGTCCTTGGAGGATGAGTGAATAGTGCGGACTTTATAATCACTGACTTTTGGGCCAATCCAATGACGAATGAATACTAGGGGAACATGATTGATGATCCCATAATCTTGTCCGTTTTCCGGAACAATGCTCTCAACAAATTCAGTTGGCATACTAATGAAGTCAAGAACTTTAAGGTTCTCCAAGGCTTTGATGCCCGAGGATACCTTCTTGAGATGACTCATTTTAGTAAGTGTAAAATGTTCAAGACAAACCAAAGCTCCTTCTTCTATGACAACAGAATTCACTCTATTCAAGCGAGAGAGGTCCAGTTTCTTCAATTTTGGAAATCCTTGACTTCGAAAATGCAAAATTTCACCATCATAGGCATTGTCCCACAAACTAAGTTTCAACAAATTTGGCAAGTTTTCTAGCCATCTTAAGGGATCATCTTTCAAATTGGATAAAGCCAACCTCATGTAAATAAGATAATCAAGTTTTGAAATCCAACTAGGCATCTTCTCCAATCTTGCTTTCAATTTAAGTCGTCGAAGTTGGGGTAGGGATGATATAGAGTTCAAGTCAATGATGTCATCCTCACCTATTGCAGTGATATTAAGTGATTCCAGGTGTGTCATCTCTACAACTGAAGCACATATTGCATTGCCATGTTCCCTTCGAACACACCTCAAGCCTAACTTCCTTAACTGCTTTAACATTCTCATCTCTTGGATGAGATCTATTCCCCCATGATCTAACTCCACATGAGTAAGATTTTCTAGGGAAGTCAAGTTTTTAATACCTTTTTTCATTAGCACACCAGTTGTGAATCCCAAAACAGAAAACTCTTCTTGATAGTTTCGACAGAACGCAAGAAGATGTCGTAACTTTTTGAGCTTGTTTATTTCAATTGGCAACTCATGAACCAACGTGTCTCGTATATCCAAGGTCTCTAAGTTCAGCAACTTATCAACAGATGTAGGAAGAACCCGTATTTTAGTACTCCTTAGATTTAGGTACCTTAAGTGAAAAAGATTCCCTAAATTACTAGGAGCATAATTTAACGATGTACCTTCAAGTTCAAGTACTTTCAACCTAGAGTTTGAAGATAATTGACCCATCATAAAAGGCTCAAGCAGTCCTCCTTTTCCAAATGCATGAATAGCACGAATGTGTGTGTTGTTAGAACTCTTAGGCACATTGTTGGAGCTAGTGTCCATAGATAGGCGTCTAGTTATTCCACTTGTGCCTGATTCATCACGTTCATGCACAAAATGGCAAAAGTTTAAGTCCTTTGCTTTTGCTATGATCACTTCACGTAATAAATCATGGACTTGACAACTTTTAACTTTCCCTTCAAAGCCAACTGTGGAGACTTGAACCAGATTTCTATGAATTAACTCGGATAAGTACTCATCTGCAACATTCTCTAAAGTTCTCCCATCGGATTGAACAAACCCTTCAGCTATCCATTGTCTAGTTAACCTGTTATGATGAATGGAGTAGTCCTCTGGATATATACCAAAATACAAAATGCAAGGCTTCAAATGGTAAGGCAGGTCGTCATAACTAAGAGATAAAATCTTAGTTAAATCATTTAGATGGGCATTATGCTGCAACTCGAGGTTTATATTTTGACTGACCTTTTGCCATTCAAACACAGTTTTGGATTTTGTTGACAGTAGACCACCAATGGCCACAATTGCCAAAGGTAACCCCTCGCATTTTCTAACAATTTCATTTGACATACCTTCAAGCTCTGCAGGACATTGGCCATCTAGGTCAAATTGAAATGCCTTCGTGCAAAAGAGTTCCCATGCTTTGTCTGGAGGCAGCAGTTGTAGCTTGTAAACACGAACAGGAAAGTATTTCTTGAAAGAATTTGCAACATTCATGTTTCTAGTGGTGATTATGATCCTGCTACTTTCATTGTTATTAGGCATGGCCAGTTCAACTTGGTCACAAAAATCTTCATGCCATATATCATCAAAGAATATCAAGTACTTTTTATGCTGCAAGTAGTGCCTGACTTCAGAAATTAGTGTCTTCTCGTCCATTTCATGTAACATTTCTGGAAGAGGGTCTTTGGTCTCGGCACAAAATTGCTTGATCATGTCTATGAATAACCCTCTCAAAATGTATTTTTGAGAAACTGTGATGCAAGCACGACAATCAAAGTTCCCTTTTAGCTCTTCACTATCAAAAACGAGCTTGGCAAGAGTGGTTTTTCCAAGTCCTCCCATCCCTACAACTGAAATCACTGTGCGCTTTTTTGTACCCTTCAACAACCAACCAACCAATTCATCTCTTGGGAATTCAAATCCTACAATTTCAGTTTTTTCAATGAAAAGGGAACGCGTTCTAGGATCATGCCATCCACTACCTTCTTGTGAAACTTGAAACTTGTGAGTTTCGCTTCTTACCTTGATTTTAGAAAGTGACAATTTAATTCCCTGAATCTCAATTGCTATCTGACGACGAGGAATCCATGTTCTGATCAGGCTTGTAATCTTGCAGATTAAAGCCGAACATCCAGGATGTTGGAGTTGGACCACATGAATCAGCCTGAGGTATTCATCAACGACATCTTCTATACGAAATGATGCTTCTCTTACTTGCTTCACCCATTCTCTGGTGCTTGCTTCAGTTGCAGCCCTTCTATCTGCATCTTTGAGGAAGGCTTGAATGCTTTGTAGTTCATCTTTGATGTCTTCAAATTCATTGTGGATGCCTCTTAGCAGGTTTGTTTCTTCCTTTAGGATTTGGAGCACTTCTCCCAAGGCAAAAGATAATGCAGCTTCTGCCATGTTACCGTAATCTCATATTGCTACCTTGCAAATATGCTGTTTTCAAATGTATCCAGGAAAAGCATTTCAGAAAATATGGTGTGTTTTCTTCTCTCTTTTTTTGCCTTTTTTCTTTGTGAATGTTGCTAAGGAAAACTAATCTCCAAAGTCAATGAAAAGGAACGTTCATTTGTTTAGTTACTTATTTTATGAAGTTGGTGATTTAGGTACGCCATTTATTTTTAATGAAGGATTTTTGTTTTTTTGACAGCTAATGAAGGAGTTTATTAATTAATTCAAAACTTTCATGTGATCCTTGTCTCTATATATGTTTTTTTATTATGTAACCATATGCGTAAGGCTTAATTTATAAAAATAATGTAGCTTTAACTACCACGGCATCTGTCATGCAATATCAATTGTTTCCAATCTTATACCAAATCATATTTGTTTTTGTTTTTGTTTATATCCAACTTGCCCATGAGTGGCCCTCGATCTGAATCAAATTCCGAAAAATTAGTATTTATAGCATTGTGGTTGATAAACAGAGAATATTGGAAACTTTTGTTCTTATTTTTCCAGATTTAATTTTTGTAACAAAAATTAAAATTGTTTTGGGCTGGTTTTGATGCCTTTTCTAGACGAAACTTACACTTGGGCAACCTTTATCCAGCCAACTACTTGACCATTGCTTCCTGCACCTTATTTGTTTCTATCTGCACCTCCTTATTTTCAAAATATCTCAGGACTGCCCTCCATGGAACCTCCATCTGAAACTGCCACCACCGTTCCTTCCTTTTCCTCTATCTTAGAGCTTCTGACACCATAGTTGGCCTCCACTGTTAATTCGTTGCTCTGTATTGAAGAGGTAAGTTCCAAGTTTTTCTTTTTTGGATGTGGTTATAATTCCGCATTAAAGTATCTGGAGTAGACAAAAAAATTGAGCAGTTCGGATTGAAGAATTCAAAATTATGCATACATATACATAATTCTGGAACACCAATGGCTATGGATAAGGTACTTTACTTGTCCCTATACATGCGTCTTAAAGAATACCTGTATCCGATTCCATACCCACACACGGATAACAACTTAATATATATCTCCGTACCTGTTAGATACCTATATATTTATACCCCCACTTTATTTATGTCAATACAAAATATTAATTAAAAAAAAAAACTACTTTAAATAAATAAAAAATTTACTCTTAAATCATCCCAAAAAACATTAAAAGCACTGTGCATTGGTATGAATTTTGTATGTATCTTCAATTCTGCTTTGCGCCTTCTCTATGATTTGTTTTTGTTTATAAGCTAAGAACTCATAAATAAAAGAGTGCTTAATATAAGCACAAGATGTACCTACCAATGCCACAACACAAGCACCCAGGATTTACACTAATTAGGGGTGAACTCACATTGAACACAATAACCATAATGCTCCTACTATCTTATATCAATTTTTGCTTCCAGCATCTGCCAAAACGCCTTGAACTTTACTCCAATAACAGTAGCAACACCTGAATCCCATTTTATAATTTTCTTTACAGCTTGACTGCAATTTAAGGATGGAATTATGGTAAGTAAATTTGTAGCAAATTTAGTGAAATTGAATGCTAAGGTACAGACCTATGGCAATATTAAGAAATTTTATGCTTATGAACCTTACAAGTTTTTACGGTTCTGAAATTCTGGTCATTTAGGCTTTGTATACGAATAGAGGTATTCCACATTTTAGAAAATCTGTCAAATGTCAATAGGTTCTTCATAACTACTGATAGATGATTTTAAGTATTGGAAACTGATCTAGGAGTTTGCTTTTCATTCATTCAAACATTCTTTCATTATTTTGCTCATGCATTACTTTTAAGTTGTTATACCCTTTTCTGTCTTTAAAGCAGAAAACAACATAAGCATGATGATGGTTATTTTATTTAGAAGTCAGTGCTCACGTATCTCTGCCTTCAATGTTTCAGCAAGTTTCGTTACCAACACGAACTTATTGCCACTCTGCAGAGTTATATATTTAACCTTTTTAAACAGTGTAGCAGGATTTAGATAATAAAGCGACAAAAGAGAATAAGAAAGGTCTATGAAAACTAAGGCATGGATAGAGTAATTCTTTCATCCCCCTCTTCAGAAAGGGAGCAACAACTACTGGCATTTAATGCCTTGGGAGATGGAGGATCAAAGTTTAATTTAGCATGCTTCAAGTACTCAACACCCTTCTTATCTCTGTTGAAATGTGTGATATTATGATTTGATATTATTTGTGAAGTTATATTTATTATTAGAATATTCTATTTCATACATGTCCCAGCCAAGCTTCCAAGTCATGTTCTCTTTCTCTTCCCTGCTCAGCTCATGCCACCTACTAATAGAAGAACCCTTTGTGACACTGATGATAACTCTTTTGTGATTGATGAACCTGTAGACACTAGTGACTTGGATTACTGTCCTAAAAGTTGATGATTTGCGGAAAAGACCTCTGCTAGTTGAAGTGTGAGTGGCATTGTAGGCATTCTGTCACATTAAACTAGTAGATTCTTACTATGCTGCATTAGGAGTCCTCCTCCATGGCATATGTTTCTCTGATCATAGATTCCATTTTTGTGCTCTTAACTTTGAACCTGATTCTTCTGTTCTCTTAACCGATATGGTATATTTTAAAGTATGTTTTTGTGATTATAACATTATTTGTTTGGACATGCTAGCTTTTTTATCTATTTATTTGACATGAAAAAAACATTATACCGAAAAAAGAAAATTATTCTTAACGTGATTATAATTTCTATAGATTTTCTTACAATTGCGTTTTGTTTACTATACTAATTTTAAGCTTTTTTTAAAATTTTATTATAGGATTTTACACTATAAGATTCTCTACAGGGCTTGGGAAATATCATGCTCAGTTCAGTTTTCTATATTTCTAATTTTTTTCATGATAAAAAAAAAGTAAAGAACCATAGGTGGACAGTCAAAACAATAGGTAAAGCAACAGTTGAGTATTCAAGCAACGCAACAGATTAATCCAGTCAAATTATAAAGATACTGCACTTGTCTATATTATGAACACAAAATTGCCCTTTTAAATTTAAAGTCTTCATTACAAGCTTTATTAAAGAGAAATTCCAAAACCTTAAATAAATAAATAAATAAATCACATCTACCTTCCTAAACCGAGAGGAGGCAGACTAAAGTTTCAAATACAAGAAAAATAATTGGCAAGCATCAGTAGGTTCCATCATCACAACAAATCCAATAATAATAAAGAAATTAGATTTGTCTTTATTATGAAGATCAACATGTCCATTCAACTGAACATGTTTTGATTACCAGCTTTACAGAGCACTTAGAGCAGTTCCCACAACCTGCAATAAATACCATGAATGAAGAAAAATAAAATGAAGTTAATTTGAGAACAGAGACTTGGCTTATTCATTCAGATGAAAAGGAGGCAATAGCCCGTAAATAAAAATTAGCTAACAGATATTCTTGGTTAAAAAAGTCCTCAATCCAATGCTTGATAAACAAAAGTTAAGTTTGCTAACTTGTCAGCTACAGAATTGCCTTGTCTCTTAATAAACAACATGTTGATTGTGAGAGTAGAAAGCTATCTGCATTCTTGCATAATTATTCCTTGTTTAAATAGGATGACTTAATTACATTTTATTTCGGGATACAGTGTGAAATTTTTTTGTTGGAATATGGCAAAGCAAAAAATGGGTATAAGACTGAAGCATAAAAGGGTAACAAACTATGCTGTAAAACTGATCAGACTAATGCAAAAACAGAACATATGATATATCAGACTAAGCATCAGACTGTTATAAGACTACCAGACTAAGCGGAAGCATAAAAAGGGTGAAGTATAAACCAGAAAACATAAACGTATATGAAGAAGAGAGGAACAAAAATGCTCTGATGTATTTCAAGTTTATCATTCAGTTTTGCACACTATGAACTGATACAATAAGTTGTTTAAATAGGAAAGCTATGAAGCCCCTCATTGGGCACAACATACAGCAAATGATGACAAAGCTAGACATCATTAGCCTGCAACTTTCTGTGAGTACAAGCAAGGTTTAAACATATTTGCAAGCAACCACAAAATTTGCAGAGATATCTTAATTATAACAGCAAGAGAAAAATCTCAACTTCCAACATTTTTATATCTAGAAAGACACTAATCCATTCACTGCTGGTAAGCATGCATGTATGTGTCAATGTCTGTGTGAATTAAATCATGAAAAGAACAAAATCAGAAAAAAAGACAAACATATGAATTCAGAAAAGGCATTACCTTCATATCAGACATTTATAAAAGTAATAATTATAAAAGTAAAATAATTATCATATTGTGATTGTATTATAATGTAAATACATATACAATTTTTTATTACCATTACATAGACTATTTATTCATTTATAAATTAGTCTTTAACAAGTAACAAACGTTAAATGCGCTGACACTCACATGATGATTCAAGAATGTCACTAATAATTCAAATTTTTTTCTAGTGGTTGGAAAGTTTAGATGAGTTGGATCCTGATGGCTTATGGATATCAATTTATGGATATGTTCACCCTATTCAACTTGCTAAGAGGTTCTTCTTTTGAGACCAATAAGTGGAAACCTGTATCATACAAATTAAACACCTTTTATAAATAATTTTTTTTAAGATACACCACCTCACCTCAAAGACATGATAGAATCCGAGTATAAAAGTGTATAAAATAAAAGACTCAGTTTCAATGATTATGTAAATATGAAAGAATAAATGTATGCATGGCAGCTATGTAAAACTAAAACAAAATCGGAAGAAAGACAAACATAAGATTGAGGAAAGGGTATGTACCTTCATGTTAGACATCAAAGCATTGACTAAAAGTTTATTTATCAATCCTTGAAGGATGAGTGAATAGTGCGGACTTTATAATCACTGACTTTTGGGCCAATCCAATGACGAATGAATACTAGGGGCACATGATTGATGATCCCATAATCTTGTCCGCTTTCCGGAACAATGCTCTCAATAAATTCAGTTGGCATACTAATGAAGTCAAGAACTTTAAGGTTCTCCAAGGCTTTGATGCCCGAGGATACCTTCTTGAGATGACTCATTTTAGTAATTGTAAAATGTTCAAGACAAACCAAAGCTCCTTCTTCTATGACTACCGAATTCACTCTATTCATGCGAGCGATCTCCAGGTTCTTCAATTTTGGAAATCCTCGACTTCGAAAATGCAAAATTTCACCATCATAGGAATTGTCCCACAAACTAAGTTTCAACAAACGTGGCAAGTTTTCTAGCCATCTTAAGGGATCATCTTTCAAATTGCAAAAAGCCAACCTCATGTAAATAAGATATTCAAGTTTTGAAATCCAACTAGGCATCTTTTCAAATCTTGCTTTCAATTTAAGTCGTCGAAGTTGGGGTAGGGATGATATAGAGTTCAAGTCAATGATTTCACCCTCTCTTATTGCAGTGATATTAAGTGATTCCAGGTGTGTCATCTCTACCAATGAAGCACATATTGCATTTCCATGTTCCCTCCGAACATATCTCAAGCCTAACTTCCTTAACTTCTTTAACATTCTCATCTCTTGGATGAGATCTATTCCCCTATGATCTAACTCCACATGAGAAAGATTTTCTAGGGAAGTCAAGTTTTTAATACCTTTTTTCATTAGCACATCAATTGTATATCCCAAAACAGAAAACTCTGCTTGATAGTTTCGACAGAACGCAAGAAGATGCCGTAACTTTTTGAGCTTGTTTATTTCACTTGGCAACTCATGAACCAACGTGTCTCGTATATCCAAGGTCTCTAAGTTCTGCAACTTATCAACAGATGTAGGAAGAACCCGTATTTTAGTACTCCTTAGATTTAGGTACCTTAAGTGAAAAAGATTCCCTAAATTACTAGGAGCATAATTTAACGATGTACCTTCAAGTTCAAGTACTTTCAACCTAGACTTTGAAGATAATTGACCCATCATAAAAGGCTCAAGCAGTCCTCCTTTTCCAAATGCATGAATTGCACGAATGTGTGTGTTGTTAGAACTCTCAGGCACATTGGTTGCACTAGTGTCCATAGATAGGCGTCTAGTTATTCCACTTGTGCCTGATTCATCACGTTCATGCACAAAATGGCAAAAGTTTAAGTCCTTTGCTTTTGCTATGATCACTTCACGTAATAAATCATGGACTTGACAACTTTTAACTTTGCCTTCGAAACCAACCGTGGAGACTTGAACCAGATTCTATGAATTAACTCGGATAAGTACTCATCTGCAACATTCTCTGAAGTTCTCCCATCAGATTGAACAAACCCTTCAGCTATCCATTGTCTAGTTAACCTGTTACGATGAATGGAGTAGTCCTCTGGATATATACCAAAATACAAAATGCAAGGTTTCAAATGGTAAGGCAGGTCGTCATAACTAAGAGATAAAATCTTAGTTAAATTATTTAGATGGGCATTACGCTGCAACTCGAGGTTTATATTTTGACTGACCTTTTGCCATTCAAACACAGTTTTGGATTTTGTTGACAATAGACCACCAATGGCCACAATCGCCAAAGGGAACCCCTTGCATTTTCTAACAATTTCATTTGACATACCTTCAAGCTCTGCAGGACATTGCCCATCTAGGTCAAATTGAAATGCCTTCGTGCAAAAGAGTTCCCATGCTTTGTCTGGAGGCAGCAGTTGTAGGTTGTAAACATGAACAGGAAAGTATTTCTTGAAAGACAATGCAACATTCATGTTTCTAGTGGTGATTATGATCCTGCTACTTTCAATGTTATTAGGCATGGCCAGTTCAACTTGGTCACAAAAATCTTCACGCCATATATCATCAAAGAATATCAAGTACTTTTTATGCTGCAAGTATTGCCTGACTTCAGAAATTAGTGTCTTCTCTTCCATTTCATGTAACATTTCTGGAAGAGGGTCTTTGGTCTCGGCACAAAATTGCTTGATCATGTCTATGAATAGGAACGTTCATTTGTTTAGTTACTTATTTTATGAAGTTTGTGATTTAGATACGCCATTTATTTTTAATGAAGGACTTTTTGTTTTTTTGATAGCTAATGAAGGAGTTTCTTAATTCAAAACTTTCATGTGATCCTTGTCTCTATGTCTGTTTTTTTATTATGTAATCACATGCGGAAGGCTTAATTTGTAAAAATAATGTAGCTTTGACTACCACGGCATCTGTCATGCAATATCAATTGTTACGAATCTTATACCAAATCATATTCGTTTTTGTTTTTGTTTATATCCAACTTCCCATGAGTGGCCCTCGATTGGAATCAAATTCCGAAAAACTAGTATTTAGAGCATTGTGGTTGATAAACAGAATATATTGGAAACTTTTGTTCTTATTTTACAGTTTAATTTTTGTAACAAAAATTAAAATTGTTTTGGGCTAGTTTGGGTGCCTTTTCTATATGAAAACTAAGGAATGGATAGAGTAATTCTTTCATCCCCCTCTTCAGAAAGGGAGCAACAACTACTGGCATTTAAGGCCTTCCAAGAGCTGCCTTGGGAGATGGAGGATCAGAGTTTAATTTAGCATGCTTCAAGTACTCAACACCCTTCTTATCTCTGTTCAAATGCCACCTACTAATAGAAGAACCCTTTGTGACACTGATGATAATTTTTTTGTGATTGATGAACCTGTAGTCACTAATGACTTGTATTACTGTCCTAAAAGTTGATGATTTGGGGAAAAGACCTCTGCTGGTTGAAGGTGTGAGTGGCATTGTAGGCATTCTGTCACATTAAACTAATAGATTCTTACTATGCTGCGTTAGGAGTCCTCCTCCATGGCATATGTTTCTCTGATCATAGATTCCATTTTTGTGCTCTACTTTGAACCTGATTCTTCTGTTCTCTTAACTGATAGGGTATATTTTAAAGTAGGTTTTTGTGATTATAAAATTATTTGTTTGGGCATGCTGGCTCTTTTTATCTGATTATTTGACATGAAAAAACATTCTACTGAAAAACAAAAGTATTCTTAAGGTGATTATAATTTCTATAGATTTTCTTACAATTGCATTTTGTTTACTACAGTAATTTTAAGGTTTTTATTTTTAGATTTTATTATAGGATTTTACACTATAGATTCACTACAGGGCTTGGTAAATCTCATGCTCAGTTCAGTTTTCTATATTTCTAATTTTATCATGATAAAAAAAAAGTAAAAAACCATAGGTGGACAGTCAAAACAATTGGTAATGCCACAGTTGAATATTCCAGCAACGCAACAGATTGATCCAGTCAAATTATAAAGATACTGCACTTATCTGTATTACAAACACAAAATTTCGCTTTTAAATTAAGAAGTGTTCATTACAAACTTTATTAAAGAGAAATTCTACAACCTTCAATTAAAAATTTTAAACAAATATATCATATCTGCCTTCCTAAACCAAGAGGAGACAGACTAAAGTTTAGAATACAAGAAAAATAATTGGCAAGCAACAGTAGGTTCCATCATCACAACAAATCCAATAATAATAAAGAAACTAGATTTGTATTTATTATGAAGATGAAAATGTCCATTCAAATGAACATGTTTTGATTACCAGCTTTAAAGAGCACTTAGAGCAGCGCCCACAACCTGCAATAAATACCATGAATGAAGAAAAATAAAATGAAGTTAATTTGAGAACAGAGACTTGGCTTATTCATTCAGATGAAAAGGAGGTAATAGCCTGTAAATCAAAAGTAGCTAACAGATATTCTTGGTTAAAAATGGCTTCAATCCAATGCATGATAAACAAAAGTTAAGTTTGCTAACTTATCAGCTACAAAATTGCCTTGTCTCTTTATAAACAACATGTTGATTGTGAGAGTAGAAAGCTATCTGCATTCTTGCATAACTATTCCTTTTTTAAATACGATGACTTAATTACATTTTATTTGGGTTACAGTATGGAAACTTTTTGTTGGAATATGGCAAAGCAAAAAATCGGTATAAGACTGAAGCATAAAAGGATAACAAACTATGCTGTAAAACTGATCAGACTACAGCAAAAACAGAACATATATCAGACTGTTATAAGACTATCATACTAAGCGGAAGCATAAAAAGGGTAAAGTATAAACCAGAAAACATAAACGTATATGAAGAAGAAGAGAGGAACAAAAATGCTCTGATGTATTTCAAGTTTATCATTCAGTTTTGCACGCGATGAACTGATACAATCAGTTGTTTAAATAGGAAAGCTATGAAGCCCCTCATTGGGCAAAACATACAGCAAATTATGACAAAGCTAGACATCATTAGCCTGCAACTTTCTCTGAGTACAAGCAAGCTTTAAACATATTTGCAAGCAACCACAAAATCTGCAAAGATATCTTAATTATAACAGCAAGAGAAAAATCTCAACTACAAATATTTTTATATCTAGAAAGACAC
Organism: Glycine latifolia; assembly: GCA_013407115.1. NCBI lineage: Eukaryota > Viridiplantae > Streptophyta > Magnoliopsida > Fabales > Fabaceae > Glycine > Glycine latifolia. Next base: position 39,480,329 of record CM023946.1, read on the forward strand.
AAATCCATTCACTGCTAGTATGCATGCATGTATGTGTCAATGTGTGTGTGTGTGAATTAAAACATGAAAAGAAAAAAACCAGAAAAAAAGACAAACATATGAATTCAGAAAAGGCATTACCTTCATATCAGACATTGAAGCAGTATCAGATTATTTATGACTCCTTGGAGGATGAATGAATAGTGCGGACTTCAAAATCTTTGAGTTTGGGGCCAATCCATTGACGTATGAATACAAGGGGAACATGATTGATAATCAAATAGTCTTTGCCATTTTGTGGATCAATGCTCTCAAAAAACTCAGTTGGTATATCAAGGAAGTCAAGAAATTTAAGCTTATCCGAGTCTTTGATGCCTGAGGATACCTTCTTGAGATGGGGAATTTCGGCAAGTTTAAAAAATTCAAGAGAAGGCAAAGTTCCATCGTCTATGAGGATAGAATTTACTCTGTTCAAGCGAGCAAGATTCAGTTTCTTCAATTTTGGAAACCCTCCATTTTGAAAATACAAAACTTCACCATCATAGGCATTGTCCCAAATACTAAGCTTCAACAAATTTGGCAAATTTTCAAGCAATCTTAACGGATCATCTTTCAAATTGGATAAACCAAGCCTTATCTGTTAGGATAAACGTTTAAATAAATATTGTTAGTTACGTAGTTTAAATTTGAAAGAAAGATATGTGAAAAGATATGGGTAGATAAGATATGAGGATAGATAAGATATGGAGAAAGAGATAATATAGAAAGATATTATAGAAAGATATTAGAGAAGATAATGTTTAGATTTGAATTTGAATTGTTTTAGGTTTAGGGTTTTGGTGCTTATAAATAGCACATTATGTAAAGAGCTCTGTGTGGCTTTGGCAGACTATTATCAATAATATTAGAGAATTTCCGCCCCAGTAAATTGTGTGTTTGTGTTTGTGTGAGTGCACCAGTGTGTGTGAGAGAGAGTGGGCCTGTGAGATATCAGTTTATCAAATCACTGATATCAAATTGGTATCAGAGCTGAGAGAGAATGGAGAGTGGTCCGAGTAGTAGTCTGCCATTACCCCGCCTTACGAAGGCTAATTATGAGAACTGGAGTATCCAGATGAAGGCTCTGTTAGGAGCCAGTGATAGTTGGGAAGTTGTCCATGATGGTTTCGAAGAACCACAATCCACGACAGGATACACGGCGGCGCAGAACAAAACGTTGAAGGAGATGCGGTTGAAAGACAAAGGCGCACTATACATGATGCTCCGGGCTGTTGATGATTCCGGATTTGAGAAGATTGCAGGCGCAACAACGTCAAAGGAGGCGTGGGACATTCTTGCGAGTGTCTACAAGGGAGCTGATCGAGTCAGGCAAGTCAGACTTCAAACTCTCCGAGGAGAGTTGGAGGCAATGAAGATGAAGGAAGGAGAAAGCGTATCCGATTTTGTTACTCGGATTCAGACCGTGGTGAATCAATTAAAGAGAAGCGGAGAGATGCTGCCTGATGCCAGAGTGGTGGAGAAAATTCTGAGGTCACTCACTGATGACTTCGAGAATGTAGTATGTGCGATTGAGGAGTCAAAGGACCTTGCAACGTTCACCGTTGACGAACTTGCGGGTTCATTGGAGGCGCATGAAAAGAGAAAGAAAAAGAAGAAAGACGAGTCACTGGAGCAAGCACTTCAGACGAAAGCTTCAGTCAAGGACGAGAAAGCGCTCTACTCTCAAAATTTCCGAGGTAGAGGACGTGGCCGAGGAGGACGTGGTTATGACCGAGGTGGTAGAGGCCGAGGTCAAGAAGGATGGAATAGAGAGCAGGCTGAATCAAGTCAGCAGAATTGGCGAGGAGGCCGAGGTCGTGGAAGAGGCCGACATTCAAATGTAGAATGTTTCAAATGTGGGAAGTACGGACATTATTCGAGAGATTGCAACAACTCGGATAGATGTTACAACTGTGGCCGAGTTGGTCATTTTGCGAAGGATTGCCGAGCCGAGAGAAGAACTAATCAAACTGCAAATTATGCTGCAGAAGAAGTAAAAGATGGAGGAATGTTGATGATGGCTGGAGGTGTAGCTAACCAGACATCCGAGATGGAGTGGTTTATAGACACTGGTGCAAGTAATCATATGTGTGGGTACAAGCATCTATTCAGTAGCTTGAGAGAAATAGAAGCCGGACATGTATCGTTTGGAGACGCTTCAAAGGTCGGCGTGAAAGGTCGAGGTACGATTAGTTTCTTGCAGAAAGATGGACGAGTTGGACGTATACAAGATGTGTATTACGTGCCTGAACTCAAAAGCAATATTCTGAGCGTGGGACAACTGATGGAGAAAGGCTACTCGGTTATAATGACAGACCGAGTTCTTTTATTGAAGGAGAAGCAAGGGCGACTGATAGCCCGAGTGCCGATGGAGAAGAACAGAATGTTCAAGTTGATTTTGAGATGTGTGGAGGTCGGCTGTTTGCAAGCCGAGATGAATGATGAAGCATCCTTGTGGCATCGTCGGTTTGGGCACTTACATTTTGGAGGCCTAGCCGAGATGGTGAATAAGAATTTGGTGATCGGATTGCCGAGGATGAACTGTGAGAGGAGATTTTGTGAAGATTGTGTGCTGAGCAAACATACGAGAAGTCCATTTCAGAGGTCGGCCAGATACCGAGCACGGCGACCACTGGAACTAATACATACCGATGTGTGTGGACCCATTACTCCAGGGTCATTCAGTGGAAAGAGGTATTTTGTTACGTTCATTGACGATTTCAGTCGTAAAACGTGGGTGTATTTGATAGAAGAAAAATCCAAGGTGTTTGAAGTGTTCAGGAGTTTCAAAACGATGATTGAGAATGCAACTGGAAGGAGGATCAAGTCGATACGATCAGACCGAGGAGGAGAGTACACATCAAATGTGTTTAGAAGATACTGCGAGGAGTATGGCATCAGAAGATTCTTGACGGCACCATACTCGCCACAGCAAAATGGAGTAGCAGAGAGGAAGAATCGAACCATTGTCGACATGGTGAGATCAATGTTGAAGACGAAGAATATGCCGAAGGAGTTTTGGGGGGAAGCTGTTCTGTGTGCAGTATATGTACAAAATAGATGTTCGCATTCCATACTTAATGGAAAGACCCCACAGGAATTATGGACGGGCCAAAGGCCAGAAGTAGGCCATTTGAGAGTTTTCGGGAGTGTGGCATATGCACATGTCCCGGATCAGCAAAGAAGCAAGTTAGATGACAAGAGCAGGAAGTATATCTTCATTGGATATGACGAGAAGACGAAGGGATACAAGCTGTTAGATCCCAGCACCAAGACGGTGATGATAAGCCGAGATGTGAAAGTGAATGAAGACGATGAATGGAATTGGAGTAGTCCATCCGAGATCAAATCAGATCCCGGAAAGATGGTTATGCAAGACGAGAAGGAAGATGGATCAACAAGTTGGATCCCGGCAAGGAGCGAGACAGATGAAGACGAGATGAGACAACCCCGGATGAGGAGTTTGCAGGATTTGTACGAGTCAACAAGCGAAGCCCATCTTGTTTGTTTGTTGACAGATTCTGAAGAGATTAGATTTGAAGAAGCAGTCCGAGATAAGAAGTGGCAAAGTGCCATGGATGAAGAGATCAAAGCTATTGAGCGGAATGATACGTGGGAGTTGACCGAGCTGCCAAAAGGAAGTCGGCCCATTGGAGTCAAATGGGTGTATAAGAAGAAAATGAATGCTGATGGAGAGATAGAGCGATATAAAGCCCGGCTTGTAGCTAAGGGGTATTCGCAAAAGGCAGGAGTAGACTATGATGAGGTGTTCGCACCTGTTGCAAGAATGGAGACGATCAGATTGTTGATCTCGCAAGCAGCTCAGTATGGGTGGCCGATATATCAGATGGATGTGAAGTCGGCGTTTCTGAATGGTGTACTTGAAGAAGAGGTGTATCTCGAACAACCACCGAGATACTTGAAGGGCGGAGAAGAAAAGAAAGTGTTGAGATTGAAGAAGGCTTTGTATGGTCTGAAGCAAGCACCGAGAGCCTGGAATACCCGCATTGATCCGTATTTCAAGGAGGACGGGTTTGAACAATGTCCCTATGAGCATGCCATATATGTGAAGAAGAAAGGTGATGAGTTATTGCTGGTAGCATTGTATGTTGATGACCTGATATTTATGGGGAATAGTGAAGAGATGGCACGAGAGTTTAAGAAGAAGATGTCGAGAGAGTTTGAGATGACTGATCTCGGTTTGATGAGATATTTTCTCGGTTTGGAAGTCAGACAGGATAAAGATGGAATATTTGTGTCTCAGGAGAGTTATGCGAAGGGAATACTGAGGAGATTTAAGATGGCGGATT
>CM023946.1:39484756-39497870 GCA_013407115.1 Glycine latifolia
AGGCCGGACTTGTGTTTGAGTGTTGGAGTTGTAAGTCGGTTTATGGAAGAGCCGAGCTATTCTCATTGGAAGGCGGCTAAGAGGATTATGAGGTACATTCAAGGGACGATCACACAAGGACTTTATTATAAGAAGTCGGAAGATTACAGATTAAAGGGGTACTCGGACAGTGATTGGTGTGGAGACGTGGATGATAGGAAGAGCACGGCTGGCTATGTATTTTTCATGGGAACCACAGCGTTTGCCTGGATGTCAAAGAAGGAACCAATTGTGACTTTGTCAACATGTGAAGCCGAGTACGTTGCAGCGTCCTGGTGTGTGTGTCATGCAGTGTGGTTGAGAAATTTGTTGGAGAAGCTGGAGCAAGTTCAGGTCGGTACGACCGAGATCCGGGTAGATAACAAGTCGGCAATTGAGTTAGCGAAGAACCCAGTCAATCACGAGAGAAGCAAGCATATTGACGTGAGGTTTCATTTCATCCGAGAATAGGTGAAAGAGAAGAAGGTGGAGCTGAGTTATGTGACGAGCCGAGAACAAGTCGGAGATATATTCACAAAGCCACTGTCGACGTTGCTGCTGGAGAATTGCAAGAAGATGATGGGAATGAGAGAGAGAAGAAATATTTAAAGTTTATGGGGGGATTTTGTTAAGATAAACGTTTAAATAAATATTGTTAGTTACGTAGTTTAAATTTGAAAGAAAGATATGTGAAAAGATATGGGTAGATAAGATATGAGAATAGATAAGATATGGAGAAAGAGATAATATAGAAATATATTATAGAAAGATATTAGAGAAGATAATGTTTAGATTTGAATTTGAATTGTTTTAGGTTTAGGGTTTTGGTACTTATAAATAGCACATTATGTAAAGAGCTCTGTGTGGCTTTGGCAGACTATTATCAATAATATTAGAGAATTTCCGCCCCAGTAAATTGTGTGTTTGTGTTTGTGTGAGTGCACCAGTGTGTGTGAGAGAGAGTGGACCTGTGAGATATCAGTTTATCAAATCACTGATATCATTATCTTAATAAGAAACTCAAGTTTTGGAATCCAATTAGGCATCTTCTCCAGTCTTGCTTTCAGTTTAAGTTGTCGAAGTTGGGGTAGGGATGATATAGAGTTTAAGTCAACTATTTCATCCTCACCTATTACAGTAATATTAAGTGATTCAAGGTGGTTCATCTTTACCACTAAAGAACATATTGCATTCCCATGTTCCATTCGAACACGCCTCAAACCTAACTTCCTTAACTGCCTTAACATTCTCATCTCTTGGATGAGATCTAGTCCCCCATGATCTACCTCCACATGAATAAGATTTTGTAGGGAAGTCAAAGTTCTTAATACCTTTCTTCATTAGCACACCAGTTGTAAATCCCAAAAGAGAATACTCTTCTTCATAGTTTCAATGGTAAGCAAGATGTTGTAACTTTTTGAGTTTGTTTATTTCATTTTGGTAGCTCATGAACCATTGTTTCTCGTATATCAAGGTCTCTAGGTTTTGTAACTTACCACTAGATTTAGGAAGAACCCGTACTTTAGTATTCTTCAGATTTATCTTCCTTAAGTGAAAAAAATTCCCTAAATTGCTGGGAACATAATTTAACAACGTACCTTCAAGGTCAAGTACTTTCCAAACCCAGACTTTGAAGATAATTGATCCATAAAAGGCTCAAGCAGACCTTTCCCATAAGCATGAATAGCACGAATGTGTGCATTGTTAGAACTCTTGAACACATAGTAGGAACTAGTGTCCACAGATAGGCGTCTAGTTATTCCATTTGTGGCTGATTCATCACCTTCATGTAGAAAATGGCAAAAGCTTAAGTTCTTCACTTTGCTTATGATCACTTCATGTAATAAATCATGGACTTGACAACTTTTAACTTTCCCTTCAAAGCCGATTGTGGAGACTTGAACCAGACTTCTATAAATTAACTCTGATAAGTACTCATCTGCGACTTGCTCTAAAGTTCATCTCCCATTGCACTTTGTAACAATTTCATTTGACATACTTTCAAGCTCTGCAGGACATTTCCCATCTAGCTCAAATCTAAATGCTTTCTTGCAAAAGAGTTCCCATGCTTTGTCAGGAGGCAACCGTTGTAGGTTTGTGAACATGAACAGGAAAGGATTTCTTGAAAAACTCAGCAACATGCATCACTATAGTGGTGATTATGATCCTGCTACTTTCGTTGTTATTAGGCATGGCCAGTTCAACTTGGTCACAAAAATCTTCACGCCATTCAGCATCAAAGAATATCAAGTACTTTTTATTCTGCAAGTATTGCCTCACTTCAAAAATTAGTGACTTCTCGTCCATTTCATGTAAACATTTCTGGAAGAGGGTCTTTGGTCTCGTCACAAAATTGCTTGATCATGTCTATGAATAACCCTCTCAAAGTGTACGCTTGAGAAACTGTGATGCATGCACGACAATCATAATAATACCGCTAATGTGTTATTATTACCTTTGCACAAAATAATATTGTATTTTTATCTCATCAAGACTTTCATGAACTTTTTACTATAATGTTTATTTTTAAAAAAATATGTTTTTAATCCCTATACTTTGATCAAATCTTGTTTTTATTAAACTTTCATATCCTCTAATTTCGTTCTTAAAATTTAAAAAATATATATTATTTTTAGTCTTTTCTCACATAAACTAATGATGTTAACTTATGTCCCTTGTAACAAATAGTGTACCTTTTTCTTTAAAAAAATAATAATTATAATATGTAAGAATTTATCAAATGTCTTCCCAAACACATCAAACCTAACTTTCAATGGCTCTATCTCTATCTTGGTTTCCACCTTCGTTCTTCAAGATATAGTTGGTGTTGTAGATATGTTCTTGTGTCTTCTGATTTTGTTTGTTTATTGAACTTAGTCTCTTTTTGCGGTTAGCATAGATTTGTGTGCACGAAGAAATCAACAAAGAAAGAGTGAAGTTTCTTTCTATTTTGATTCTTTTTAAAAAAAATAAAACCTTTAGTTTCTATTTAATTTTTAATTCAAAATACCACCTGGAATAATGTACTGCCATGTTTATAAAAGATAATGGTCGACATATAATCTATCTACCACATAATAAATGATGTTAACATTATATATGAAGAGGGACTAAAAATATGTTTTTAATAAAATACCAGGATTAAATTGAACTATATGAAACTTTCAAGATCTAAAAATAAAAGTACAGAGACTAAAAACAATTTTTTTCCTTTTTTAAGAAAATGCTATAATGTTTATCATCATGCTAGAGTTTCTTATAATTTTCAATAAAATTATACAAATTACAAAGTAACATGTAATATTTTATGTTTTACTGTATGAAACTAACAAAAAAAATAATTTCTAATAAGGATTTCTCTTAGCTAAATCCAAAAGGTAACGAGTATTAACATTTTCTTCAACTTACTACTGATTACTGAATACTATAAATTTATTATGCTTGTAACTAAATGTAAAAATCAAATATTATATGTAATGCTAATGGAATTCACCTAGTGGGATATATCTAGAGCACATTTCCTTAAGATTTTTTTTAATTGATAAATACTAGTGATTAGATTCTGCTGGAATATTAGTAGGAAGGATCTAGAATCACATTGACTGGAGTCACATTTCCTTCAGCTTAACTCAACTGAATAAGATTTAATTCAGCTTAAAGCCAGACTCGAGTTCTTACCGGCTGATATTGAATTATTTTATCATATCTTTCACGTTCCCCTTCATCGTTAACCCAGTTAGCTGTATTACCTCTAGATTGATCCGTTTTGCTCCAAAGTTGGAGTTAATTTCATAAACGTTACGCCAAAGGATTTTGTACGAGATATTTGTACTTGAAAGGGTTATCTAATTGTATCATATTATCCTACGTTGAAACCTGACATCAAGCAACCACCAATCTCAGGATTAACATACATATCCACAAATAAATAATAATGTTTCCCTCTGGCATTCATCATTAGAAACGATGATACAAACTAAACATAAACCTGAGGCTACGGTTCAGCACATAAAACAATCAGTTGTGTTCCTATTCTTATCTAAAATGTATTGAATCTTATTAGTTAATACTAATACATCAAAGGGTTTGTCTAAGAAACCTAGCCTATATACTTTATACACAAAAGCACAAGTTACATCATGATAGTATTTCTTTGATGAATATTTGACCATCAACTTTGTTCTTTATAAGGAGTCCAGATCAATTTGCTAACATCAACTTCCAGGCCACCCCTGCCAGCAGCTTTAAGATGACGATCCAACACTTTGGGATCTGCGCAAATAACATGCTGGCCTTTCCTGTATTGAATCAACTCTAGGCTCTGAAGAGTGGTTAATATGTCTTCAGCTTTAATGGCAGTCATATCACTCAGTTCCTGGAATAAATAAAAAATCTTTTTCAATTGGATAGCCTTGACAAGGCAATATTTTGGCTGAAGATCAGAAATACATGAGCAACCAATTAATCACCGAGTAAACTGCTCCAGCTTGTTCAGTTTTTAAAATTTCTTTCAATATTAATTAAAATTAGAGCATGCTCAAATTTTATTTGTTTTAATATTAGAAAGAAAAAAACTTTATGGCTCCTATCTCTACAATGAGAAACTTAACAAGGGGGAATGGTTATAAAAAGCAGTTATAAATGCTTAACAAGAAAAGAAAAAATAAATACAAAGAATGTGATTTAAAAGAAGAAAAGCAGAATAAAATGAAGGTGAGTTATAATTGTCTGGTATTCATCCTATGGAAAAGAAGGGAAGCATTCCTTTATTTGATTTCATTAAGGAAAAGAATGGAAATGTATGTTAAAAAAAATTGAAAAGCCAAAGGAAATGTATGTAAATAAATGTTACTTTATTACCCTTTATCTAATAAAGTTAATTTGTTAGAAAGATAATTAAATGAATAAGGAAAATGCGAGACCCAAGAACAATTTCCTTTCCCTCTCAATCCTATCCTTTGCAAAATTGTGCAGGTCCTACTCCCTATTTATTGAGTCTCATTCTATTTGCCCAATAAATTTCCGCCAATAATAAGATGTGTTGAAAAAAATTCATTAGAAATGTGTTGCTAATATCTTTCTTGGCATGCTTGTTAGTCTTTTCTTTTGTTCTCTTTTGAGCATCTTTTTTCATGTATGTGTGTCGAGGACCCTAGTGGATAAACTATATTCCAATTAATTAAAATCCGGAAAATAATCAAAATTCACATTTATCCACATGACATTAAATTGAACACAGGCACAATCAAATGAACTTTATTTGTAAACAGAATAGATGAATTCTTCAGTGTCTTAGAAACATTAATAGAAAAGAATATGGTACCTTGATAGAAATGTTTCCCTTGTGCTTTTTCAGAATGTCTAAGAGAACCCTGGTCCAATATCCTCTGTAGCTTAGCAGTCCAAGGTCCGAGAGGGGCCTTTCAGGTGTGCCAACTTTGCCCTCCTTTTTGGACAGTTCATATGCTGTTCAATTTTTGAAATTTAAATGAATTTCACTCACACTTTATCACATATAACTAGCAAATACAAAGAGACCAACTTTTAAGAGAGAGTGAGAGAGAGCTTACAAAATGCAATTAGAAATTTGCCATAGCCTTTCCTTTGGTAAGGTGGTAGGGTGAGGATACATGCCAAATTGTAAGATTCCTCAGAATGTTTTTCCTTTAAAATCAAAAAGTAAACAAAATCAATAAGATTATCCATAACGTAAAGAAACTAATGAACAAATAAGAATTCTAATAAATAAAAAAGTTGGAAAGTTAAGTATGTCAAAATTATAACAAAGTTCATTTTTCATAATACAACTAAAATTAAGGTCTGTCAGAGAACATCATAAACTTAGCTCCCCCAAAATAGAACTTCATAATTATATTATATTATTAATAGTCCTGCTTGCTGATTCAGAGGCAGTTTTGGTAGGCCATTTAGATCAGAAACAAAAGTTAAATGGGCATATTAGCAGTAAAATATAAAAATCTGAAATATCTCATGTCAAAGCAAAATAATGACAAAACTGTAATATTTTACCTTGGAGAAATAGCCAACCATGTGACATCCTCGATCATCACATTCACACAAAACATAGAACAGAAACAGGTCTACATCATAATAGAGGGTCTTGTGATCAAGAAATAACTTGGCCAGATAACAAAGGTTCTGCCCATAAACCTTGTTCTTTTTGCCATCGACCTGTTTCCAGATATAGCAATAATTATAAGTAATCACATAATGATAGTAATCAATCATTAATAACAAAAAAAAATGTATATATAACTGTTGCAACTTGTAACTGTCATAACACAATGTTCTCAAAATTCATCCATCTTATTAATTGAAATAATTTCCAATATTCGAGATTTGTAGCTACCTACGCTTGACTTCATTTCGATAATTTAATTACAAAAATTGTCTAAATCTTTTAAAAAGATAAAGAATTTAAAAAATATCATTAGAGAGCTGATGCTCATCAAGTAATTGTTGAAGCCAGGGAAATTGGGACAAGGGAGATCAATGCCTTTAAAAAAGAACTCTATTACAATTGAAGGAGGATAATAAATCTTTCAAAAAAAAAAACAGAGTACAAAACAAAAAAATGCAGAATAGCAGCACAATCTTTGTACATGCAAGAAACAGAAACATTCTTCAAGCAGCCATTAATATCATAAGTAGCAAAGTTTTAAATTGTGATTGCGGATGTTGCATGCACTCTGATTCAGATTGCAGTCACTGTGGTTTGAATTTTCACAAGTTGGCACATCATATTAAAATCATATATATTATTTTACAAGATATTGTAACAATTTATTTAAAAAAATACTAAAAAATTCAAAATTCATTTTGAACTCAAGAAATTGAACATAATGAAAGCGGGGTACTGATGACAAAAAAGTCAATGACAAAAAAAATGTACCTCAAACATTGACAGTGTACCACTTCTGTATATCTCATCACCAGGGGGATGCTTAAGATCACATTTCCTCTGCATGAACAGGAAGCCAATGTTAGTACAAGGGTCTAAATTGGTGATTAGTGATTTGCATTGGGTATATAAAACTGACATTTTTTTCCAACTTTTTATGCGTCCTAGGGAGAGCAAATAGAACTGTAAATAAGTATAAGCATAATAGATGCAGATTATGATCAATAAAAACTAGACTGTTTTGATACAATAAGTAGGACAAATACAGTAAAATTTCTAATGTAAAAATTTATGGAGAAAAACAAGCTTTCTACATAGATAAATTTGGTGCCTTAGTTTTTTAAAAATAAATGAAAGATTAATAAAAAAAAAACAAAGTAAAATCCAAACAACTCAGCAAAATCAAGGGTCACTTGACTAAAAAGAAAAAGACAATGCATACACACAAAAAAAAAAGTACAAGGATTTTTTCAGGCACAGCTCACCATATGCCTCTGAAGCTGTTCTTTGCGCTTCATGAAATTGAGGCAAAACTCACAAAAGTACAGCTTCAGACAGTCATTGTATTCTGGTGGGAATGGGGAGAAGTACCATGTCTCAATCTCATATCTGCCAAGCTCAATAGTAGCTATATTTTTCACTTTTGTAAATTCCTCATGTTCTCGCAAACTGGCAGCATCAAGCTCCTCATGTCCCTATAATTTAACAATAGATATATAAATTTTAAAATATAAGTAACAGATAGAGTGAAGCAGGAATAATTTGACCAGCCAGTAGAATATACTGGTTTCAACTTTTAAGTGCAAGGAAGCAATGATCAGCATCAAGCTCCAACAAAATAATATCCCAATAACATGTTTCATGTGACTTCAATCAATCTTACAATAAAAGGTACTGGTATGCAAACAAGTTTAGTGTTTTGGAAGCTCCTAAGCACAAGATGTCTTAAGTGTGTTAGTGAGCATTAAATTTTTTTGAGAATTGAGAAACAGCTTTTTTCATGAAAAAAGCTGTCAGAACCATTATCCATATATGTTTTCCAATTGTTAGAAATTCAGGTTATGATCTTTGATTTTTTTTCATTTTTACAAAGGAAACAGCTTTTTCAAAACAAGCAAAATCTTGAAGCTTATGACTAATAACTTCATACACAATTTTGTAATTTTATTACAGAAAAAGCAATTCTTTTATACAAATCCAAACAAAATAGATTATTTTAAAATCACTTTTCATCTCACATATCCACATAAAACTTATTTCATATAATCAATTATAACAATAACTGATTGCGTATACATAATTTGTTTTTTCACAGCTAATACAAACATGCACTTCAATGCATCATTTTGAAATAGCACTCAATTACTGATACGTTATTCAAACAGAACAGTGTAAACAAAGAGTTGTGCCAGTGCAAAAATTAGCAACATATAGCATTCAATATATTTTATGCCAAAATAGCACTACTCAACATTGAAGCACATGTACAAAGAGACTAAAGGTTTGAAGCATAGCATTGTTCTGTTGTGTGTATCTGTGTCTAACAGCCTATGTTCATGTTATAACTGAAAAGTAACAACTCTACCTCTACATTAAATTCTACCTCCTCAACTCTACCTCAATTTATTTTATGCAAAAATAGAACCTACTCATCACTGAAGCACATGCAAAAAGAGACTAAAAGGGTTGAACTATACCATGTGTTCTTTTGTGTGTACCTGTGTCTACAGCCTATGTTCAACTTGTAACTGAAAAGTAATAACTCTACCTCTACATGTGTCTCGTCAATCTTCCTCTTTTGGTGGCGTGTCATCTTCAATCCTGTCGCACCCTAGAAAACCATATGTGCAATATTATAAATTAGTTGAGTCATAAAGGGAATCCATATTTTGAAATAAGAGGTAGACATAACAGAGACAGTAAACACCATCCAAGATATTAAAATGAAGAACAGCCAGTACAAAGCACCTACAAATGTATACTTAATTCCAGCCACCAAAATGAACATGACTATTAAGTTTTTTTTCCAGGGCAAGTCGTTAGGATACTAAAGTCTTTTTTCCCTGTCTACCACCACATACCCCCAAATGAGAAACCAATGAAAAGAAAGGATTTCAATTTAGATTTTAGAATAATAACCAGATATTCTAAAAGCTTAGTTTTAAACATAACACAATGGTGTCATTTGATCCATGTAGCCAAGCCAACCTAGTGGAAAAAGACTTTTGTTATGTTTGTAAAACAACAAACAGATGTCTGGACTACATTATCACTTTTTTTCAGTAAACCTCCTCATCTATCCTTCTAAACATAAATAGATGAGTCCAAAACAATGTCGCCGTGCAATTTGGACAATATATAATCATTACCTTCTCCTCCACTTTCTCATCGACAACAGCCTCCACTGAATTAAGATCCAACTGGTCAAGCTTCACCCACTCATCAAGCCTCCTATTGACTGCAAAAATAAAGAGAAAATAAATAACTACGCAGTTAGCATCTAATCATCCCTGCCTACCTGTAGTAAACAGAAGTTACAGAACAACATAACAGAAATAGTTGCTAACATATTGGCATCAACCACATTGATATCAAAACAAAATGATTTCATCTTGTTCATTTAAATAGGAAATTATTTACCAATAAAATCAAAGATTCAAAATTCTAAGAAACTACACAACCACAAAAACCCTGAAATTTAAATTTTATTTTGTCATGCCTTTTGTTTCCACGAAAGCAGTACGGTGCCCTGCCCTACCCTGATGGTGAAAACACCCCCAACCCCAACCCAATTGATTCCTTTCTCTGTAACAAAACCTAAACCAAAATCCACACGTCCCGAGTAAATTCATAAATAATAATAATTTACAACAACCAAAGTTCTTGGCAATGTTCTTACAACAATAGACTCACAGTGAACCCTAATTCAAGGTCACCTATCCACCATTAACCCAAAACAAAACTCCATATGAAAAAATCAATTCAAATTGCATCCAAACAAACCCTAAATCAACACATACCCCAACCAAGCAACCCTTGAAACCAAAACCCTAGCCGTTCACTAATTCATTCAAATTGAGGAAGATTCGAAGGACGAAGAAGGGTCTTACACTCGGTGTAATGGACGTAATACTCGTAATCGTTGGGGATTGCGTTGGGAACCTTGCGGCGTTCGATGACTTTGACCGGGTGGTACTTGTTGTCCCTCCACCTGCACATGACGCGCGTACCCACCTCCAACGGGAGCACTGACGATCTCCGTCGCTTCGACGTATCGGGCTCCGGCGCCGCCTCCAGGCCGTTGACGGAGTGGGATTTTCCGTTGCCGGCGGCGGGAGCGGAGCCGTTGTCCGCGGCGGTTGGGGCCTCGAGCGAACCCATGACAGAGAGAGAGTAGAAACGAATCGAACGCTAGTGAACCGGACGAAGGGGGTGGGTTCAGTTTTAGGATCAAGACGTGACTAGAGAGTGAACCGAGTCTTATCAAGAGAATGAGAAAACAATTGAAAATTGAAAATGAATAATCATAGATGTCTCAATTTCAAGTTTCAACATTTTTTTATTGGTAATAATTCAACACGATAATAAAAATTTTACGACACTCATATTTTATTCAATTAACTAAACCCTTGATATTTTCAATAATTTAAATACTCATTTGATATTTTCTTTTTCTGTAAATAGTGATTTTTATTTCTAAAGTGTTGAGTAAAATTTGTCCTTAAAAAATAAAAATTTAAATTGTTGTCCCGAAAATGAAAAAAATGTGACAAATTCATTCATATGTTAACTTTTATATGTTATTATTAATGAAATAATCTACATCACACATTTAAGGACGAATTTGTCCGCGTTCTACACATTCAATAACGAATCTATTAATGTTCTACCTAAAATATAATTTAATATTCATCTTCTCCTTTTTTTTAATCATTTCAAGCAAAACATTATAATAAACACTTAAAAAATAAATATAAATTAGAATAAATATAATAACAATCATAATATTGATTAATAAGCATAATTTACTCTGAAATTTCTATTATAATAATATTAGATAGTGACAAAATTTTAATTTGTTTGAATCTCATATTTTGAGTAATGTATTATCTCATATTTTTGCTTTAAAATTTTTAATGTGACAATACATTACCCAAAATATGATATTCAAACAAAAATACAACGTCATTAAATTAATCCTTAAAAAATGAAACATAACTTGATTTTGTTACTACCTAATGTTGTTACAATATTATACTTATTAAATGTTTGTTGTAATTTATGTTTGTTTTCCTAAATTTTTAAATGTTTATTATACTTATTAATCAATATTATGTTTATTATTATGTTTATTTTCCTAATTTTTTAAATGTTTATTGTAATTTTATGCTTACAATGATTAAAAAAGGAAGGAGATAAAGATTAAATTATATTTTATGTAGAGTGATGACAAATTTGTCCATAAATTGTCACGTAGGCTCTTTAATAATAATAGATGAAAGTTAATGGATTGATGAATTTGTCGCACTTTTTTCACTTTTTCGAAGACAAAAATTTGAATTTTCATCTATTAAAGACGAATTTGCCAACGCTCTACATATCCAAAAACGAAAATAACTATTTACCCTTTTTTTTAT
This sequence comes from Glycine latifolia, assembly GCA_013407115.1. Lineage (NCBI taxonomy): Eukaryota > Viridiplantae > Streptophyta > Magnoliopsida > Fabales > Fabaceae > Glycine > Glycine latifolia. The sequence goes on from CM023946.1 coordinate 39,496,334, forward strand.
CTCTCTTTATTCTTATCACATAACATAAGATCATTCATTATCAACATCAACCTCATCTTTAACCCAAGTTAATTGGAATCGGTGGTAAATGAATCCAATAATAAATCGAAAATAAGACAAATGAGAGGAAAAAACAAAAGTTAAGAAAGGTGTGTTATATTTTTCTCTCTTTTATCTCCTATCTCCGATATTTTGTTTTGGAACAATATCATGCTCGAGCAATCTATTGGCATGACACAGGACTAAATACTCGAAAAAAATATTTTGAAGCTGATAATAATTTTATCTAATTCGACATATATGAAGTTTGTATCTAAAAAATAAAGTCTAGACAATACTGTTCAGAGACCGACTTATGTTTAGACTGATTCCCAATACCAACTTGATGCTCGACTCATCCTTTCAAACCTTTTATCTTCCTGTCCAGCAATAACTTGACATTCAATCCCTGAAATCGCACAATTGTTAGTGAACCGGGCATGCATGTTGCATATGAAAAAATACTTAACAAGATTTATTCCAACTATGTCCCTCATCCACGTAAATATGTCGATAATGTTATTGATGTGTTGTCAAACACTAATTTATCTTTCTTCTCCTTGCGTCCATGTTAACAGAAACTAAATGTGTTTTTTTTTCATGTGTATCATCTTTCAGAAGCAACTATTGAAATACAGTCGAACACAAAATGTGAATACCTCACCTAAGAGAAATTTCAACTTTGATTCATACCACATGCGAGACTAACCTTTTTCAATGGACCAAATAAGTCCTATTCTTACTAAGTTCGTGTTTAGTGACACTTTTGAAACGTATTTTTATGTATCAACAAATACATATCATACTCTTGAAATGTAGTTTTTCATATAAACAAGAAAGTACCATATGTACCTTCAACATTTTGTCCTTTCCAGTTATTTTAAGTTTATTGTGGGGGTGCAGGAAGCATAAATTGAATGCAAGAAGCAACTGCCCGAAAAAATCCTGACTTAATTGCAAAGTAAGCTCAACCAATAAGAGAATTTCTTCACACACCTAGCCGGCACATTTCTTCCTGCACTCAACGGTGACAGGAAAGATCGAAAATACCCTTACATATAGCCTATAATAAAAATTGTATATGTAAAAAAATATTATTATATCAAAATTAATTATTACAAAATTTATTATGTAAACTTATATGTGTATTAAATATACATTTTAAATTTTAATGTTATATATAGTGATATTAATTATTTTTTTAATATAATTGACTTATTAGCTTAGTTGTCAATCCAAATGGGTCTTACCGATTATTAATCCATATCGGCTATGCATAAGGATATTTTTTATTTTTTCCTCTCACTGGTAGGTGTATGAAGAAATAGCTAGGTGGAGGAAAAAAAATCCCCTATTCCCAACATTCAATTGGGATTTTAATTTGGGCTACCGAAAATTTAAAGATTTTGGTTGCCAACATTTTAAAAAAAAGGAATATGTTTATAGTTTTATTGTTGGATAATTTCCGTTTTTAGTTGATAAGATATAATCTTGTTTG